>JALBCR010000587.1:0-513628 GCA_030710515.1 Abscondita cerata | reverse complement strand
TCATTGTACTTCGTTCAGTTACGTATTGCTATACAATATTTTTTGTTATTTTTATTTACATAAAGGTGTTTTTCTACTTATACACATGAAAGTAGGCTTTTTTATCAGTTGTCAGTGTGAAAGTTGCATTTTCATCTCTAGTAGTAAGTAACTTACGCTTTTAAATTATTGTAATAAAATTTCGATAAAATTGATGATAATTTCTGTTATCGATGTAATATTGTCATTTTCACTAATATTATATTAAACAGTGATAGATTCCGACGTATTTGAAACCTGTTTTTTTTAATTATTTTATTATTTTAGGTTTTTATTATTTTATTCTCATTTTGTAGAAAATAGTATATTTTACAACAAGAGATAAAAGTTTCGCTGTCGCTCGTGAGCAAATTTATCTCTCACGAAAAAAATCTCGAGTAGTAAATACTATTTTTTCTACGAAATGAGAATAAATTGATAAAAACCTAAAATAATAAAATAAAAAAAAAAACAAATTGGTTTCAAATACGTCGGAATCTCTCACTTTAGTTTATATTAGTGAAAATGATAATATTACATCGGTAACAGAAATTATCATCAATTTTATTACAATAATTTAATGCGTAAGTTACTGTCACTACTAGACATGAAAATGCAGCTTTCACACTATGACAACTGATAAAAAAAAGCCTACTTTCATGTGTATAAGTAGAAAAAGTAGTATTTACTACTCGAGATGAATTCACTGTCGCTCGTGAGCAAATTTCTCTCTCACGAAAAAAACAAAACTTTTATATCTTCTTGTAAAATATACTATTTTTTACGTTTTTATTCATTTGTTATTGATTTTAAATTTATTTTTTTACATTTACATAAATATGAGTTGTATACTTTTTAATTTTTTTATTCTGCATATTTTAAGGTTCAATTACTTTGGTGCCTATTACAAAGACTTAAATGACGATTCTTTGTAACTTTACTGACAATTTCGAAAAATAACTAATTTTCAGTTTTTTGTTTTATATAACGGGTGTTTCAAAATTTAGCACAAATATTTTAATGGCGTACTTTTGAGACTCGTCGAGCTACAACCATCTTAATTTTCTTTTGTTGAGAAGAATGTAGGGATGTGTTGTAGCTGACGGAGGATATTTCCAGAACTTAAAGACATCATTTTCTTTGTTTTTAATAAAAATTTAAATAAATTAATTGTATCAAAAAATGTTTAAGACCGAAATCTTAAATTTTTGAATGCCCTAACAGATGAAATTCTCATTTATTTAAATTTACAAACCAAAACATAAAATGTTTTCCTTAAATGTGTCTACCCCCTCCCTCCCCCCTTTGAATTTATTGTTATGTCATTTTAGAGATAAGATACAGTAGAACGTTTAAATCAGCAGTGGACTGTAAATTTTAAA
This sequence comes from Abscondita cerata, assembly GCA_030710515.1. NCBI lineage: Eukaryota > Metazoa > Arthropoda > Insecta > Coleoptera > Lampyridae > Abscondita > Abscondita cerata. Next base: position 512,228 of record JALBCR010000587.1, on the reverse strand, counting down.
GAAATATAATAAATAATTGCAGTCAGAATTTAAAAAAATAGATTTTTAAAGAAAATAAAGATGGCTGTAGCTCGAAGAGGATGTATTTTAAGACACATGTTTATAGGAAAAAAAAGTCTTACATTCATCTAAAAAATACGCCATTAAAATATTTGTACTGAATTTTGAAACACCCTGTAGAATCATGGTTTTTAATGTACTTTAACATACAGAGTGGAACAAAAATCTGAAAACGCTCAATTATCTCCTAAATGGGTAGTACGAATTTTACAACATTTTGGATAAGTATATTTTGGGGTACGAAGATTCCAGATTTGACATCTGCAATGTTGCCAGATTTAGCGTTTTTCTGATATTACTACTAACTTTTGTTTTTTAAATAGATCACCCCGTATATTCTATCATTATTAGAATGTCCCCTTCAATACGAGTTCAACCATAATGTAACACTCAATATTTGATAAAGTCAGGAAGGTCTTAAATTAAAAAAACTGTCCGTGCAAAATAGAATTCAAGTAATTAAATCTGGCAACATTGCAGATATCGTAAATATGGAATCTTCGTATCCCAAAATATACTTATCCAAAATGTTGTACATGTTGTACAATTCTTACTACCCATTTGTGAGATAATTGAGCGTTTCCAGATTTTTATTCCACTCTGTAATTACCGAAAGGAGTTGAATTTTGTAGATTAGAACTGAAGATGGCTTATTATAAAAATATTATCTTTATGTTTAGCTCTATTAGATGAAGACAAGTTGCGAAATCGGTATTTGTGTAATCTGCATTTTAATGAGCCCGTCTTACAAGGCCCATTCCGCCTTACAAATGGAGCAGTTCCTAAGAGATACAATGATGATGATTTTACGGTTCTTATACCTACTAAAACATATGCCAGAAATAAAATCTGTCACAATACTCTACAGTTAAATGATCATAATAATGACGAAACAGCAATCACGAGCCCCAAATCCAGTGAGTCGATAACAAATTTGATTGTTTTGCCTGCACATTTACAAGGAACATCCTGTAAACGTCGGTTGTCTATAGAATCAGAAGTAGCAAATCATAATAAACTACAGAAAAAAATTTTAAAATCAAAATCTGCAAAAATTCGTAATTTGAATAAAACAGTATACTTATTACGTACTAAGAACTGTATGCGATCTAGAATTGAAACGCACTCCTTCAAAACAAATGAAGCTAAAATTTTTGTAAGCATGCAGCTCTTTCACAAAAGAAAACTCCATGGACCCTTAGTGAAAAAAAATTAGCTATATCTTTTACTACAAATCACCAGCTGCCTATAAAATGTTACAAAAATATTAGTTCTCCCTTCAATTTCAACTATACAGCATTGGATAAGGAAATCTAAATTTAGAACGGGTTGCAATGATTCTTTATTCAAACAAATTCAATTAAAAGCATCAACAATGAATGAAAATGAATAAATTTGCACAATTTCTTTTGATGAAATGTCTATAAAAAAGTTTGAAGAGTATTCCAAATCTATGGATTTTATAGAAGGATATGAAGATCTTGGATCTTTAGGTAGAACAAACAATCTTGCAAAAACGGCTTTAGTTTTTATGGCGCGTGGGATTTATTCTTCTTGGAAATTACCGTTGTGTTACTATTTATCTGCAGGTTCTAAGTATCCAAGAATTTAGTTCCAATTATAAAGGAAGTGTAAAATTATGCTTTTAAGAGTAATATACACTGAAATAAATTTCCTTCATAATTTTAATAAACAGTGGACATTGACATAAGTTTTATTGGTCCAATGAATTATTCACTAATATTATGAAATGTATTAGACTTTTTCATAATCAGTCAATATTGATGATTATTAATGTTATAAATTACGTGTATTAAAAATGTATGTAAAAAGTCATCGTTGTAATGAAATGTTTAACTAAGTATTCATTAGATCCATAAATTTAATTAATAAATCAATAAATATAATTTGAAACCCAAATTTATAATGCTGATGTACAACTTTATCAATTATTAAACCACTACATTGTCTCAATGTTTTGTTGTACATAAAATGTTACTTGATGATCGCGTCCATTCACCGTCTTTGAACTGGCACTGTCGTGGGTGAACTTTTTGATAACAGTTCACATCGACTTTATAAGTGAATTCAGAAGTGATTTAGTAATGCTGAAATAATTACATATTATGTGTGTTTTATACGATTAATGGGTAAATAAATTATACTTTTTTTTTGTTTTTGATGAGATCATTTTTAAATAATTTTAATTTTTTAGTATCTGATGATGATGTCGAAAACCTGTACAGATCTTAAAATTTTGTCCCTACATACAAATTAGTAGTCAAAATGACGTTCTCGGTAAAAATATAGTTAACTACCAAATTTAACATTAAAGATACATAGGAATCCTTCTTACATATAGGAAAATGTCTCTAAGACCAAAAAGACCATTTGGAATATCTGAAGAATCAAGGAGAACCTATACAACCGTTTATCTCAGCTGTAGGCGATGATAAAGTTTCGTTTATTTTGAAGGTATTAGATTTAATATCTTCATTTTCCACAGATTGTGGACATTTGTTTTAAAATTTTCTTTTTCGCAATTAAGATTTTCCAAAATTTGGAACTTTATCGACACATGCTTTTATAAATTTAAATCGTTACATTCATTTTCAAAAGTGCTTATATTTAGTAAAACAATTTTAAATTGTAAAATTATATTTAGAATTTAGAAAAATGTTTGTATGTGACGTTCATTTAATAAACAACACTATGATCGAGTTCTTTTTTATCTGTCAATCTTTCTAAATTTTGTAACAGTGTCGTTTCTGATCATAAGAAGTGTAAGTTGAACACATTACGACATTTAGTTAGCAGCGCAATAACCGTATAATGTAATTCGATCACTATCACTGTTCTAATTCTTGTGTGACTGGAGGTAGCCCTTTGAGTACTAAATGAACACCATGTATACGTTTAATATAATTAATTGAATCAATATAAGTTGAACATGAATTCCATGTATTACTAGATCAAGGCAGTATATAATGTTCATTAAAGTCATGTATGACGTACATTAGACTTAAGAAATGTTTAATTAAACCAATACATATCATTCATATAATGTACGGACAAAGTTAATTAAATCAATGTACATTGTACATTAATACTAAAATAACGTTTACTAACTCAATGTATGTTCAACATTAGCACAGTGTATTAACGTTATCAACTTAATAAACTTTGAGATTAAACATTTACCAACTACAATCATTAATACAATGAACATTTAATTTATCAGTTAGTATGTTATTAACTAAAAAAATATATACATTCTAACAATAAAATGTTTCGTTGGAGTGATTTTAATGGACTTTTTAATTGTTTTCATAAACTTTGTATTTACACCAATTTTTGGTTCAGTGTAGAAGTAAAAATTTTAGTTTGCGACCAGGAAAGCATTAATGTAGGGCATTTTCTACTTTAGAAATAAATAAAGAACAATCCTATTTTTTTCATAATGGAAAGTAAGTAAGTAGTATTTATTTCGTGGCCAGTGGTATTGAAATGCATACATTATAAATACACGTATATACATAAAATTAATATAAAATAAATAAATACATAAAAAGTATAGGTAGATTAAGTTAAATAAATATAAATGTCAAAAATATAAATAACAAACGTATTAACAAGAAACTATAGGACAAACTTAAAAATACAAATCATTTTAAAATATTAAAATTGTTTATTATAGTTTTAATTATGTAAAATTGTAACTAAATAAATAAAAATAATAATAGTATATTAAAAGCTAAACCTATAAAGTGGTTAGGTAAATATGATAATGACTAGATTTTGATAGTTTCCATCTTTTAAACAAAAAATAAAAAATAAAAAACAATTATTGCATTATTGTTCAAGGTACTCGTTAATAGAATAAAAACAAGATTTTGTTAAGTATTTTTTTAATGATTTTCTAAATTCTTTTTTACTTCTATAACCCGAATTGAGGGTGGTAACTTGTTATAGAATTTTACAGAATTGTATGTATACGATCTATGGTAGATTACACTCTTGATTAAATCATTTCTGAATAAATTATTTCTGGTATTGTATGAGTGAATATCTGAATTTTTAAGATGATTGCTTTTATTACTAAACATAAATAAGCAGCATTCATAGATAAGTAAACTGTAAACAGTCATGATATTGTGTTGTAAGAAAATTGGTCGACAACTATCCCGTTTATTTAGCCCGAATATTATTCGTACAGCTTTTTTTTTGAATATTTAATATATTTAGCATGGAGGGAGTATGCCCCCAAAAAATTAAACAATATCGTAATATTGATTCAAAGTAAGCGTAATAAACATTCAGTATGGTTTTACAATTACAGATTGACTTTAATCTACGTAAACAAAAAAGTGTTTTATTTAATTTCTTAAGGATTGATTCAGTCTGACAAACCCATTGAAATTGATTGTCAATTTTAACTCCTAAGAGCCTTGTTGACGTGACATAATTTATTGTTATCCGATTTACAACACTTTGCATAATTTCTTCATGTTGTGTATTGTTTGAAAATGAAATAAAATTTGATTTGTTTATATTTAGAACCAAACCGTTAGAAGAAAACCAGTGTTGTAACCTTACTAAAGTTTGTTCGGTGGTTAGTGCTAATTCCGAGACAAAATTCGCAATTATATTAACACTAATATCATCAGCATACATTGTAGTAGGGTAGTATAAAAGTTGGGAAGATCATTCATAAAAATTACAAAGAGTAATGGCCCAAGTATAGAACCCTGAGGTACTCCATGATTCATTATAATTTCCTTAGATTGACAACGCCTAATCTTATTATTATTTAAGTAATTAATTTCAACAAGTTGTTTTCGGTCTGATAAGTATGATCTGAAAAGTGCTAAAGTGTTAGAACGAATGCCGTAATATTCCATTTTTGCCAATAGTAAATCACGATCGATAAGGTCAAAAGCTTTGGATGGATCTAAATTAACGCAAATGACTAATTGTTTTCTATTTAAAACATTTAATATTACACTGAGAGTATTATGTAAAGCAGTGCTTGTTGACCTATTGCTTAAGAATCCATGTTGGCTGTCAGTAAATAAATTACGTTTTTCAAAGTATGATAATATTCTTCGCTTAATGGCAATTTCAATAATTTTTGTAAATGTTGTCGGCACTGATATTGGTCGAAAATTTTGAATATTATCCTTTTCTTTGTTTTTATGTAGTGGAACAACTTTGAATTTTTTGAATTCTTTAGGATAATAGCCAACTTCAAAACAAGAATTAATAAGATATGATAAAACCTCAGAAATAATGTTAGAACATGAGTTTATTGTTGCAACGGGAATATCATCAATACCAGTAGATGCAGTATTCTTTAGTTTTTTTATTATACTCTCTATTTCGTCAGAAGTGGTGGGTGTAATATAAAAAAGAATTCAAGTTATTAATTTGCAGTAAGTTTAATTGCTTGACTGCTGGTTCATAGGAGAGTAACGGATTAATTAAAGTTGTTGCAATTGCAGAAAAATAACTATTAAATTCTTTTACAATAATATTAGGATTTTTAGTTAAGATTCCGTTAACTCTTATGGCAAAATTTTTTTGGTCGGTAGAACATTTATTTATCTCTTTCTTTATGATATTCCAAGTCGTTTTTGGAATATTTGAAGACTTTGTTATATTCAAATCGACGTTAAGCTTTTTGGCAGCTTTACAAATTTTTTTAAAGATTTCCGATTATTTTTAATAATACCTTTGCAATACAACATTTGGAATTTTTTTTAAAGTTCAGAGATTTCTCTCTTTGTTTTAGAAGATTTAGCGGGTGTGTTATGTGGTACAGTTTTGAAAAAGTATCAACAAACACTTCTAAGACAAGTTTTTTGCAAATATGATGTTGCTCATTTGTTTAATAGTTTATGCAACAACTGGTTAAACGAGCAATATAAATACAATAACAAAGTGTATTCATTTCAAGATATAATTAAAACATACGAAATTGATAGCAGGGGTAGTTCATTGAGATCAATGCTAAAAATAATACCTACTCATTTAAATCCCAACCCATTTCAAAAGTTAAGCTGCGAATTAGCATTACAAATTTTAGTAAACGAGTGTCTGCAGCAATGCGCACGGCAATTCTTACAGATAAATTAAATACACCTTCTGCAGCTGATACTGCAGAATTCATTTTACAGATGGATAAATTGTTCGATGTTCTGAACAGTAAAACTCTGTATGATTGAAATCCTTATAAGTGCGCCTTGTCACTTCAAAATAAAAAAGGAACTGAAACATTAGAGTCATGTTTATCCTTTTTAAAAATTTACAAAAAATAAGCTACACAGGAATAATTAGTAGACTTCCTTGTCTAGAGGGTATGTGTATGACTATAAACTCAATTTTGTAATATTTAATAGCAAAATAAAAAACGGTAAAAAATATGTTTTAACAAATCGATTAAACCAAGACATTCTAGAGAACTTATTTTCTATTTTTCGACAAAAAGGTGGATACAATCATAATCCAACTTTACGCATTCTTCATACTTCTTTCAGAATCTGTACAATAATAAATTTGATGAAACCAGTTAACAAAAACTGTAAAGATGATGAGGATATATATTTAAATTTAACAGATAACGAATTCACTGAAGTAACTTCTCACCCAATAAGATTGGATGTCGGCGATTCTAATTTTAGCTATTTTTTAATGATCAGAATACATCAAACTTAGATAATGTTTCTATAGAATCACCAGTTGCTAGTAATGAATTTACCAAAAGCTTCTCCCTAGATAAGTACTCAGTAGTCTACTTTGCAGGATACCTTGCAAAACAATGTTTAGACAATTGTTTAAAATGTAAAATTTCTTTTCTCAAAGAATCAGAAAAACCGTCTACGTTAACAAATTTGGACGAGATGCTTATAGTGCATAGAATGTTTGATAGCAAATCTCTGACAGCACAATCGCTACAAGTTCCTTCAGATTTTTTAATAGAAATTTGTGGCATTTGTTTAAAGGTGTTTAATGAGCAATTTGATAAATGTAAACATGAATTAAATATTTGCCAAAAATTAACCAACAAAATGTGGAATACTGTTAAATCTAGATTTAATAATGCAAATGATTGCCCACTGCACACAAAACATCGCCTATGTTAATGTTTCTTTTACTAATGTAGATAGCCAATAATATCTAATTGTTTATAGCATAGGAATATATATGTATATTAAATTAAATTAAAGTGTATTATTTTGAAGTTATTAGCAATCTAATTTTAACCTTTTATTGCCTTAAATGAAACATAAAACCTGTCAATATTTTCATATTTATTTTAATTAAATTTTTCATAAAATTGACGTTACGTCAACAGTACAGAGGACCTAATCCCACTATGAAAATATTATTATCAAAATTGAATGCTTGCTATACTTGGTTGTAGTTCGTTGGTTATTTGAATTGGCGGGATTTCACCACCTTAAACAATCACTATTTTTAGGTAATCGTGCCATTTTAGAATTAAAATTTAAATTATTATTGTAATTTCAATTTTTAAATACTATAAAATCTTATTATTAGAATATGAATTTGATAAGAATAATTATGGTTTTGAATAATATATGAGGTTACAATAATAAGTTAAAAATTTTCAATATTAATGCCAACCTTGACTTTTTGCTATCCAATTTTGTTTACGTCATTAATGCCATTGTTAAACGCTTATCTAAACCGTTGTAATGGTTGTGCATAACGTTTAAATTGCTTTTCAATCAATCCATATCGTTTTTGCAATCTATTATAAAACAACAACTCGCATCTACAATTCTAACATATAGGTGGGATTCAAAATTTTCTGGTGAAAGCTTTATTTCGTTCATTTCATAACAGATTTAAAAAAAAATGCGCTAGTCAAAATAGTATATGTAATCATTGTTTTTGTAATAGTACTAAAATACCATTGTTTTTATTCTACTAAAACAATATAATATAAAAACAATTACGTCAGAGGTATCATAAACGCCACCGCCCTCTTGTAAATGGTAGTTGTAACAATTATTATCACTAACTATCATAAACACGGACTTCAATAATACAAATATGCAATTGGTTAGCCTTCTATGTCATTGTTGTGAACTAATTAAAGTACGTAACATTTTTAACATTACATTGCGGAACTATAAGTATATAAAAACAATGATAACACTTACATCACAATACAATATTTAAAATGTACCATACGATTAAATAAAATAATTGTACGTATACGAGAGAGTAAAAGCTGAAAACACTTCATTAAACATTAATTTTTTAGAAATAAACTAGGTAATGTAAAAAGAAATCCAAGCGGTTATTAGCACCAAAATAACTTCCGAATTTCGATTTGAAAGACATAAATTTAATTTGAAACACCCACATTCTCCAAATAATTTTATAAATTGGTTTAGTATTTGGAAAATGTGTCAGCAACGGCACCTTCGAATTTTGATGTTTCTTAGTGACATTAACATCTTTCAAGTGAAAAAGAAAATACTCAACCGACATATATTTATTCGATTTTACACCAGTATTTAAAAGGAATTGAGAATATAAAACAAACGAAAAACCCTGAAAAATGTTTGTTCCGCGTCAATAAAACAGCTTATACGTACTTTCAAAGCTTAGATTCAATAAAAGCTTTCACATTGTAAGATAGACACAATTTACCTTTTATTCCTATATCCTTTTGTAAAACTCTTCTATCTTTGCGATGTAAGACTTGTATTAAAAATAAATTGAATCTACTTCTATTGTTAATTAAAAATACAAATGAAACTTTTTCATGTACTCTTTTAATTTTGTAACAAATTTTAAACTTAAGTGATGCATGAGCTCGGTTTTTGAACTACCGTATGCACTTACTTTTGATCACAAGTACTACATAACGAAACCAACCAGTTAAAAGGTGAACAAGAGTCTTTTGTTAGAAAATAATGCATCTATTGTAGTGGTATAAGCATATGATTACGTCTTCTGGTAAAAACCAATAAATATTATAAACATTCAAGTTCACTTTAATTTTGTACCGTGGCAATGAAACATTAAAGTTTTTAAGTAATATGTATGTCGTACGACGTCTCGTGTAAAGCATTGACACGTATGAATAGTATAAACTAAGAAAAATGCCAACAGTTAATTGTAACGACATGTGTGCGTTTAAAGTTTTTCTTTGTTCTTAAAATACTTACAAATACTTTTAAAAAAATCTCGCGTGTTACCTTCCTCATGAAATCGAAAACCTTTTTTATATTCAATGCACCGAAAACCAAAGAGTTCGAAAAATTGCAAATTCTTCCGACAAAAGTGACATAAAAACTTTAAAACATACAGAAAAGTTGTCGATTCTTATAAAGAAAAAAAATTACAAAATGCTAGGCGCATTTTTTCCGTTTTCTTTTCTACGTATTTATCTGTTTTGCATTCTAATGATTCTATTAGCATTACATTGAGCTTGAATGTATTAATCAGTGAATGTCTATTTTGTTTGTTTTGTTCGATGGCTGTGTACAATATTAAGAGAAATATTATTGTAATTGCTAAATTGTAGATAAATATAAACATATTTGCAATTGTTACATTTGTGATTATGTAAATTAAAATTAAAGCTCGTTAACGTTATTGCAGCTTCGAAATACAATAAGTTCTGAAAGATGCCCTTCATCTGTTGTAAACAAAAATTTGATTACATACTTTTGTTATTAACAACTACGACCAATTCAAAGCTTTTGTTTTTTCGCATTTGTTTATAAATGTTGTATGAAATTTGTTAACGCGCCGCTGGTGTGAGCATAAGGATTCGATTGCTGTTATCTTTGCAAAATTTACGTTTTTATTGCAAAGCGTATATAACATCTGTAAGAAACCGACAATGTTATAATTAAAATTTGCCGCAGAGAAAGAATTATCTCACGGCATAAAATTTGCATCGTCAAAAACAGACTTAAAATTACCTCCATGCAACCGCTGCCCACTCTCCCGCTCGAGATATAAGCGCAAGCGCAATGCTAAGAAGGCACTTCTAATTCCACTTCGACTATTTCTTAACTTAACAATTCCTTCCGAATTCCGAACCCCAAATCTAAAACCGCCTAGAACTATCCGCTAACTAAAAAGACCACTGCAATGCTAATTGAATTTGGTACGAGCGTGGCACAAAACCCTCTTGATTTCCGCCGTTAATAATCCGTGTAGCCAGCACCTATTTACTCCGAATCATAAGCACTGTGGCTGATTTATTTGGTAGCAGCTGTTTTCCCTCCGAAACTAGCCGCTTCGCATCACTCAATAGCAGTTAGTAGTGGGCGTGCTAGCAGACTCTGACTTAGGCGAAGTATCCCCACCACAAAACCGCCTCCAACACTGAGCACAGAACTTCTCATACATACACTGCTCGCTCACCAGGCATCCTGAGCACGTTGAGATGGACTTCGGTCGTTTGCAAAGCCGTAAGCCGCTGTGTATGCTATAACAAGCAAGCTCCGTAAAAAGAAGTTGTAACCAATAAACTTAAAAACGAGTGTAAAAGACCGCCACCGATAAAAATAACTTACCTGTTTCAGTGAGCTACTAGCACAGGACACAGAAGCCTCCCGAATCCGCAACCCAAGTATTTTTGACCTAGGAATTCCATTGTGCAAACACGTGAAAATTCAAATTCCAGTCGCGATTGGCATTAAAAATACGTTGTAAGTAAACCCCTGTATTTATAATAACCCCAATACTGTTAAATAATTGTAAATAGACGTCTTCAAATCAAACCCTGAGAATTCTTTTTTCACTTGAAGCTACCCGCCGCAAAATATAAATTTTGTTAAGTTCCAACTACAATTATACCCGTTAGTCAGGAGTTTAAAAGGTGCACGTTTACACATCTTTATGGGGTCCATTTGATTTTAATGTTATTATTGGCTTTATTTTGTATGTGGGTGGGCGACTACGATCTAGCGGTGATCCTTCCCAAGAAGCACAAAACATTCTGTATATTGCTATGATAAGGTATTGTTAAATTTTGTTTTAAAATTTGATTATGAATTTATTTTTCCATTCACGACAAATAAATTATTCTCTTGTATCTCAGGGTTAAATTTTACCAGGTAGAAATTATGCTTGTGAGTGTAATCTAAATCAACCTATGCTTTAACTTTAATAATAACCAACTTCTTTGGCCAGAAATAATAATTTGCCTTTTTATTTTCTTTTAGAGCCTCTTTAATCAAACACATCACACGATGTACCCAACACAAAAAAACCTTTAATTATAAACAAAATTTTATTAATCAGAAATTTCGAACCGGCAAAATTAATTTTTATTTTTGGATCAACCACACGTGTTTCGGTGAATCTCTCGTAACGCAACTGCTACATGAGTGGGGCGTTAACCCGGGCGTTATGACAAATTATTTATAAAAATTTCTAACACTAACTTAAACTACTACAAATTAAATCTGGCCTGGTCATTGGTATTACAGGTACGTGCTGTATTTTCTTAATTCTGTTGATTCTCCTGCATCTTCTTTAGGATAAACGCGATCTTGTTTAGCATGGGAATTCCTGCCTTTTCTTTGGATGCTTTTGGCTACTCTACCATCAACACTCGCTTCCCAATACGATGTCTTTGTACAAACTTTCACTTGGTACGTATTCGTTAATCTTCTCTCTGTGTTTGCACATAAATTTAAATTACTTTTATTGTTAATTGTGCACTCTCTGAATTATCTTCATTCATTTACTTGGTCCACTAAAATTTATTTTTGCGTCATATGCACTTATTAATTTTTTTTGTTTTTACTTTAGTGACGTCATACACTGCTTCTTTAATTTAAATTTTTATCGTACTGAACGACGTTCTTTTACTGCGTCAAAATTTTAAAAGAGTGAGCGTCGGTTTTTGCCTCCTTATTATCAAATTTTCGTTAAAATTTGTAGATAGGACAACCACCTAACGCTGGCATCTACAGGATTTTAATCGGAACTTCCATTTCTTCATTCAGGTTTGTGAAATTTTAATTAACTTCTTTTGTATTTAACTGTAATTACACTCCCAAATTGCAGAAATGCTTCATTATTTCTTCCCTCATCTTCATTTTCTTTAAAACTCTTGCGCCACAAATTGATTGGTTATGAAAATGTTTAGTATCATTGACCTCATTTTAAATTAAAATAAAATTTATTATCGATGGATCCATTTATATATTGATGCTTCAAACAATAAATCATAACTTCTGTCAAACCAATACTAATAATATTTTTTTTCAAAAATTGACTATAATAATGATAATAATAATAATAATCCATTTAATAACCCAACAGATAAACCAATCACCGGGTTATTATATATATATATATATATATATATATATATATATACAATATTAATTAAATTAATTTAAATTTAAATTAAATTAAACCAATTAGCTTTTTTTAACAACAATTGTACAACAATCACATTCGAAACAATAGTGAATTTTTATACAAATTTGTAGCAGCTCTTTTGTTTACAAAAGTAATCGAGTTTCTACTACTCAAACGTGGTACGTAAAACATTAGATGAGATAAAAACACAGAATCATCAGTGATATTATGAACTAATTTATACAAGTATAACAACGTAATTACTTTTCTATGGTTGGCAAGATTTTGAAAGTTAAACTCCAGGAGTAAAGATTCATATGACAAATCGGAAAATGTGACATATTTCTTAAAATACAAATACTTCAAAAATTTCTTTTGTAGTGATTCTAACAGATTAATGTATTTTAAATACATAGGTGACAAAACTGTACAACAATATTCTAATCTACTACGAATTAAAGAATTGTATAAAGTAATAATGGTGTCCGTATTTACAAAATCTTTACATGACCTTATAATAAATCCTAGTAACTTACAACACTTAGAATAGATATCAATAATATGATTGTAAAATGTTAATTTACTGTCAAATACTATGCCTAAATCTTTAATTTCAGTGTGCTTTTGAAGTGTCACATTATTGACCATGTAATTGTAATTTAGGATAACAGCTTTACGGCAGTATGTCGTCACTTTATATTTTTCAATATTAAGGTTTATAAAGTTTTTTTGACACCACTTATATAATAATTTTAAGTCAGTTTGAAGCATATATTACAATCCTCAAAGGTGTTAATTTTACGGAAAATCTTTAAATCATCACACATCATTTATAAACAAAATGAATAACAAAGGGCCAAGGTTTGAGCCTTGTGCTACTCCACTACGTACAAAAAAAGGTCGTGACCTGATCCTTTCGTATTCAACATATTGCTGCCTTTCAGTTATGTAACTTCGCAGTAAAGGAAATTATTATGTAATCCAAACTGTTGCAATTTCTGTAGTAGTAAGTTATGCTGTACACGATCAAAGGCTTTTCTAAAATCTGTATAAATGACGTCAACCTGTTGACGTTCATCAAGAGCTTCGGATACTAGCTGAGTAAAATTGTTTAAATTGGTCGCGGTCGATCTATCTTTTACAAACCCATGCGATCTTACATGGGCATATACTTGTCTATACAATATAGTCCCAAAAATGTTGGCAAAGTTTGAAATCAAAGATATAGGACGATAGTTTGTTACATCATTTCGTGAACCAGACTTAAATACAGGTGTTACTCTTGAGCGTTTTCACTCATCCGGAAATTTTCTCTGACAGATAGTCTTGTTGAAAATCATTGTCAATGGTTTCACCAAGTATTCAGCACAATTTTTCACTAAAAATGAAGGAATCGAATCAGGACCCATTGTTAATGTGCCTTTGATTTTTAATGGCATTTCGAACTTCAATTTCGGAGACATTAAGTAAAGGAAGTGTATCGGTGTTAGAACAAATATTATCCGGCGATTGTAATAATTTTAATAAATTTAAATTTTCAACATCATTTGTTTCATAAACAGAGCTAAAGTAAGTAGCAAACTCTTCAACAATGTCTGCTGATTTAGATATAATCTGTCCATTACTATACATATGTTCAGGTATGCGCAAGTGTCCTTTCTTTAAATTCATGAACGACCAAAATTTTTTTGGATCTGATTTAATTTTGTCTTCAGAATTTCGTATATAGTTTGAATAACTAAGTCTGATAGAGTTCTTTATAGAAGAACGCATAGCATAAAATTTATTTTTGTAAAAATTTGCTCTATATTTTCTGTACATCTTACGATAATGACTCTTACGTTTTATATCCTTACTAATAGTTCTTGTAAACCATGGCAGAAATTGTCTGTTTCTAATGATTTTTTGTTCTATCGATTGATGTATATAACAGCTTGTAAAAATTGTCACGTATATCATTAATATTAATATTTGCGATAGAAGTATATAAACCATGAAAATCGGTTTTCTTAAAGTTATATCGCCAGATTACAGGGCTATCAATATTAACATAAGTAACATTTTCTATTTTATGAACACAGTATAAAGGTGGATGATGGATATCCTCATTAACCAATACATCTAAACTACGTTCAACATTACAATCATAATCATTACCAACGCAAATGAGATATAATAGTCTATTATTGTGATTCAAGACATTATTACATTGTTTTAAATTGTGCGCTGCAGCAAAACCAGCCAACTGTAATGAAATATTATCACCAATACTATTTATTGAAAAATCATAATATCCGGGAACATTAAAGTCTCCAACTATAACAGTATTACATATATGACATTAAATAACAATTGTTAATATAAGCAAAATTTTTTTGTAGGTAGGTGTTTAATTTTGGCATTATTAATATTTAAGAAATAATTCATCAAAATTTTATTGATAATTTAATAAATAATTACTATTTGAAGATTTGATATAAATAATTTCAAGTGAAGGGTGTCTCAAAATTAAAGCAAGATTTGAATTAAATATAAAACACAGTTTTTAGTCTTTTGATTGTAAGTTGTTTACTGAGTTGTAAATTACATAGGATAGGGTTATTTATGGAATAACACATCGGGCAAATAGCCTCCACGGCTTTGCATACACATACGCACTCGTTTGTCGAAATTTTTCATGACCATTGAATCTCCTCCTTTAATGCATGCGTGGTTGTGAGCTTTTTTCACATAGACCTGTAATTTTAAATAATCCCATAAAAAGAAATCTAATGGTGTTAACACACAATCTAGGGGGCCAATTCTGATCATCGAAACGAGAGAGTACACGACCTGGAAATGTCTCATGTAGTAATTGAAGTATTTCACCCGATGTATGGCATGTGGCACCGTCTTGTTAAAATCACATATGGGCCACATCAATATCATCCAATTTCGGCAAAAAGAACTGTGCCTCATTTTCAAAAAATATAATCCAATTATGCCTCCAGCCCAAAATTCACACCAAACAGTGAAACGTTGTGGATGCATTTGTTCTTTGACAATTACCAACTCCATCAAGGTGAAAATGTGCTTCGTCGCTTAGGATGATTTTGTTTGAAAAATCAGCATCAGTTTGTTGATGCTCACTATTCACACATTCTGCAAACTCTCTTCGCTCTGCATGGTCATTAGGCTTTAGTTGTTGTGTTAATAAAATTTTGTAAGCCTGGACTGTCACCGATACTCTCACGCACTTCTTTGATATTGACATTTGAACGGCTTGTTTTTGGACGACCAGTGTGTTAGGAGTCTCCAGCGGATCCTTTCTCCCGGAATTTTTTAATTAATCTTTTCACAGTTGACGAAGTTAAAACACTATTCCGACCAAATTTAGTATGAAATTCTCAAATTGCGGACGTCAAGCTTTCATTATTTTTGAAATATTGTTTAATAATGAAGACACGTTGTTGTATCGTGTAACGCTCTATTTTTACTAACCCTAAACTGTCAGCTGTCGATTTATTTATTTTTAGGGTTGCCAACACTTTACTGCATAAATGCATTATAAATATTGGTATAACAAACGTTTCTTAAATGTGAATCTGCACGTAGAAATATTTAACACAGATTTCCAACAGACAAATATTAGAATTATATTTATATAATGTTATTCAAATTTTTTCATTTTTTTTTTTTAGTGAATGCTTTCAGCAACGCCGATTATACGAACGTTTGCATTTGTGAAGATATCAAATTTAAATTTTTTTTTTGTTCACCAAGCAATGGTTTGTGGGTATAAGAAAACTGAGCATTATTTTAAAACTCAACAATTGAAAAAAAGTGGTTATGTTTATGCGCCGATGTTAGTGTTTTTAAATAAGTTATATCGAAATATGTGTAATACGTGTTTTACACCACACTAAATCTTTATCATTTTATTTTTGTTGCGGTGGTGATTTGTTACGCAATCAAATTCTTCGTGTAAATATGGCTCTTCACGTGCACTCTTGTGTTCAAAAGATCATAGTTATTTTGATCCCTGAATTTTACTATAGCGTAGTGATTGTTTTAAAAGTTTATTCTAATCAATCTATCCTATACAATTTTTTTATTTTTATTTAAATAACGCATATTTGTACATACTTCCAACGCAATATTTTTGTTGCTATATTTCTGGTGTTTATTCATTTTTTCAATAATACTTTGTTCTTAAAGTTTATTTTTTCTACCGATAAGTTAGTTTGTCTTTACGGTCTATCACTATCAATCAACTTTTCTAAACATTCTATCAACGTTATCATTGAATAAGTTTACACGGGCTAAACTAAACACAATGTAAGATACAAGGGTTAACATTGTAATACAATTTGAATTTACTACAAGAAATTGAATATTGATTGGTCTATTGTTTGATGAATAACATTCCAGACACGTAAGACTAAGGGTCTTACAAACTGAAAATGCAACTCATAATTTAATTTCCATTTAAAATTAAGTTTAATGAACAAGTTAACAACAAAAGAAATTTTGTATTATTAACTATATTTTTACTTTAATCTTACAAAATTATAGTAACACTCAAAAAGAACAATAAACAATATTTTGAAAATTTAGTAATTAATGTGATGTTTTCAAAGTAATTTCCTCATTTTAACAGTCTTAGTAAATCCTTAATTTATCATTTGTACAGTGACTTTTAAGGTGGTTCTATACTTTTGTTCGTATATGCCAAATTAATGCATTTTTTCTACAGTCAAATCAGCATTAAAGAACTAGGTGGGAATTTCAATTTAGATATGATTATATATTACAGAATTATCAAAAACTTGTCATTTTCAAAGTTGATTACGAATCAAGTTAAGATCGTTTTAATATGAAGGGATTTGTGTATTACGTAGTATTTGATAATTTTTATGTAATCACAAGATTTGAAAACTACAGGTTGTAGATATTTGTAGGACGGATATTAAACTTACTTAAGACCCTAGTGTAATTAATTATTAATTCAGTTTTGACTGTAACAATTTAAAGTTTTGCGCCCCTCATCCGTACACACCTACGACGCGACTTATTATATAAGTTTTAAGCAATTTTAATCCCTTTAGTAGTTATCCAATTGAAACAAAAAACAAACGAAAGAATATTCTTATGCCTTCCATTTTTAGATTTAAACACATAATGTTTAATTTCTATTTCAGATTAAGTATTATTGTAATTGTGAATAATTATTATATTACTCGTGTTCCTCTAATTGTTTCTTTTGAGAATATTGATATAGGTAAATATAAGTGTTAGTGGTTCCAATGTAACTAGTGTGTCAGTAGTACCAAATATGTTTAAAATTTGTTCTTTTACTGTTTGTGAATTATACAATTTAATCTGCTATAAATTAAGAAATAAAAAATTAACGGGCTTAAATGAAACACTACCATTTTTCCTAAAACAAGTACTACATGTTGATCCTCCACAATTAACTTTGGTTAATCGATCATTTTGTAAGGGACTCTTTTCAAAAAAATTGAAACAGATTATTATCTTTTATTAATAATCATAATATCATTTACTGATTTTCAACAAATATTAATCAAGTTTTTTGTGGCCCAAGCAGGGTTATTGAATGCGTCGACTATGACTTTTCACTAAAATGAATTGACCAAATGTGGAAATGTGGATGTTGCTGCTAACTGACTGAGTTCATTTATAAAGGGGCGTAAACAGTACGTTCCCATTGAACTCAATTTAAATGGTACAAAAAAAAACTGTAACATCAGATTATAAAGATATAAAAGCACGTGTTCCTCCAGGATTCGTGTTTTAGGTTTTAATCTTTTATACTTTATATCAATGAAATTGACAAGGTTACTACATCTGCACACCATACACTTTATGCAGATGATACTTCTTTAGTTAGTTATATCTAATAAGTGTTTGGAACAACAATGTAACTATGTCTTAGAAAATTTAAATCAATGGTTCAGCTCTCATTTAATTCTGCTTAATCCAGACAAACATCTGTGCAGTTAGATTTTGTAACAGATAAAGTAACTGCAATGACTTTAACCTTTACTTTTAACCTTTTACATACAGGGTGTGAACATCTTATCAAAAAAAAAAAAAAATTAACTCGACTGATCTTACAATACAACAGCTACTATGTTTACATCAAACTTGTCTTGAGTCTTGTATTAGGTATGGTATTTGTTTTTGAGGATCGTCTCTTCATTCGAAATCGGTTCTTATAATACAAAAACGTACATTGAGATGTATAGTTGGTGCCTCTAGAATGCAAAGTATTTTTAGGCAATTAAAAGTGCTAACACTTCCGTATATATGTTTGAACTCTGCTGTTATGTTTATAACAACAAAAATAATTTTCAGTTGAACAATGACATCCATCACTTCGATACTAGAATTAGAAATGATTTTCATATACCACAACATAAAACTGTCAGCTCTTGTATAACTGTGTTTAAAAAGTAATTAACGACCTACCTCATAGACAAATGTATTTATAACATTAGTGAGTTCTGGTAAACTATTCGGGTATATAATTTTTATATTATTTATTATCAAACTAAGCAATGCCAACAGATAACTGTAACGATGGATGAATGTTTTAAATGCACATCGTTATCTTAGCGATAATTTTAATGCAGTGAACACTCGAGTCGATAAAACCAACTATTTCTGTACAGTAGCATACACGCACAAAAAAAGTGTTTATTGCGTTAAAATTATCGCTTAGATAACAATGTGCATTTAAAACATTAATTCGTCGTTACAGTTATCTGTTGGCACTGCTTAGTTTGTTACTATTCATACGTGTCCTTGATTACACGAGATGTCGTTAGACACACATTTCATTTATTATTTATTATACAGGGTGGCTAAACAAAAACGAAACGGCGGCCATGTCGGGTTCGTAAAGATTTTAAACAAAAAATGCTTGGACACGTCAATTTAGTTTGCCAGGGGAAAACATTTTCAGAGTACAATACCACCCCTATCTGTCATCTCTTAGCCAGGGTGGAACTAACCTCAAAAATTTTAAATTGAATAGTGGGTTGAGTTATACCTTGTTTGAAAGGTATTTCAATTTTTTTTACGGCTATACCTAGTTTAAAGGATTTTACTTCAGCGGTTCTCAAACCGAAGAAAAATGCAGTTAACAGTTAACTGTAACGACATGTGTGCGTTAAAGTGAATAGCGCCTATCTAAGCGATAGCTATAATGCTTGAAACACACGTGTGTTGATAAAACCAATAATATTTACATATAATTTTGATTTGACGAATCCTATAAAATTCAATGTCAATTTTCTGGAAATAAATTCATTTATTATTATTATTATTATTACATTTGTATTGGCGTAAATAATTTTATTCCTACTCCCGGCGATATGTTAAACAAAAGATGGTTTAGAAAAATAAATTGTCTCTTCCATTTGAAAGAAAAGAAACTGCTAGAGAATAACAACAGCAGTTAAAAACTTATGCTACAATGTTATTGATCAAAAATAAGATTTTATAACTATTGAATAAATCAAATTCAAACTTTGTATGCGTTATTACAGAATAAAACAAACCCATTATTACCAGCTTATATGGATTTCATTCTCCTGAAATAATCTCCACGTATGAGGAAATATGAAAATTCGGGAAAAAAGGACAAGAATGTGACAAAATAAATAAAGTAATAAGTATAGTGTTATTCATTAATTATAAATTTTGTAAAACTAACTAAAATAATTATTTCATTTTCTTTGTTTTCTATTTTTCTCGTTAATTCCAACAAATTTATTCAAAACACTATAAATGCCTATACATTAAGAGGAATTGGTACAACTAGGCTTTAGTGGTTTAAAAAAGTCATAAAAAATAAATCAAAAAAAGTTTTATTTACATCAAATTTCCTGCAATGGATATGTCAAAATATTTACAATTAGTCGACGTTATGGAAACATACACTTCTGAAGGAAGATGTCTCTAAAATTATTTAAATAATGAGATATACCTAATTGAGATGTAAAACAATCAGATAAATTCTTACCTAATAATTAGTCATATAGAATAGATTTTGTTTAGGAATGCCATTACATTTTAATTTCTTGGCCAGATTGTAAAAGACAACGATAAATAGATAATTTTGAAACCCACTTAATTAGAAAACAAAATTTATTGCATGTTTATAAAAAGTTAGGCGTTTAATTATAAAATGAATAGTAAACAGTTTTCATGAGAGTAAATACGTGAAATTTAAAACTAAATAATTTAAGCACAAATTTTTAAATAAGAAATGAATCCATTTATTTTAAACGTAATGCACATTATATTTTAATAGAATTTTCTTTGTAGTTAATTAAAAAGTAACACGCCTTTACGTTATTAATTTAACGAAAACTTTAAAAAATTTGAATAAATAAGGTACTTACAGTATTAATATTTAAATATAGAAATAGAAGGAATGTGGTACTTAGCAAAAAAAGATATAAAGTGCCGTATGTTTGTTGACTTTCTTGCAGATAAGCCTTCTTGAATTTCAGAGGTAGATATTAAATCGTTAAATTAATTTCTTAATTAAAATTTTTGATTATATCCTCAAAATCTTGCATGAGTGATATAAGAAAATACAGTTCTGGTTTTTATCACAATGGACGATACGGAATCGAAGATATCAAAATAATTCGAGACGGCAAGATAAAAACTCAAAGTAAAGGCAGAAGAAAAAGACGTAAAAGGTACAAAAAAACCTAAAACAAATAAACGCAATTACATTGAAGATATATTAATAGAAATAAGTTTACCAAAATAGTGCCGGATTTAGAGGTCCAGAGGTCTCAGGGCAACAAAGGAGTGGAGCCCCCTCGCCCCAAATTAATTTCCAAATAAAATGAACAATTTTTTCAGTCGAGTTTTTCAATAAATAATTTATTGTGAAATCAAGTAGATTCTCTTAGTATTTAACAAACACATATAAATATAATCGGAAACAAAATGATCTGAAATTAAATTTTACTGTTAACGAACGGAACGTTTCAAGCTTTTTTTGCCGAAAAATCGTTGATAATTTCGCTGAAATCCAGTTGTAGAAGTAAATCGCTTTTACTGCTCAGGAGAGAAAGCTTTGATATACGGTTTTGTCCCATCGTGGTTCGAAGTCTATTTTTTTTTTTTAATTTTTGATCATTTCATTTTGAAAATGAGCGCTCCCCAGTGCAATTTGATACCATCAAAACCAAATACATTCTCAATGCAATTTCGAGGTTTGGGAATGTAGCTCTGAAATTTTGATCTTCGAGAATTTGGTAGTAAAATAGTTCCGGCGATTGATCTTTTCCATAGTACTTTTTGTATGAATCAATCAAAGACACAAATTGAACCAACTCATTACCAAGACTAGGCTCTAAATCATCCGTATACACTTTCACCAATGCCTCTGCTGCAGCGTGCAAATTTTCAGCATCCATCTTTTCGATGTGATTTAGAAATCCAAATCTCGAACGTACAGCTTCATAGGCATGCAATCTTTCAGTAAGAGAAACAGATAGCTGGTCATACACTCGTACAGACAAAAAACAGGGAAGCAGAATTAGCGTCGGTGCCGTCGTATCTAGTATCAACACGCAAATACGAAAATAGGCTGAATAGGCTTGTAAAATTTGCAGAATATATTATAAATTCCCCATCCGGGCACAAAAACTCACACTCGCTCGCTGGTTGAGGAATATTTTTGCTCTAGGTAATATATATTAATAAATGAATAGACAACTACATGAAGAAGAAATTACGCACGGAAATTTCAATAGACGCATTCATTCCCTCGATCATGACTCATGACTCAATTGTTAATATTAGCGTTCGACTCCTTGTCACAATGAGGTGGGTTTTGTATGTCAATCGAAATCGATATTCTTCAATAATTATACAAATAAATTTTATTTATAAGTTTTATTAATCGACTATGATTTTTCAATTTCTTGAATGCAGTAAAGTTCGTGGATAATTGATGTCATTTAATTGTGTCGCAATAATAATTATTTGCCTATCGAACTACATACCTTGGTGCATAAAATATATGAAAAAATTACCAATTAGTCAATAATAATTGATTTGTTTAAGAATTGAAGAACACCAATTGTTCACATGCTGCAATTAATTTATATGTTATATAAAAAATTAAAAAAATGGTCGAGACACGGAATCGAATACTCAACCTGCGAGGTTGCGGGCAAGTACCAACCCACTGAGCCATTGAGCCATTGAGGTACTCCCTTAAAATGGGTCGTAAATTGGAAGTGCTTATCAGGGCCATTTGAAATTTTGATATTTCACTGATTGCCTGATTAGAATGAACAAATATAGATCAATGATTTCTGTTAACATTTAAGATTAATATAATCAAACAATCATGTATGTACAAAGTACTGTAGGCTGTAGGTAAAGGTAAAAATGAAAAAAAAATTAGAGGAAAAGATGTTTAGTAGTTTTACTAGTTGGAATTTGAAAGATTTTTTTTTCCGAAGTCTCTATTGTGGGGGGCCCCTGCTAGTGGAGGCGCCGGGGCTTTGCCCCGGTTGTCCCCCCTAAATCCTGCGCTGTACCAAAATAATGTTTTGGTTTTTTGAATGAAGATACTTCCACAAGCAGTGCGTCACGTACACCGTAATTAATAAATATGGAATTCGAGGCCACACAGGGAAGGGAATGCTTTACGCATTCGTACTAGAGAAGAGTGAATCTCCTGCATTCCACAGACATAAATAAATGCAGAAAACCTATACAGGGTGAAATAAAGAGAAATATATACAGTTTCTATCACAAAATGTGTACATTAAAATCGCTTAATGTAATAGGGAGAATTAATAGACGATAAAATAGAAGTTACAACGAAAGAAGCCAATCTGCAAACAATTAATTAAATATCTGTTTATCAACCATTTAACATTTAACGCTTAAAGCGTAAATAATTTATATATATAAATAACCAATATTTTTAATTATGGATCCATATTCATACATAAAATTTAACATTAAGTTTTAAATTTTACTAGTCGATTCAAATCTATCAATTGACGATATTTCGGTGTTAGGATGTACTTATACTAACCAAAAAAAATTTTTAGGAAAGTATTTCAGTTAAAGTTCTTGAAATGTGCAAATATTAAAAAACGACCATAAATTAGTACATAAATTAAAGATTATTTTGCTGTTTTTATTGACCAGAAATTAGAATTAGTACGTTATAATGAAGCAAAAAATGTTATTTCCGACGGCCGGCTGGCTGCCCGGCTGACCGACCGTCCATATCTAAACAAAATATAGAGAAAACCACCCGTTCGATTTTTATGAAAAATTTGTACAAAGACCTTATTTACAATTTAAAAATTTGATTAGTGTCTAGGCATAACCTATGTAGCCAAAAAGGCCGTTAACCTACACACATTTTGAAATTTTTGAAAAAACTTTTAAAAATTTTCATTTTACACATTTTTATTTTAAATAAAAGTTGTTTATAATTTAATTATACACATATTTGTTTAAACTACTTTTTGATCAGATAATAAATTACTGAGATATAATAATCACGTGACCAATATCAATTTTACAAGAAATTGAAGGAAAAATTCTATTGTCTATAGCTTTTGTTTAAAAATTTTTTTTCTAAAACGCAATTTAATTTTTGCTTATCGGGGCGATGTAAAGTCCTGCTGTAAACGCTTGTTTTAAAACTGTGAATAGGTTAAAATTTATTCAATGATTCATAATCACATTGTAACGATGCGTTTTTAAGTTTTGCACTGTCACTAAATTAATTGGAGTAGTTAATTACAAGGACAAGGCCGATTTTGTTATGTATTTAACTGTTATTATCTTCACTATTATCAATAGTGAACCCAAAGCAAAGTCCGATACCGCCCCGCTTAAGTTTCTATGCGCGTGCAGTCCCCTCCCGTAAGCCAGTTGCCCCACTTAAGTTATGCCTTATAAAAGCGTGAGCTCTTCCGTTAAACAGACAGTTGGTTTCGGATACCTGTTCCGCCTGGTCATGCGACTAATACTAAGTAAGTTTGTTTCTCTAAATTAACTGCCAAAGATACCGCTTTG
The DNA here is from genome assembly GCA_030710515.1 of Abscondita cerata. Lineage (NCBI taxonomy): Eukaryota > Metazoa > Arthropoda > Insecta > Coleoptera > Lampyridae > Abscondita > Abscondita cerata. The sequence continues at coordinate 487,712 of JALBCR010000587.1, read as the reverse complement.
GCTATTCTCTTCCCGACCCGCATGTTGCAGAGATACCGCTTTATATTCCATTAACTTTTTCTTTTCCCTATCCATGTGTTGTATTTGGGGTGACGCATTTTTGCGTCTTAAGTACACCACTCAAACAGTTGTCCAAGTTGGCATAGTGCATTTTCGTGTGTCAACTTGGCCATTTTTTTTTATTGTTTCTATCGGTGTGCTGTATTTGGGGTGACGCACTTTCGCGCCTTAAGTACACTACTCAAACAGTTCTCCAAATTGGCATAGCGCATTTTCGTGTATCAACTTGGCCATTTCGCTTTATTGTTTCTATTCGTGTGTTGTGTTTGGGGTGACGCATTTTCGCGCATTGAATACACCATTCAAGCCATTGCCCGGGTCGACTTGGTCTCACACTACCTACCGTATCACTTAACAGACTGCCGTTTTGCTTATATGCCGTTACTCTCATCCCTATAGTAACCGCCGCTCTGCTTACATTACCGAAACCCTCACCCTTATAACCGTCAAATCCGCTGACTGTTTTGGGTTGCATGGTTTGTGCTTTACTTTAATAAGTGCTGTTTTGTTTTTGTGAAACTAATAGTAACTTGTTTTGTGTTAAATATAGAAGTCTTGAGTTTTAGTGTATTCTCTTTATTTCTCCGAACTGCTTCCCGTTAGACGAACAGAACACTGGAATTTTTAACCTTTACTGTAGCTGCCCGACCAACAAACGGAGAGTATACTTCGTCATCAAATCTGGCGCCCGAGATACGTCCGCTTTAGTCATTTACAAAAACTAACCAAATTGGGAAGCAAGCGTCACAACATGGTGACTTTTTTTTACTCCACATCTAATGAAATAAGATAAGGAGTTATGCGACGATTTCTAAACTGAAAATGTTCGGTCGTCGTACAGTACAGACGTATTTTAATTCACTTCCCTGTTTATTAATTACTATACTAATTCATTCAATAATGGCAAATAAAGAAACTAAATTAAGTGCAAGTCGTGGTGTCAACTGTGTGGTGTGTGATATGAGAATAACGAGATATGAAGAATTAATTGATTGTTCGGTATGTAAAAAGTCTTTTCACCTTGAATGTATAAATATATCTATTGACGAATTTCATACTTTGCAAAAAGTCAAACAAAATTTTAATCTGGAATTGTGAAAGGTGTAATAAAAACAATGTGGACAATACCCTACAAGATGAAGTTGATAAAAATGTCTCACCATCCAAGTTAACTGAGGTCAATCTTGATCAGATTTACAACTTAATGTTAATAATAAAAAATAATCAAGATGATTTTGCAGAATCGTTAAACTTTGTAACGCTAAAATTGGTGATAATACTAATTTATTGAAAAATCAAGAAAAAAAATTGAAGAGCTAGAAACCAAAAAATAAGAACTTATTAAAAGAAAATGACGCTTTGCAATTACGAATAAACAAATTAGAACAGTACACTAGAAAAAATTGTGTGGAAATCAGAAGTGTGCCGGAAATTAAAAATGAAAATATAGTTACCGTAGTAAGAAACGTGGGCAGTGTAATAGGTTTTTCTATTGAAAATTTCACGACTACATGTTATAACCAATCAAAACTCTATATTTTACTTCGTTACCATGACAACTAAAATTTTTCCGAAATATTTTGCATCTAGGGTACCCCGGCAAATTCTTAATAAGTGAAAATATTTCTGTCATGAAACATATGACGTTTTAGTGTTAAAATAATAAATATTATTTATCTTATTCTGGGCAAATAACAAAATACCCAGTATTATCACAAGCTTTACAAGTCTCAGCGAGCACATGCAAAAAAACTTATTACAGCTGCTTTTAAGAACTTTGTCAAGGACTCGGAAAATACAATCAAAAGTGACCCTAAAAAATTCTGGGCTTACATTCAGAACAAGAAAAAACTTCTCGAATTCCTAGTATTATGCATTACAACAATGATGTCCTATCTTCTCCTCAAGCTATCGTTAATGGTTTTGCAGATTACTTTAAAAGCGTTTATATTGACTCTGATCCTACTTGCTGCAATCAACTTCTCACAACTACGAATTCTTCTTTTTTATGCAACGTTACTTATATCTCCGAGGACGAAATATATCTTGCTTTAAGGTCAGCTAAAAACAAATCTACTGCCGGACCAGATGGACTACCTAGTTATATTCTAAGAGACTGTGCATGTGTTTTCGTAACTCCTCTCTATACTCTTTTTAACAAAATTATCAGAAACTCCAAAAGTCCCGTCCTACTGGAAAAGATCATGTGTGATTCCTGTTTTAAAAAAGGGACACGTCTAATATAAAAATTATAGGCCTATTAGTCTTTTAAATAATTTTGCTAAAATATTCGAAACTGTACTTTTAAATCAAATTTGTCCTTTAGTGAAACAACGCATAACTTCTGTTCAACATGGGTTTATTGCAGGTAGATCTACAATTTCTAACTTGGCAGTATTTAAACAATCAATATCTGAAATTGTTGACTGCAGAGGTCAGGGTTGATGTAATTTATACTGACTTTTGTAAGGCGTTTGATCGTATAGATCATTTTATCTTAGCGAATAAATTGCATTTACTTGATTTTCATCAATCATTAATTAATCTGATTATATCATATTTGAACGATCGTGAACAATTTGTCAGATATGGTAATTCTTCATCTGTATCATATAAAACTTCATCTGGTGTACCTCAAGGATCCATTTTAGGCCCTCTATTGTTCTCATTATTCATAAATGATCTTCCATCATACATTAACTCTATGAAACTTCTATTTGCTGACGATTTCAAATTTTATCTTGAGATTCGTTCGCCACATGACTGTCTGCTTCTTCAAGATTGTCTTGATTGTTTGTTGCGTTGGTGTACTTCAAATAAACTTTCTTTAAACATAGAAAAATGTTCAATCGTTTCATTCTCTTTGAAGCAAAACATTGTCAATTACGGATATAACGTTGATGGAGTCTTGTTACAACGAAAAACACCATTAAGGATCTTGGAATTACTTTCAACTGCAATTTGGATTTTAGTCAGCATATTATAGACATTACAAATAGAGCCTTTACAAACTATGGATTTATAGTCAGGAATTGTCATGGTTTTCAGAAAGACTGTTTAATTACATTATATAACTCTCTAGTACGATCTATATTAGAGTACGGGTCATTAATATGGTACCCACGGTATGAATGTCAGAAGACTTCTCTAGAGGCGGTACAACGAAAATTTTGAAGTTTTTATCATTTCTCGAAGATGGAGTTTATTCGCTGAGGAATTTTGAACACTCAACGCTATTGAGAAGACACAACTTTACGTCGCTACAAAATCGCAGGACTGTAATAGCTATCAAGTTTTTGTATAGTCTTCTTAATAACAGAGTAGACTGCCCATGGTTGCTATCGAGAATTAATTTCTTGGTACCGAGAATTAATGCACGACAAACTACCACCTTTATATTAGCAGCCATAGAACGAATATACTAGCTAGTGCACCGATTTCAGTAATGTGCAACTCGTATAACAATATAACTGATCAAGTAGTCGACATTAATGAAGATAATATTATTATTATTTGTAATAGAATATGTTTCAGTTAGACATTTGGCAATTTAGTTTTAATTTTGATCTTAAATATTCTTGTTCCTTTTTTTTTCAGTTTTTTGATTTGCATAGTCGGATTAGAATTATTTTATGTTTATATAAATATACATATTTTTAATTATTATTTATTTATCTACTTGTAAATTTTTCCTGTAATTGGGGCAAACCCGTTGGAAAATAAACATTATTAATGACATAATTTAAGTGATTATAAAAAATCTGTAATAAATTCTTCTTTTTCAATGGTGAATACGCAGGTGAAAAAGCCTCGTCAGTTGTAGTTAAATGTCTATGCTTAACTACATAAATATAATATTTCGAGACGATTTTATTCAATTTATCTTTATTTATTTATCTCATAACCCTTTTCCGCACAAAATTGAATAAACTGTTTCCATACACTTTCTCTACATCTCTTTGTGTTCCGTGGCACTAAGTTTACTACTTCCTTCTTAATATTTTCTTGGTTTTCATAACCAAAACGGGACATTTTTGCTTGCTCTTGAAACACACGTTGACAAATTGTTGGTTATCTGTCACAAAAATTCTTAGCCAACTTACTTTTAATTTTATGTGACATACGATTAAGTACTTTATTGTCAAATTATGTTCATATTAATATTATTTTAAATTTATTTTGGTCGTGAAATTTTCTTACCGAATCCCCACGTGCATGAATTAATAGCAGGAAATTTTTCAAGCACTAGAGAGATTACAAGTGAAAGAACATGATAGATGCTTGTCATCGCTTATCATCGACTTCATCCTAATAATCCATCTGAGCCTAGAGGAATCATTATAAAATTTATCAGTAGAATGGACAAAGATAACTTTATGAGTTGTAAACGTGTAAAAAGGAGGGTGACTGTTAAAGATTTAGGTGAAATGTTTAGTAATCTACCAAATGTAAATTTAACCAGTGATATCTATATAAACGATTCACTAACAAAAATAATCGTGTTTTGTTCTATAAAACAAGAGAATATGCAAAGGATAAGTTAATAAAATTTGTGTGGTGTCGGAATGGTCAAATACTAATGCGTAAAGATGAAAAAAGTAAGGTGTTCATGGTCAAGTCAACACAGGATTTCAATGATGTTCACTAAATATGGACTAGTTATATTATTATTAAGGTCAAAAGATTACTTTTATTATCGAAAATGTTTACCTACATCTATTTACTTTTGTATATTCATACAATGAATTTTTTCCATTTCATTTAGTATTACGTATGCGTACATATGCATTTTAATTTGCGTACTAAGCTATAAGGTATTAACAAATAATTACAATATGTTGATTGTATTTATGGGGTGTTTGATTTTAATTCTGTCTTATAATTTAGATATCGTTATACTCAACTGCTGCATAATGAGTGCTTACCTTAATGTAGCACATTTAAATGTAAGGTCTCTAACAAATCATTGTTCATTAGAACAAATTTGGGTGACTTTTAAATTAAATAACATATTATTAGCTGTAGGTGTAGTTTACAGAAGAATGGAGTATGCATTCTCTGAATTTCTTGAACGGTTTGAGAGCTCCATTACCCAAATTTTGACCAAATGTGATGAGATAATATGCATGGGTGACTGCAATGTTGATTTAGTTAGGTGTGATGATCTACGATGCGTTCAGTTTTCTACTATAATTGAAAGTATGGGTTTGAAACAAATAATTAAAGAACATACAAGAATATCTAAGGTTAGCTCACGCTTACTTGACCTTATTATTATCTTAAGTGATATAGATGTGGACCATGCAAGCACCCTGCAAATGCATCACGTTTCGGATCATTCACTAATATTTTGTTCTTATCCCATACGATGTATTACTAAAAATGTACCTGTAATTAGAACTTACAGAGATTTTAATAATTTTGATAGTAATGATTTTATATAGATTTACAGAACATTAATTGGGATGAAATATATGGTATGACAAACATTAATGATATGGTTGAGTTTCTAGACAATAACCTATTAAACATATTTAATATACATGCTCCCATTAAAACATCACAATTATTGAAACCCAAAGCTCCATGGTTAACACATAATATTAAAGAAATGATCTCAATACGGAACAAAGCTTTAAAACGGTTCAAAATTTTAAAACAATTGACTCATTGGCAATATTATAAAACTTTGCGTAATTACGTTAACTTGGCAATAAAGCGAGAAAAAAAGCATACCTAGAATTTAAAATGCGTGACAATAGTAATAATATCTGGAACAAACTACAACAGTTAAACATAATCAGTAAAAAAGAAATATTGACCTACCCCAGACCTAAATGATGTTAATAAAATTAATGACCTCTTTACAAATTAGACAACTTAAATTTAGGTTGCAATTCAGAATTATATAACTTTTATAATAGTAATACCATAAAAACCATTCAAACTAAACTAAAATTTCATGAGGTAACAGATTTGGACATACTACGTTTTCTAACCAGTATAAAAACAAAGTCAACAGGTTCTGATGGCATTAGTCACCAGATGATAAATATATGTTGTCCTTTTCTAACGCATTATATAACCTATATAATTAATTATTTCCTATACACCAGCACCTTTCCAGAAAAATGGAAGTCTGCATTGGTTATACCAGCCAAAAACTTTAAATGACTTAAGACCTATAAGTTTGCTTCCTGTACTGTCTAAAGTTTTTGAGAAGACTATTGCTGAACAAATTCAAATTCATCTAGAAAGCAATAAAATATTGCCAGCAACTCAGTCAGGATTCAGATCTGGATTCAGTTGTACTACGTCACTATTAAACATTACTGATGAGATTTATAATGCATTAGATAATGGTAAATTATCTACTTTAATTCTATTAGATTACTCTAAGGCTTTCGACAGAATATGTCACAAACTATTAGGTAGCATTCACATTACGTTGGATTTAGTGACGAGGCAAATATACTTATAAACAATTTTATTACAGGTCGATATCAACAGGTTAGGTACAAAATGAAAAGCCGAAGCATTTAACGTTATTGTCTGGTGTACCACAAGGCTCAGTGCTTGGACCAATTCTGTTTACCATATATACCTGTAATTTTAACAAATGTTTAGACAATTTGATATTCCATCAATACGCAGATGATATACAATTACAATACCATTTTACAGAACACGATATAATTGCAGCAAACGAATGCATTTGTAATGATTTAAATAATATTATTGAAACATCCAAAGCACATGGTCTCACAGTTAATCCGCTGAAGTCTTGTGCTATGTTATTCGGCAGAGTTAAAGTAAGAGAGCTTAACAAAAGCAAACTTAAAATTGTAATAAAAGATACAATAATTCCTTTAAAAGAATCCATAAAAACCTAGGACTTAAAATAGATACGGATTTACGGTTTAAAGATCATATAACGGACATTATACTGAAAGCTTTTGTTAATCTTAAACTTATTTTCAACAATCGCAGCATTCTAAGCAAAAAAATTAAAATATTGCTTTGTGAATCTTTGGTCCTCTCTCAATTTAAATACTGTGATGCTGTATGTGGACCTGCGCTAGACAGCGCTGATAAAATGAGAATTCAGAGAATGCAGAACTCCTGTTTGCGCTTAATCTTTGGAATTAGAAAATATGACTGCATTTCACACAAGTTAAATGAAGTTAAGTGGTTAAATATGACACAGAGAAGGTATTTGCATACAGCCACTTTATACCACAAAGTCATATTAAGTAGTACACCTTCTTATCTACATAATAAGATACATTTTAGTACAAACGCGAGATATACCAACTTAATCATTCCACCATTACATAAAACAACGCTATTTGAACGTTCTTATTCTATACCATAGCCAAAATATATAACTCACTTTCAACTAATACAACGTCCATAAATTTATATACATTTAAGAGAACACTATACCAAATGTTATTATCACAACAATGTTAAATAATATAAAGCACATCACTTAGGATAGGAATCTCTTAGAAAAATTAAACTATACATATTGTATGACAAAAGAGATATGTATATATATTACAATTAAATGGGTTAAGTGGTAGAGCAGAGCTAAATAGAATTGTCTCACTTTAGCATCTGAACTTCTCCTATTGGGTTAGTAACAATGAATTTTCTTATTTTTAAATTATTTTTTAATTTAAATTTTATTTTGTATATCTGATTATTATTTCTGTATTATTTCTTTAATGTACATTTGAATTTTTGTTACATAACCTAATAAAGGCATTATTATTATTATTATTAAAATGTTAACACTCCTTTTTTTGCACTTTTCGCGATGGATTTGAGTTAGTACGTTATAACAAAGCAAAAAAATATTTTTGTGAGACGGGTAAACAAGGTATCAAGAAAACCACCCGTTAGATTTTTATAAAACGGATTAGATTTTGGGCAATTTTTATGTAGCAAAAAGGACCGTTATCCTACAATTTTCGAATTTTTTAAATATTTAATAAAATATTTATTTTACACATTTTTGTTTTAAATAAAAATTGTTTATAATTTAATTATACACAACTTTTGTTTAAACTCCATCAATATCAATTTTATAAAAAAAGTTGAGGGAAAAAAGTTGTTAAAAATTCTATTGTCTATAGCTTTCGTTTGAACCATTTTTTTTCTAAAACGCAATTTTTTTCGATTATTGTGCGATGTAGAGTTCTGGGTTAAACGCTTGTTTTAAAAATTCTTTGTCTACAATAAATTTGTTTTTGTAATTGTGAGTCCAAATTGTTTTTTATTGCTGAGAGTTCTGACATTTTGATAAGTTTAATTAGAATGTGGCGGCATCTCAAATCATCCATCAATTTGAGGTGAATGCCGTCGAAATTAAAGAAAATTCTGCCCGTTTGTGTTGCTTCTCATCTCAATAAGTCTCATTATATAAACATTCTGTAGTACCCTATTTTAAAAGTGATCGAAAGTATCTAGTGACTGCTAACTTTAAACCCTCGTCAATCGTTTCTGAACACGATGTACTATAACAAACTTATTTACAAAAATTACATTAATTATGCAGAAAAAAATGGTTCTTACTGCAAACTCATTTTTTATAAGACGTTTTAGTTTAAAGGTGGAGTTACGTGACGCTTCACTACACATTTTAGATATTTAATAAAATACATAGTTTAATATACAAAATCAATTTGGTTTAGTATATTTACGCTGTAGGAACCCAAGTTGTCTGCTTTATAAATTGCGGTTAAAAGGGTAAGAAGTTTCCTAGACAGTAAGGGTCATATTCAACTTTTGCATATGTTCAAACTTATCATATAAAAGTTTGCCTGTTATAGCTTTTTTCTGTCCTTTGCGTGCGAAAAGTAGTGTATAAAGAATTTGTACCGGTAATATATTTTTTTTTCAGTTACACTAAAATTTAGTTATTCGAGTTCTGCTATGCATGTGAAATGTAATAATGGAATAGTGAATGTAAGAAACTTTGGTGAATTATGTGAAAACAGTTTTAAACAATTTTGAAATTTTGCTAAAATAGTAGTTTTAGAAAGTTTGTAGTTTAGTTATGAGCAAATGTTGTTCAAGATAGTACCTAAATTTACTATGTGTGGCTTACAAACACAAATTACTTAATTGTTAACCATACATGTATGTGTTTTCTCTCGAAATTTAATAATAAGTTTAAACAATACAAAACTAAGATAGTTTGCCTTTTATTGTTCAATTATATATAAGTAAGTTTATATTACCATTGAATAAATACACAATAGAGTAAAGCTAATTTTCACTAACAGACGTAGACGTTAATTGCAAGAAATAACGCCAATGTAACACAACAACATTGAACAATAGTTAAGTTTATTAATTTGTTCAAACTTAATAAAACCAAAGACAACATCCAACAAAAGCTTTAATTTGATTCGACTAAAAGAACGTTAGTTCTAATTTAGTCATACTAGGAATAATTATGCTTAGTGAAATTTTCATTGCACAATATAATACAATTTGATTAGATATTACAACATTATAATATTTAATCAAATTGTATTATATTGTGGAATGAAAATTTCACTAAGCATATTATTTGAGAAATTAACAATTTCATATTTGGGTTATGTGTTATGTTATGTTATACAACGAAGTAGAGAGTACCTATCGAGCCAGAGAGGGAGGGGGTGTATAATCAAAAGAGAATGGAAAATACATCAACCAATGAACGGGTATTTTGGAGAGGATCTTAAAGTTGGAAATGGAAACGATAAACAAACTAAAACAACAATAATAATGACTTATGGACCCAACGAAGATAAGAAAGCGAAAAGAAAGACGAATTCTGGGAACAAATGGCAGAAACAATCATAATGGGTGACTTAAATGGAAGAGTAGGCAGATAAATGGGGAAACAGGAGAAGTTATAGAAAACCACAGTGAGAACACCAAAAATAATAAAGCTCAAAAGTGATTGATTTCTGCATAATCAATAATCTCGTAGTTACAAATACCATAATAAAAAGCATAAGGAGATACACAAAATTACAAAAGGTATAGAAATGAAATAAAAGACACAAAAGTGAGAAGAGGAGCAGAAATATATTCTGATCAGTATTTAGTGACGTCAAAAATAAAGATAAAATAAGGTAGTTACGAAGAATTACAAGTGACGGATACGAAGAGAAAAAAATGCAAAGAAAAAATCAAAACATATAAACTGGGAGAAGAAGAGACGGCAAAGGTATACAAAGCCAGAGTGGAAGAGAAGATTAAAATCGATGTTAATTTAACAATAGAAAACTTATGGAAGTGTATAAAAGAAATACTGATAACGACAGCCAAAGAAATATGTGGGACTTACAAATTCACAGACGGAAAGAAACAAACGAACTGGTGGAGCGATAAAACTAAATCAGAAATACAAGCAAAGAAACAGAATTGGAAAAAATATTTGGGAAGCAGAACAGGTGAAAATGCTATCGTTACAAACAACTAAGGTACAAAGTGAAAGAATTGGTGAAACAAGCTAAGCAGAAATCATAGAAAAAATTTGGTGAGAAAATGGAACAGGATTACCTTAGAAACCAAAAGCTATTTGATAGAGTATACAGATCAGTTAGAAAAGGAAAAATCTCACACAAAAAACCAAAGATGGAAAAATATTGGGACAGGAAAACGACATTGTAATGAGACGGAAACAGTACCTTGAAAAAATGTTAACAATAGATCAAACGCAAATAAGAAAAATAGAAGAAGAACACAGACAAAATAACAGAGATTAACGCTGAAGAACAAAAAGAAATAAAGACCAAAGAAGTCATAGCAGCTAGAAAGAAGTTAATAAGAGGTAAAGCAGCCGGTCACGATAAGATTACCACATAAATAGTAAAGAATTTAGGCAGTAAGGGTCTACAAATGCTAAAGGAACTGTTTCACAAAACATGGATAGAGGAAAATGTACCTAACAAATGAGGAATAGGAATACTACTGCCGTTGTATAGAAAAGGCGACAGGAGGGAGTGCTCAAATTACAGGGCATTACAATACTATCAGTGATACCAAAGATATACGAGATGATACTGGTCATACGGTTAGACAAGGTAACAGAAACCCAATTAGAAGATGCACAATGCGGATTTAGGAAAGGCAGAGATGTACAAGACAATATACTCGTAATTAAACAGCTAATAAAAAAATTCGCCGACGATAATATATATGTAACCTTCTTTGATCTCGAGAAGGCGTTTGACAGTATACCAAGGAATATAGTATGGAGTAGCCTTGAGAAGAGAAGGATAAATAGTAAATTGATAGCATGTATAAACAGTATTTACAAAAACACCAAAAGCTATGTGAGCAGTGGCGGCTTGTGGTCAATCATACTGGGAGGTCACAAATTAATTTAAAAAATAGACATACATAAAAAAATATAAATAACTCAAATGCCCCGCAAAATTTTATACAATCTACAATTTTGTTCAAAATATAGCGATTTTCGAAACATTCTCATTAAAATCTCTAAGGGATTTTCTATAAGCATTGTCTAGCTGTGTACGAATATCAACATTTCCTACGGTTTTTTTTTATTTACCGAGCATTTCATGTGTTCTGCAGACGAAACATGTTTTTTATTTCCTCTTTTAAATGTTTTAAATCTCTGACACCGGGTTTGGACTATAGCGAGTCTGACGAGTCTTTAGAAAATAATAAACAAACAAAACAGTAAATACATTTGATACTTCACAACCACATATCCAGTTAGCTAAATCGTACATTACCTTGCGAAAGTTTCGATGAACATCTTTATTTTGTCTTTGCTAGTCTGTCGTAAACTTAGTTCTGGCAAAGGACGACCATTTGCCTTGAACTCAACTAATTTTGTAAAATTAAGTTTGTTAGCATTTTTAGTTGTTTAATTTTCTGCACTACCGACATTTTCTATTACAGCGCATGCACACGCGAATCAAAAATAGTATTTTTACAAAACAACACAACAACAGTAAAACATCGATATAAATTCTTAAATTGATTTAAAACACGCGAAAATCGAATCAAAAATCGTATAGGGTGTATAACGTAAACTGCGGGACCTGGCTCATGACCCAAAGTTGATTATTGTTTCGACGTTTGCGTTTATTCGGGCGCTGCACGTTTTTCGAGATTTTCCGGCTAGATCTAATTCAATGAGGACAATTCGCACCGCCAGCCCAAGGTTGAAGAGGATGAATTACGAACGACGGCCGATAAATTTTAAGTTATTGTACTTGCGACTTAATTACCTATTTTAATAAAATACGTAATAATGAATATTTTTTATATATTGTCAAAATTTTTGGGAGGTCATTGACCAAATGACCATATGGACAAGCCGCCACTGTATGTGAGAACAGGAAATCTGAAATCGAAAAGTTCTCAATCAAGGAGGGATTAAAACAAAGAGGAGTTCTTAGTCCTGCACTATTTAATATGGTAATGAATGATGTGATGAAGGAAATCAAGGAAAAAGTAAGAAAATTGAAAGTAGGGTATAGAAAGATAAAAATGGTAGAAATAGCGGAAATCGTATTTGCCGACGACTTAGTGATAGGTGCCAAAAACGAACAAGATCTACAACATAACCTAGAAACATGAAACAACGCCCTATTAGCTAAAAATCTAAAAATAAACGCCGACAAGACAAAGGTAATGTTGTTAGGAAAAAGTAATCGAGATGTATCAATACAGATAAATGGAAAAGACATTGAACAAGTACAGATCTTTAAATATTTAGGAGTAAAGTTACAGAGAAACGGAAGAATGGATGCTGAAATAAATGATAGACTAGAAAACGCTGCAAAATTATACTACTCTCTAAGCAAATCTTTTGTAAGGAAAAAAGAGATTCTTAAGAAAACGAAGTTAACGACATTCAATTCCGTTTTTAAGCTCACACTAACTTATGGAAGTGAAAGTTGGATATTATCAAAAAACATGAAAGTAAAATTTAAGCTATTGAAATGAGATATCTCCGAGGAGTAATGGAAATTACCAAAAAAACAAAATTAGAAACGACATTGTGAAAGAAGAGCTAGAAATAGAACCGATCATAAACAGCATTAATCGTCAGAAACTACGTTGGTTTGGACATATAGTAAGGATGGGGGAAGATAGAACAACAAAGAGAATATGGGAGACAAGATTACAACAGAAAAGAGGAATAAGAAGACTTAGAAAAACATGGAACAACAAAGTAATAGAGAAGCTAAAACAAAAGCACTGACATGAAACGAAAGGAAAATATTGGCAAAAAACAAAAGAGAATGGGCAAAGAAAATATACAGTAATGTTTCAAGTACGGAATAATATTTTGTTTGATACCTGCTTAGAAAGTAGATGGTATCTATAGTTACTAGTAGGTGAAGGTCCCACTTTTTGTTCATTTACTTTCGCTCACATTTTCTCATACACTTTCGCTTACGCTAATTTAAATTTTTTGATTTTGATTAAATTTTTAATTTCAATTTAATTTTACAAAAAATAAAATATCAATTAATATGTCAACTGACAATGACTTCTCTTTGTGAACGAACACGCAATTCGCGTGAATATAAACTTCACCTTCCATCTACGTAGTGTAAATAAATATTTATGAGTTCATTTATCCACGAGTGAGAACAAATTGAATCCAAATTTTTATAGTTCGACAAGAGCCGTAAAATTCAAAAATAAGATAAAATCATTTAGTGGTCGTTTTGTTTGACATTTTGTTTATCACCTTCTTCTTTTCATGTTTTTTTTTCGTATACATTTTAATTTTTAGTTTCGCGTTTTTTTTTTTTACTCCACATCTTATTAGGGAGTTATGCTAAACCGAAAATTTGCCGACTAATTAGAGTAAGTATGTCATAATAAAACAAAAAAAAGTATGTCCGTCCGTCCGTATGTGAACAAGATATCAAGAAAATCACCCGACTGATTTTTATGAAACTTTGTACATAGACCTTATTTATATTCCGCAAGTCTGATTAAATTTTGGGCATATTTTATGTAGCCAAAAAACCGGTAACCTACACAGATTTTCGAATTTTTAAAATATTTCAAAAATAATCATTTTACAAATTTATGTTTCAAATAAAAGTTGTCTATAATTTAATTATACACAACTTTTGGTTAAACTATTTTTGATCCAATCAGTAATTACCGAGATATAACAATCACGTGACAATGATTGTAACAATATCTCCACCAATATCAATTTTACATCAAAAGTTCAGAAAGAAAAGTTGTTGAAAATTATATTGTCTATAACTTTTTTAAACCATTTTTCCTAAAACGCAGTTTATTTTCACTATCGGGGTGATTTGGAGTTCTGCGGTAAACGCTTGTTTTTCATTATTACTATTTTTTTGTATTTACTTTACCTATACTTTTTCATTAATTTTGACTAGATGTTAAAAACCACGGCAGTTGTTTCCTCTCTATATTTGTTACTATGGTATCTGCATCCTGTTTTTTCCTTATGCACTTTCCTAACTCCTTCTTGTTGCTTTTTTTTTATTTTTAAATATCTCATCTTGCGTTTTAATTTTTTTTTATGTAATGATGTTTATTCGTTTGACTTACCCCGATGAATCATGTATTATGCATTAAATCACGACATGATCGTAGTTTGTAGTTTAAATCATAAACATGGGCACTGCTACCAACCGTTCATTACTTACTAACTTGTTGATTAAAGTTACGTACACGCGCCGATTTATTTTAGTTTTATTTTACAATAGACATTGACATTTCGTCATTTGACATTAACGTTGAATTAATACCAAAACTGTTCGTACAAAAAAACGAAATTTTTGCTGATTTTATCTTTGTTAGTTACTTCAGTAAAAAAAAGACGTACAAAACGTCACTTTTGAAATAATATTGTTACGGTTTTATTTCTCGTATTTAGGACGTAGGTCGTAAACCGCCTTAGAACGTGTGTCGCAAGTAGTACAGTGCCGCAGTCCGCAGTAATCAAACCGCAGACCAACGGTGGATACCACGTCGACCGAGGTTGGCTATGTTACATACTTCCAGCAAGGGAGTCACTTGTGTGCTGTTTTTCTTCGCACACCACCCCTAAGAGGAATCCCTTGGATCTATCTACCGTCCCCGAACTGTCCATACCATCGCTAGCAGAATACTTTCATTGCCGGAACTACATTCGACGTATTACAGCTAAGATTTAGTATTTAAATCACTTACTCATAAATAATAATGCGTATGGAGCTTAAGTACAGATGACATAAACAGCTCGATAGTTAATGTTTAATAACTTTTATTTGGTGTATTGTCGTCAACCGAAAGTTTGTTTAAATCAGCTCAATAAGGGCTGGGGTGCTTAATTTAGAGTGGTTGTCGCGGACACAAAAGGCCTTTTGGGTTTGCGGAAGGTACCATTTTTGTTGTTGTTTAGATTTAGTGTAACTCGCCGTGTGTAAATGATATGTGTACGCAGAGCTTTAATAGCAGCTACTTTTTCTGTTTAGTTTAAATAAGAACTCTTAACTTAAACGTTTCACTAAAGCTTACCCGAAATTTGAAATCTTAATTAAAAGCCTGATTTATTTCAAGCGAGGCTGCTGCTAACGCACGTAACTATATGCGACAGTCTTTCTATTTCTGTCACATCATTCTATTATTTTTATTTTAAGATTTGTTGGTTATACTGTATTGTTTGTCTTCTTTCTCTGGTTTGTGTTTGATTTAGCATGTTAGATTTTAAGTAAAACTTGTTGATTTTCTGTTGGTCGGTTTTATTTCTTTCTTTGCCCAGCAGGTGGCGTTTTGTCAGACCAGCAAACAAAATTCTTATAGCTATCCAGGAATCCACGCAACTCCTTGACGAAGCCGGACGCTGCTGCTCTAACTACTACAAATAATTTTATCCTCCACTAATTTAGTGCGCTACATTCCCAAATTCACATCTTTATTCTTTCTAGGTTGTAGCGCTAGAACTGTTGTTTCTTTTGATATTTTGTAAACTACAACCGTTACAATATGTTAACTAATAATGTATACGTTGTATTCAATATACAGGGTGGTCCTTTAGTTCGGAATCGGAATCTCACGTCAAAATTAATAAAGATAGAAATTTAAAATTTATATTTAAAGATTTTCCGCAGTGCTCTTTGCAACAAAATACTTTGAATATAGTATCACGTCTGGTTATACCGGAAATGACTATTAAGTCGGTTATTTTAGATAAAACACCTTATATATTTTTACACTTTTGGATTCCGCGCTACTCAAACATTAAAATTATGTAAGAAAAAAAAAAAATATAAATATTTCTGTTGGTTAGTCAGTCCCTAATATTTACAAAACCTCCCAACTCTATATAAGTAAATAGTAAAATATTAAATTAGTTGTATAAGCATTCTATTGTAAACGAGAGGAATTATGGAACGAGTTGAACAATGTACCTTTTATATAACGAATTTAATATAATATTTTTTCAGTTTCATTATGAATTTAGTAAAAAATTTCTTTGCTAAATATAGTAGTGAATATTCAACTCGTTTGGTTTGAGTAATAAAATTATTACTCCACCCAATTCAAAAAATATTATTTTCCGATAGTACAAAAATGATGCAAAGAATACGATTTTTATAAATTACGCGCTTTTATTTCTACAGTTAAAAGAAACTTACTACTTACTTATTGTAATCCTTTTCAACTTTGGCAAATAAACAAAATAATGTAAACTTAATATTTTACAAATTCAAACTTTGCAAACCGGATCGGTGTTTTTCTAATTAACGAAAAACATATGTTTGTCAAATTAAAACGGTTACAAACAATATAGAAATGATTTGTTTAACGGCTGTATTTTGATTAACTATGAATGTTTTTGACAAACGCAGGCCGCATGTTTTGAATTAATAACGGCAGATTTCCTAATTCCCGGAAAAATTAATTCAGTATATTTTTTAATAGCGGATACGGATTAAATGCAACTGCTTGTTCACGATTCACTAAAGACGGTTATTTTCTCTTTAATATCATATAATTGCAGAATATAATTTTCAACTTGCTACTTAATTGAGAATCAAAATCTGCAAACGCGCTTTCCCGTTAGGTCGTATCGCGGAGTCGGAGAGAGTTTCGCTCGGTGGATCCGACCTCCAACTGGGTATTTTACTGGCATGTTCACGTTTATATACTCTCGGTAACCAACAATCAAAAATTGTAACGTCGGATACAACTTTTTAATGGTAATATGGGGTTACCAAACGACAACCCCAACAACAAACGTATATACGCGTTTCTTAAAACGTAGAATCTTTAACAAGCACAGATTGCAATACGGAAATAATGTGATGAGAACCAAGAAACCGAAAGACCTTGCTAACTAATTTGTTTCTATCACCCGCTGTAGTTAATGTTTTATATTTTGTATTTAATTTTTTATTTTGTACATATTGCGATAATAGATTGTTTGAATTTTGACTAAAATAATCCTAAACACAATAAATTAATTTTGTTTGTTTCTGTACCCAAGTCAACTATATTAAATAATTGTCAATTGCGCAGAAGTGCTACAACCATGATGATTGCATTCTACTATTTTCCATCCTTTCTTTTCACTTATTTTATTTGCTGTTATTATTTTGTTTTTCAAACATACTTATTTATTTTCTTTCGTTTTGCAGTTTATTTTGTTTTTATATCCAATCACTTCTTTACTTATGGTTTCATCATATTTATCCGTTACTTCCCTATTTCTTAATTTAGAATATTTAATTCTTTTAAACTGACTTTCTTTGTTTTGTTGTTATTTATCTGCTTGGTTTTCTCATATTTATTAGCTACCACCTAATAATGTTAACTAGCGTGAGACAAACTACGTTAATATCAATAAAAAATGTCTATCGAGAATCCCCGATTTATAACACGTAACTATGCATTTAAGTTAAACAATTCTCACATAGAAAATTAAATTCAAAAATGATTATCTTAACTTATATAAACAGTAACGTTTTTAACGTCTCAAAAAAAGAAAATACAGAGTGATACTTAGCTATTTATTTTGTAAACGGCTGATGGCTTCAAACCAATATTTGTACACGAAATTTAAGTAAACCTACCGTTTTAGTCGGTAGGTTAAAAAAAAGTTCTAGCGATATATCAAAATTATCCTGTAAAAAAACTTATACCGGACATTAATGAACTTACGGCCAATATTAGACGTTTCCCCATTAAGAACAATCGTCCAGTAATGTATAATTGTCATACAAACGTAGGTCTGAGATAGAACAAAACATTTTACAGATTTATTCTAAAGAACAAAACATATTACTTAGAACACCCCACTGAAAACACTTCCGCACTCAAACAATGTTTACCGTTTCCGCCAGAAGAAGGAACGCTGTCAACATTCCCACTCAATTAACGTCACACAAATGTGGGTTACCGATTACAAGGTGCCTCGTAATTCTACAAACACAATTTAAAAGAGAGATCGGAGAAGACAACAACCGTCATAGTTTACAACATCAAAATTTGCAAACAATTATAAATCAAACAGATACAAACTTTGTAAAATGTATTTTAAACATTAACACACATCTGTGGATAAAGTTGGTTTAATGCAAATTAATTTTCGGACGTGTTACAAGAGCACGAGGCGACTCTAGATATCCCAACACTTACTTGTCATGTGTGGGTAATATAGTAGAAAGCGAGAATTTGTACAATAGTGAACTTACACTCGACTTTTCTCAATCCTGAATAGTCCCAAAATGACAAAACAGCTGTCGATTATTGTTTGATGTACATTTTCTTTTGCAAATTTACAGCAGGCGATTTGAGTTTTTATTTTTACCAACCGTTAGTTAGTTATAATAATTGAAAAATTGACTTCTATAACTGCTCACACTTCTGTCGATAAAGTTGCTTTAATGCAAAATTATAAATTACGTCGATAACAAAAATCATAAAAACAAAGTTGACGAGTTCTTGATCGGCATTATGCTTCTTGGGAAAGAGTTGAAATTTATTGATTGCCGTCGGGTTCAAATCACTTGTTCGCTTTTTGTTGATTTTAAGAAGTAAATTTGTTTTCTATATATTCAACGTGCGATCAGTTCCATACAATTTAATACAATCACGTTACTTAATATTAACTGGTTCAAATGACAGGTACTGATATTTTGGGGCACCATAAATAACACCTAAATCACAATACAATACACAATAATCTAACAACTTTTATTTTTCCTTACTTCCTGCTTGATTTAAATTTTTCTCTTATACTACCAATAACTCATGTTATTATTTTGTATGTTTTATTTGGTTTGTATATTATTGTCCGTTGTTTTCACCGTTTCCACAGTTTGTTATTTTAAATCTTATTCCACGTACCGATTTTTATAAGCCACTTTTACTTGATTTTCTTTTTCCATTTCTTCGATTGTTTTTCCTAATTTTTTTTTTTAATTATTTGATCCTTTTTCTTTAGATCACTAAAAGTGAGAATTTTTGCAAAAAATTATACTTATTTAGAATTTGTTTTAAAACTCCTTCTTGGTAGAGGTTGTTACAGTTTGTTACCGTAGATGAATTAATTTTAGAAAAAAAATTATACTTGTTTTGGAGCACTTACTTGATTGCTAATGTCGGTGAGTGCGTGTGGGCAATTCTTAAAGATGCAACAGTAAAAAACGCTTCCGAGACAAAGGGCGTCACACTATGAGTTGTAGTAATTAATCTTAAGCAGTAGAGGCTTAAGACACAAAAGAACAAACATACAATGATAGAAACATATAGTGTATAAAAAGCTTACCACTTGTGTCACAAGTATACATATCACAGATAACTTGACTAGTATTTTATCTGTTAGCAATATTGATTTTTCCAAGAAAATATAATATGGCAAAGCCGAATAAGTAGTCTACGTCTCAAGAAGAATTATCTACATCGTACAAACGCGACTTCAATACTAAATAATTCACATTTTAGATACTTAACCGATTTAATAATTAAATCTAATACCGAAATACTGGCACAAACAAACGTGAAAATGATTTGGTGGGAGACCTTTGTAGCAAAAAAATTATTACAAAACGGCGTTAACTACTAATTAATTTCGGTTAATAATTGGTTTTTAACACACATAGTCTCATAGGCTAGTTTTGCCTCCAGGTAATAGTTAATTTGTCACCAGATGGTAGTTCTAAAATTATTAACAAAATGGCCCTTGCGCTGACAAGAAAATTTTTCTCAAACTTATGGCATTCGACAGTGTGCACAAGTCAAATAAAAGAAATGCAATATTTAATAATGACAAAACTTATCAACCTATAAGTAACAAAATTATTTAAAGTTTTGTTTAATAAAAGAAGGTTTTTTAGCTCTTACTGCAGCGAAAGATATGTGCACTGTTCCCGATGTCAATTAAAATAAAAGTAACTGGAAATTGGTACAGAACGACTTACACGAATCGATTTTCACGTCACCTGTTGATCTAATGATACAAGGTGGAAAACAAACAAACAACTCAAATTGTTGAAATTGCTGACGTTTTGTCCTCTATGTGAGGACTTTATCAAGGCTTATTTAAAAAAGGTTAATTTTAATAGAACTTTACCTAGAGAACAAAATGTTAATAATTTCAACGACTAGAGTTGTATTTTTTTAAACTCCATCAAGAAGAGGTTTTAAACAATTCTCCTTATTTAACTTTCAATAAATATAGGTTTTTTCCTAATTTGTATTTATTGTTTAAGTACATTTTTATGATTATATTTTTCTATTATATTAATGGTGTTTTTTAAAAACTTCACACATTCAAATTGTTAGATGAAAATGAGTGTTTTTTTATTTTTTAAGCTGAATATAAATCAATTCAATTCACGGGTTGTCTTGTATTTAATATGATAAATCTATGGTTAAATTGGTGCACTTTTGTAAAATAATAAGTCATAAATTAATTTCAGCTCCATCAAACGTCATCTTTGTTGAAATGAAAGAGCCAGAATTTGAAGAAATGTTGAAGTTGTGGTTTCAGCAAGCGTCCTTAAGACTTACGCGGGAAAAACATACCAGCTAGTCATGTGAAATTTAGATTTTGTAAATGTATATATTTAGATGTGTATTTAATGTATAAGTTTCAGTGTAGGTATCAAAATCTGTATTTTTTAAAATCATTATTATTATTACTATTATTAGTTTTTACTGTCAATAAAGTGACACAAATTGTGCTTTACTGATTAATAGCACCTTTCAAATCTTATCCCATTGTATGGTTTGTGTCAAATATATACAGGGTGTTAATTAAGTACTTGTACAAACTTTAAAGAGTGAATCTTTGACTAATTTTAAGATAAACAGTTCATATGTACATGGGTTACTAACGGTTTGGTTTCTGATAGAGGGCATCCAAAAAAACTACTTTATTTGGTTATTTGATAATATTTTGTTAAGTAACATGGCGATTAGACGAAATTCGTGATACATACGTGATAAAAACTCGGAAATGATTCATCTTAAAAAATTCCAACGCAAGTTTAATTTCAAACCCGTTTTTATTCAAAATGGCTGCTTTTAGCGACAAATATTAAAGGTACCTTTTGTATGTAAAATTGAATGGAAAATAGGTCTGACATACAATGCGACAGAAAAAAGTTATGGCTAATTAACTTCAGGAACAACACTATATGTTGCGCCATCTAACATTATACAAAAAGCTAAGTTAATATTTGAGTTTCTCATCAACAAAATATAACCAGTATCACAAATTGTCTAATTGCTGGGTTACTTGAAAAAATATAAGCAAAAAATTAAATAATATAGTTTTTTTAGACGCCCAGTGTCTCAGAATCCAAGCTGTTGCGAATCCGTGTTTATATGTTTGTTTTATTTAAGATTCACTCTTTAAAGTTTGTTCAAGTACTTAATCAACACCCTGTATAAGAGTTGTCCATTCTGTGACCTGTGACTTCACATCAAACAATTGCGAAATACATATTAAAGTATTAATTGTAACGTAATATTACAACATTTAAAGTATCGGGATTTGAGAAACGTTCTATCCACATATCAATTTATTATCTCTGATATGTTTTAAGTGAAACATAGATCAAAGTTTAATTGTGACATATACCCAACATTTCCAATATTGCTATCTGAAACGTTTATAAAGAAACATTTTCTTTACATTCCAGTTGATTATGCTCCTGTATGTTTCACACAAAACATATATGACGCATTCAGTTGTGACATATATACAACATTTCAAATCTTCGTATTATGGAACATTAATAAAGAAATATTCCTTCCACATGCCAATTTTATATATTCTGGTATGTTTCACGTGAATTATACACGAGACGTTTACTTGTAACATATATCTACCATTTCAAATATTGACACTAGAAACATTTATAACGACACATTTCTCGTTTATCTATCAATATATTACTCACTGATTGTGTTTGAAGAAACATGTATAAGACGTTTTGATATAACGTTTCTGTGTTGTTTCAAATTTAGGTTTCCGAAGGCGGACATTAAACATTTATGGTATGTCTATAAAACGTTTCTGTCACTGCTTTGGAGATATATGATTCTAACATTTTTTTTGCATTGTGGGACTGCTTTCCTTAGTATCATGTACTTCTCCACCCTTCTGACAAGACATAATCTGTTGACTCTTTCATTTTCTGGAATATTTACAGATTCGAAATAGATATACAACCTATCTAAGTAACAATCGAAATATTTTAAATTGGCTTCGTAAATTGCTATTGGACAAATAATACTCACACTTTCAGTTATTTGTACATTGCTTGAGTCAAATATTTTCAATCGTATCAGCACATATATTAGTTAGTTATCATTCACCATTTCTTTTTTTCTTTCCATTTTGTTAAACTTTATTTATCAGTTTAATTTATATAGTTATTTTTGTCGCCATGATGTACTCGGACTTTTCTTCATTAATTTCCACAAAAGAAATAGATGTAAATTATAAAATCCCATTTTACAGCTAATATGAACATAATTCTATACCGACATTTATAAGACCTTCTTACCAGAACGATGCGATAGGGAATGAATTATTGCTACGTTGCCAACTTGTCTTTTTCCTTTTACAGTCAAATGTCGGACAAGTGCTCTCCGCTTTCATTAATGCAAGGTCTTAATTGTTTCAAAAAACTTTCCTGAACTCTCATTAAAGTTTCCAGGCAATTGACTAAATACACGTTCTTTTAAGTAGCCCAAAAGAAACAATCTTGCATTGTTATGAGGGCAAGCTAACGAATGTGACTGCAACTTAATTTAATTTGGTAAGCATATATAAGAATTTTATAAATGAGTGGAAAAAAAGAGATACGTGAAAGACCGGGAAGTTTGGGAAATATAGAAGAGTTTTTGAAAAGGAAGAGAGATACAAAGGGGGAGAAAAAATTGGATGACGAGATAAAGAGAAGAAACACAAAAACACAGAGGACGCCAAAACAAGAAAGAAAGGGAGAGATGGAACACCAAGATAAAATAATGGAACATATAAAAATGTTGATATTGGAGATGAGAAGAGATATGATAGAGAGATTTAAAGAATGTAAAGATGAAATTAGAAGAATGAAGGTGGAAATGGAAAAAAAGAAAAGGATGGGCGACAGAAAGGCAAAATTGGATAAAAGAGTAAGATGAAATGGATAAAAGATTGAGGGAAATGGAAAAAGGATGGAAATACAAGAAAAAGAAAGCAGAAGGAACAACATCGTCATAAAAGGGCCAATAAAGATGGAACAACCAAGTAGAGAAGGAGTGAAGAGGATTTTAAGAGAATACCTAAGGGTAGAAGTAGAAATAACAAACGCATACGTAATAGGGAAGAAGTAGGAAAGAGTGCGATAGTAGTGAAGTTTGAAAGCTGGGAAGAGAAAATAAAAATAATGAAAGAAAAATAAAGTTGAGAGGTACAAAAATTTATATTGATAACGATCTGACGAAAAAAGAAAGAGTGATACAAGAGAATGGTAGGACTGGTGGAGACATGGTTGGAAGAAAAGATTGGAAAAATTGGAGTAATAGGCTGCCAGGAGAATTTAAATGGGAAGTACAATTCGCAAAAAAGAAAATTAATGGGGGAGGGCAAAGGGGGAATAATCACCGGAATAAATAAGGAATGGAAGAAAGAAGAAATAGGAAACAAAAGTGAGACAAAAGGAATTATGAGCACAAGAGTAAGGACACTGGAAGGGAAGATATACAGAAATAATTACGATATATGGTAAAGAAATGGAGAAGACGAGAGAAGTACTAGAGAAGACAATTAAAGAAGGGGAAGAAAAGAAACTTATCATAGGAGGGACTTTAACACGAGAACAGGAGAGGAAGGAGGGATAATAATAAATAGAGAACAAAGCAAAAGAAAGTCGAAAGATAAAAAAATAAACGGGCAAGGTAGAAAATTCTTAGAACTATGTGAAGAGAGAGGATGGACGATTCTAAAAGAGAATATGAAAGAAGGAGGAGAAGGAGAGCTAACATATATAGGAGGGAGAGGAGGATCGATAATTGACTACGTTATAGTCAACGAATCAAGTAGGGAAGAAATAGATCATATAAGAATTGGAGATAGAATAGATTCAGATCATCAACCAATTGAAGTGATTCTGATAGGAGAGGAAGAGGAAGAAGAAGAAGAGATTATAGAATGGAAAGAGAAAAAGTATGGAATAAAAAACCATAGAAAAGTATATGAATAAAATGGAGGAAGGGCAGGAAGTAGCAGAAGAGGTCGAAGAAGAGTTGAAAAGAATTACAGAAAAAATGAAGATGGCAACGGAAAGAGAAGATTTAAAAGGACAAAAAACAACAGAGAAATAAAGTCAGAATGGTGAAACTGGGAGTGTGAGAGAGCAAAAAAGAAATGAGAAAGAGAAGACGAAAATTGAAAAAAGGAAAAATAAATATAGAAAATTATAAAAAATAAGAGCAGAATTCAAGAATAGATGTGAAAAGAGAAAAATGAAATATCGAAAACTGATGGAAGAAAAGATGAAGAAAATCAGAAATGAAGGGCAGGCTTGGGAATTCGTAAACCAACTAAGAAAAAAAGGAAATATGAGAGAAACAGATCTAGAGGAAGAAATGAGGAGAGATCAGGTTGGAGGAATAAAAATAGGAAAAAAAATGTAATAGCGCTTGCATATGCGGACGACATAGTAATTCTTACGAGTAAAGAAGAAGAGATGAAGAAAGCATTAAAGACGTTGAGAAGATATTTAGAGAAGAAAAAATTTGAGGTAAACGTAGAAAAAACCAAAATAATGATATGTAAGAAGAAAAAAGGAAGAGAGAAAAAGAGAGATGGTGGTGGGGAGAAGAAGAAATAGAAAGAGTCGACAAATACAATTACTTAGGATACATGATGAGGTATGACAATAAAGACAGTGATCATATAAGAGAATTAAGGAAAAAGGAAGTAATATAATGGAACAAGCGTGGGGTATGGGAAAAAAATTATTTGGCAAAGAAGTAGAGAAAAGAAAGTGGCTATTTGAGAAAATTGTTAAAAGTGTTATGATGTACGGAGCGGAAATTTGGGGTTGGAAGGAATGGGAAGAACTAGAGAAGATACAGGAAAGATTTTGGAGATGGACGCTAAGATTGGAGAGGAGAAACACCAGGATATTTAATAGAGAAAGAAATGAAAATAAAAAAATAAGAATACAAACAGGGAAGAGAGCAATAAGATTTGAGGAAAGGATGGAAGATAGAAAAGATAATGAAATTTTATATGAATGTTGGAAGGAAGTAAAATTGCGAAAAACAAAACATGAACAAAAAGAGAGAAGAGTATATTACAGAGAAAGGGGTTACGCGACAGAAGAGATCAGAAGATTGAGGGATGAAGAAAGAAAAATGGAAGAAGAGATAACACAAAGGGACAAGGACAATCAAAAACAAGAAAGAGAAATAAAAATAAATGAATCAAAGTATAATGTAAAATATAAAGACATAATGGTGGAAGAAATACCAAAATATATAACAGGAAGATTGGATATAAAAGAAAAACGTATGGTAGCCAGATATAGATTAGGAAATAAAGAAAGAGAAAATAAATATTGGAGAAAAGATGAAGAAAGAATGTGTAGAATGTGTGGGGAAAATTGGGAGAATGTAGAGCACATGGTAGAAGAGTTAATTAATTAATTAATTTTTTTTTAGTATTTAGTAAGATGTATATAAACCGAATCTATTTGTTAATTTCAAAGACAAATAAACTGATATTATTGATATTATTATACCATTTTACAAACGGTTCGGTTAATCTCCTAACTTAAACTACATCCCTAACAAACTTTCTAAAAACTAATAATAATGTTCCTTCTTTAAAACAACCCAACACCAAAACTTAAAATGTCCTTCTTCCACATAAAAATTTTCTTCTTACTAATATCCATTCCTCTCCTTCTCCTTTCTCTCTTAACATTACATTTCTTTTTTTCTTCTCTTCTCATTTGTTAGCACTCTTCCATTAAATGCTGCAAGTCCTCCCATCCCTCCCCACAGATTTTGCACTTTCTTTCTCCATCCTCTAACCAATACCTGTTTTCCATTTCTTTCATTCCCACACCTAAATCTCGCTATCATCTTTTTTGTCTTTAAACTTTTGTTTCCTGTTATATATTTTGGTACTCTCTCGGTCATAATCTTTCCATATTCTTCCTTATATCTTCCTTATCTTATTTTGTCTTTTTTCTTAAATTTGTGTATCTTTATCCCTTCTTACTATGTCGTTTTCTATACTTTTTCTATTCTCTTTTCCATCTTCCTTGTTTTTGGTAACACTACTACTTTTGTCTTTTCAACATTCGCCTTTATTCCCTTTTCTTCTATGTACTTCTTTACTACTTCTATTGCTGCTCTCATTTCTTCTTCCTTACTTGTCACCTCTACTAAATCGTCCGCATATGCCAGAACCCATACTTTCTTCTTTTTTATTACTATTCTACCCCTTTGTTTACCTTTCATTACCTCCACCATATCGGCCATGTGTAGACCGAATAAGCTAGAGCTTACTCTACATCCCTGTTTAAGCCTCTTATTGGTCCAAAAAAATTCCTCAACTTTTCCTTCAGTTCTTGTTTGACACTTTGTTTCATTATTAACTCTTTCAGTGCTTTCATCAGATCTTCTGTTATCTCTTTTTTCTTAGTCCTTTCTATAATTCTTTCCTATTCACGTTATCGAACGCAGCATTTAAATCTAGAAACAAAGCGAACATCTTCCCCCTCTTATTTTCTAGTTTCTTCTAGTTTACCAACTGCCTCAATATATTAAATTTCTTTCTTCTATCTCCGCCTCTAGCCTCCCCCTTTATATATCGGACATATTATTGCTTTCTTCCACTTCTCAAGTAATCCTTCCCTCTCCATATCCTATTTAGTATTGATCTCATCTTTCCACTCATCTTAATCCTTATATATTTCTATTCTTCTGCCTGTGTCCGTTCCTTCCGCTTTCCCACCCTTCATTTTTCTCAGCACTTCTTCTTGTTTTACTTTTCCTATTTTTCTTTTCTTTTCCTTGAGTTTTTGTCTTCGTCGTTTTCTTTTGGCTTGTTTCTATCCCTTTCTAACTCTATACAGTGTTCTCTCCATTTATTTTTGTCTATTTCTGATTTTTGGTATTTTTGCTTTTTTTCTTTCTCTATTTATAAACTTTCATATGTGTCCTTCATTTTTAATTTTTTTATTTTATCTTTCACCTCCCTCTTATATTCCTCTATTCATTTGTTACAGATTTCTTTATATATACATATATATATATATATATATATATATATATATATATTAGCAACTTTGCCGACAGGTATGTAAAGCAGTTACATAGTCGATTCTTTAATAATTATAGCCAACCTAACAGTTGGCAAGTATAAAAATTTCGAATCGCCTGCAGTAAAGTACGCAAGAGGTTGTACAATAGCAAACAAACACTGAGAATCACCCGACAGCTGTTTCGTCCTTTTGGGACTCATCGGGAGTGAGAGAACTCGAGTGTAAGTTCACTATTGTACAAACGCGCGCTGTCGACTATATGCCCTACTGGAGGGATCACAATATTTAAATGATAAGTTTTTCGACATCTAGTGTCGACTCGTGAAAGCGTTCACGTACGAAAATGTTAGCAACTTTGCCGACAGGTATGTAAAGCAGTTACATAGTCGATTCTTTAATAATTATAGCCAACCTAACAGTTGGCAAGTATAAAAATTTCGAATCGCCTGCAGTAAAGTATGCAGAGGTTGTACAATAGCAAACAAACACTGAGAATCACCCGACAGCTGTTTCGTCCTTTGTTTTTGCTATTGTACAACCTCTTGCGTACTTTACTGCAGGCGATCTGAATTTTATACTGCCAACCGTTAGGTGGCTATAATTATTAAAGAATCGACTATGTAACTGCTTTACATACTTCGGCAAAGTTACTAACATTTCGTACGTGAACGCTTTCTACTGAGTCGACACTAGATGTCGAAAAACTTATCATTATATATATATATATATATATATATATATATATATATATATACAGGGTGTTAATACTAAGTGGTTACACCCGAAAATGGCAGTTAGATCTCATTAAAATAAACAACTTTTTTTAATTCCAATTTTGATTTTGTACCCCGGTTCGTAGTTATAGCTCTTCTTTATGTTTTTCGAAAAATCGTCATAACTCCTTTATTTTAAGGACTATTAATAAAAAATAAAAAGTTTCTGAATTAGCTTTCGATTCTCTAGAACATTTGTATTTACAACTATTTTCTATTTTTTCAAATAACAAAATAGCGACCGATCAAAAAATTTCAAACCAAAATATTTTGATAACCACTCGATAGATTTTTAAAGTACAAAATCAAAAATTGGAATTAAAAAAAGTTGTTTATTTTAATGAGATCTAACTGCCATTTTCGGGTGTAACCACTTAGTATTAACACCCTGTATATATGTATACATATATAATCGATTACCGATTCTCCTCTTTCACTTACTTACGTATACTCCCCCTTTCTCCCGTTTTTCATATTTTCCTATACAATTGTCCATCCCCTCTTCTCACACATTTTCAGTAGTATTCTCCCTTGTCTATTTATTTTTTTATCCATTGACACTCTCCTTTTTCCTCTCCATTTACTATCATCCCTCTCTCTTCTCTTATTCTTGGGTTAAAATCCCCCCCTAATATTACTTTTTCTACTTCTTCTTCTTTCAGTATTTCTTTGACATTATTTCTGGTTTGTTTCATCTCTTTTTACATATACTATTAACACTACGTAATATTTTTTCTTTGTTTGTTGTCATAAGCCTTTTAACAATTTCTTGCACGTGTTTTTCTTCCTTCTCTTCTTTACTCTCCCAATCATTTTTACTCCAGTAATTATTTCCTCTTTTGCCCTTTCTTTTTCTGATTTCTTTCCGCAAACTGAATCTTTCGAGCATATTCCCTTAGTAGCCTCTCTCTCCAGTTTTCCCAATCCTTTTTTTCTAACTAGGTCTTATTAACCCCACCATTTTAAAACCTCCTAAATGATTCCAAAAATCTTGTTCTTTATTTTTTAATGCAGCCACATTCCAAAGTATTATTTTACTCTGTTGTTTTATTGTTCTATGTTCATACTTTTCTACCCATTTTGTTTCATGGTCTTTTAAATTTTATTATTTCCCCCTCCTCTTCACTCCATTTTCTAGTTTTTTACAAACCACTTTTTTAGTTTTCCTTCTCTTTCTATCTACCTACTCTTTCTTTTTCCTTTTCTTTTTAATTGTTTTGTTTCCTCTCTTATATTCCTTTGTATATCTCTTTCTCTTCTTGTCAAGTCGTCATCTACATATATTCTTGTTCCTCTTAACTTTTTTTTTGTTTTTAAGATACTTATTTTTTTCTTCCATATTTTTCACCTTTTTTATCACTATTTCTTTC
Source organism: Abscondita cerata (assembly GCA_030710515.1). Taxonomy (NCBI): domain Eukaryota; kingdom Metazoa; phylum Arthropoda; class Insecta; order Coleoptera; family Lampyridae; genus Abscondita; species Abscondita cerata. The sequence continues at coordinate 457,700 of JALBCR010000587.1, read as the reverse complement.
TTTTATTTCTATTGCTTCTTCTGCTCTCTCTTCTACTCCCATCTTATTTTTTAACATATCCTCTATCTGTTTCTTCACTCCATTCTTTCTCTGCAAACATCTAGTCCTTTAATCACTAAATTTTCTTTTTTTTTCTCTTTTGTGTTTTTCCATTTTTCTTTTTCTTTCTATTCTTTCTTCTAAATTCTTAAATTTCTCTTCCCACTTTCTACTAATTCTATTTATTTTCTCTCTTTTATTTCTTCATTTGTTTTTTCCTGTACTGATTTTATTGATTTTATGTCTTGTAACATCTCTTAGCACAGCCCCATTAACCCTCCATAATTTTCATTTTCTACTTTCCTACTCGACACATTTTCTCTATTCGAGACAATGAAACACTTTACCTAATTTCATTGACCGGTTTACCTCAAGTCCAAGGAAGGCCCAAATAATTGGGAAACTGGATCCTCAAATATGTTTTATGTTTCCGAAACAATAATCCAAATTATTCTGGTCTTTAGAATACTATTCAAAATTTAATAATATATCAAGCAGAAACAAAGTTTTCAAGCTTTGAAACTAAAAATATTAATTTGATAAATCTTGTATATCTGTGGTTTCTGTTCTTTCTGTTCCATTTAACATTTTTAATGACTTCATCATTTTGAGTTTATGTAGGTCATCTTAACTACTGAATGCACATGCAAAAATGCGTTACTCTTCGGTTCCAAGAATTTATTTTGACTAAACCAAACTTAAATTTATTTTCAAACTAATTCAAATAAACACTTTATCAAATTGTATTTTCGATATTTAATTGAAGCGCTGTGATGAATTAATCACCGAGAATAAAAATGCAAACAAATGTGTAACAAAAGTCGAAAAATCCACAAAATGCCGTATATCCACAAATGGATTAAACGGAGTAAGTAAATAAAAAACCGAAATTGTGTCAGTAGATACTTACTTCAGTATTTTTTAACTTGATTTTAAGATTCACACTAAATTTCTAGTAGATCCTGTGACCAAATTCTTTCATATCAATATTTTCGAAATTGCTTTCAAATATAAGAATAAAATGACCTAGTTATTAAAGTTAAAATATAAATTTAAAACAAAGTTTTAACAGTTTCGGATATTTAGAGCCCCTAAAGGATTTGGCGTTATCATTAAACTGCAAACTTGTGCTGAAAAGTACTTAGGATACTACCGAGGACAATTATAATAATTATAGTTTAGTATTGTACTTGTTTTAATTGCGTTGTAAATGTAACAAAAACTAATTTATTGCAAAGACTTCGTTTATTTCTAAAGTAGAACAGATTGTTCGGGTTGTTTTATTGCGATTGATAACATAACTTTTCGATATAATTTTTTATGGCTAATATAATTTACTATCGAGAACATTGATTTATATTTTATTTTTGATGTTTTTATTATTTGGTCAATATGCAGGCGTTTCGGTAATTGTTACTAATTTTATTATTGATGTTAACCAAGCTGCGATGGATGAATTGGAACACAAACAATGTAGCAATGTACAGTGTGTGCCCCGATTGTTTGGTCGTCTCTTAAAAAAGACAAAAAATATTCGAATTAAATTTTGAGTTTTTGGAGATCAGCTCTGTTTAGTTGGAAACTAATTTGTGACATAATTTTAGTTTCGAAAAATCAAGGGTGTCCTCAATTTATCCACATTAAATATTTTAAATAAAATACCGAAGTGTTCCTATTGGTTTTAAACTTACTACACAGTCATTTCATTTTATTTTGAACAGTTTTTTTTAGTAACATTTTTTGGATTTTTTCAAAAAATCAAATTAAAACAAAAACATCAAAAAAATCGAAGTAGGTTCAAAATTTTTCATTCTGAACAACTTTTCTTAATAAGATTTGTGCGTTTCCCGTCACTAAAGAGCACTTTACTGTCGTGAAAAAATGTCTTTTGAAAATTTCAGGAGCACTCTTTATTTTTAAAAACTAAAATTTTGTCACAAGTTAGTTTCCAAGCAAGGCTGTTCCCCAGAAACTCAAAATTCAATTCAAATACTTTGTGTCTTTTTCAAGAGACGACCAAATAATCGGGGGACGCACTGTAGATATAAGTACGAAAATAATTAGAAAACAAACAAAACATAAAAATACAAACAAAAAAATTAAAATATCAACGTGGAATGTAAGTATAACGTTAAAACTTTATTTACAAATTTTTACGTAGAGCTTAGTAAAAATTTAAGCAGATAGTTTTTTTCTTTGTTGTATACACATTTAAGGTAAATATGTTTTCTTGTAATGCAGTCAGTTGATGACGGACCTTTAAGCAGTAAACATCATTTTTTAAATATATAGCCTTTTATTTCACAATAAGAGAAAACATTATGGAAAGAAATTTTAATACTTTTCCAACCTCGGCGAAACAATGTTTAGAGAAAGAGATCAAATATTATTAGAACATTGTAGTGTAGAATGTTCTGAAATAATTTTCAAAAAAAACAAGATTTAGAAAACAAAATTACAGTGGAATATTTCTACTGAATGTTACATGTAAAACTTTTACAGCACTACTTTAAAACAGACTAATATACATAGACAATTAAATTGGAGGATACCAATTCTGGTCCAGAATAACAAATGCTTTACAACTTATGCTGCAGATATAAATCAAAGTCGATTGACAAAATTTCATTCTAAACGATTGTTAATTAAATCAATATAATTACATCGAAATAAATATTCAAATATAAAGTAAAATAATAAATAGAAGTTTTTGTATAAAAATAGAATGACTAATGTTGGTCCAATGAAGAAAAGTCAAGTAGGACGTCGCCAACACTTTATCACCAATAACATCACTAAGCACCAATAAGTATTTCTTTTGTATTGATTAAATTTGTTATTTTGCAATTATTATCGTGTGTTTAATGAACCCAATACCCTGAGTAAATTAATTTTGGGAGTCACATTGCTAAATTAATTTTTTTTATTCAAACAATATATTATTTGTAGATTTGATAGCATTAAGCGGAGTAAACTCAAGCAAATACTAAAAAGAATGGAGATGCCGAGGAGAAGTGTATCAAAATAACAATGATGAGTTTTAAAGCAACAGTAAATAAAAATGGAGGTCCATCAGAAACATTTAACATAAACTGTGGCGTTATTGAAATTGATTGACACCGGTTGTAGTTGTAGATAAAGAATCAACGTCAATGGCGGCTTATGTGCCGTTTATTACTTGAAATACATTATATTACACTAGATACAATATTTACATAAATGAACTGTTTGATAAGCGCAATTGCTGACACAGATATGAAATGCGTACTCGCGTACTACGTTACGTAACTGTTACTCTTACTAAATACTTGATACTTGGTGACGTACTGCACTGGCTTTTTGCTGATGATTCTACTATATTTATTTGCATTAGTAGGTCGTTGTTAAATCAACAAGGTTGCTGGAAGTATGCTTCTTATATGGGCAGCTTTTGTTAATCGTGTTTGACAAAATGCTGACTGTGTTTTCCGCATTCTTCAAAATTTGTGTTTCCTCATGCTAATATTATAGGATTGTTTTGAAACCCGATAAAACAAAGAAGGATACGCTGTGGCGATTAGGGTGTATTACTCTAGAAGCCGGGTTGAACCAGGAAAAAAATTCGTATTTGGATTGGTTTAGCAGCATTTATTATTATTAGACATACCGTGATCAAGCTATACTACGTATAATTATGAATAGAAACGTTGTAGGTCAACACATAGTAATTGGCGTACTATGTGTGGTGCGGTATCACCTGATATCATGGTATTATATATTGCGCTAAAAACCGCGGGCAGTATGAATTGGACCGATGGATTTAAACTTTGGCCGGTCTTCACCTAGAGCTGGTGCTGTAACTACTTGGCTGGTTCTGGATTTGTTGGCTTTTCGGCTGCCCTCATTATTCAGTTGTATCTGCACTGGTCTGAACTGAGATCGTACTTTGAACGTAGGGTCAAACTGAATTCTGTTGTCATACCTACTTTGATTTATATGTGCAAAGTAGGTTAGTTTGCTTAGTAAGCAAGGCCGTTAAGAAATGCTGACCGCACTTGCTTATTTGCAATTGTATGTTTTGATTTCCGTGTTTCCTACGTAATACGCAGATGTAGAGTTTGTGTTGATTAGAATAGGATGTCAACCCCACAACGCAATCAACAAGAATATTTAATATGACATTAGAGAAGGCGCAAATAATTACCTCCGTAGTTAACATAGTAATCATATCAAAATCATTAAATAAATTAAAAAAGTTAGAAAAAGGGTTATGTGAATTAGGATTACCAATTAACGAATGTAAGGAAAAATACAAGACATTTCAGAGGGTAGACGGAATCAAAGATGTTAAAGATAGAAAAATTCAACTAACATGTAATAATAATCATAGTGACGAAATTAGAAAGAAAATTTAGATAGGTTAATAAAAACATATTGAAAAGCCAAAAGGTACAGAATTTACAAATGTTTTATTCGGACTAGTGCTTCTATAATCCGCAAAGATGTGCCCAACACAAATAGAAAAAACAAAAGTTGAAATATTTAAAGGGAAATTATTAAAAACAATAACAGAAACAAAACGAAAAAGACAGTACAAAACTTAGAACCAGAGAGTACAAAAACTAGTAAAAAAACTTAAGAAATATAAAAATAAGAAACTGGATAAAAAGACTAAAAAACGAGATTAAGGTTTCCGATGCCGGAGTCATTATTAAAACAAAAGCATTTTCTGGAATTGGACCGTGTTGAAAAGGTAACCGTAGTTGCCAACGTTTTGTCACTTATCGTAAGGTGCTTCAGCTATGGAAGAAGCAAAAACACACTAAAAATTATACAAGCAAAGTAAAAATTTGGAAAACGGGACTAATCCACTTCCAACAACAACATTTCAATTTTTGGAAAAAAATGGCTTAAGATATAAAAGCCGTTTATTTTGAGAACTTTTGTAATAAACGTACGTTCAGATAATTTCTGCAAATTTTTTAAAACTAATTTTTGTACTAATGCACATACTTTCTTTTATTCATTTCCACCGTTGATTGAAATATTGGTAAAGATAGTCAACCTTACGGGATTATGCGACCCCGAAATTTGTTCTAAACATCAGAGGTCGGTAGTATCGCTTTGTGCTAAGAAAATACGTCAATTGTATTGTAGAATTTACAGAACAGTATTGCCGATAAATGTGAAATAGAAAACTGTAATTTTGCTGATAGTTTATGCTAAAGCACGACATTGTTGCCAATGCATCATGCCGTTGATTGAAATATTGGTGCATTGAGTCAATGTTGACAAACAAACAAAAACATGCGTTCTACAATATACAAGAATTTATTGATTTTTGTCGACGTACTAATTAAATGTGTGTCCTTTGTTATATATTTTTTTTCTATTGTCTGTTAATTGTTCAATGTAATAATATTTATTTGTATCTTTCTTACGTAAGGTTATAACAATGGTTATACCATCATGACAAACACTAATATGTACAAAGATTGTATACATACACATGTGAATAAAGTTTATTATTATGAAAAAAACCTGCAGATTTAAAAGTATTAATTTCGTAAAGAAATCGTTGAAAAACGTTCTCCCAAAAAAAAAAACAATTTCTTTAAATACTTTTGAAAATTCCATACTCATATATTTATTACATTAACATCGTTTATCCGTTGAAAATGTTTTAAAATCTATTAGGGTTACGCAAGTAAATTTCTAAATTTTGGTCATTGAAATTAAAATTTTTAACATAGAAACGCTTTCCCTTTTATGTTGGAACGAATGTTGAATTTTCTTATATTACAATCTAACGTACTCAACTGTTTGCATCTAAACAATATTATAACAAGCCTACTCATTTACTAAAGGTGTTGCTAAAATTGTAGAATTTCTGACTAAGCCGATAAGGAATGTGACTCATAAACGATAATCCGGAAGACTCCTCGTAATACATTTGTTTCAATATCAACTTTACTTACACAGACCATCACCCGAATTCTCAAAATTTGTGTTTTTTTTATTGAAACTTTTTACTGAAGAATTTCATCTTTTTAAAACAGATTATGGTTTATTGGAAAAAATTAAACTCCGTATAAAAATGTCTCAACAGCAGTGTGAATTCATGGTTCAGAGAATGCGACACTCATAAACTGTTAATTATCAATCAGTTGGTTAAAATAAAACTATATCGAACCTTAAAGTGGGAGGCTAATAAACATATTTCTAATAGCTATAATTACAGTGATGTCACAAAACCACACCGTAAAATAAGAATATTATCTGCATAAATAAGTGTAAATGTTTGGATATGTTTTATGTATAGCATTGTATTAGGTACGTTATTATTTATGTGTAAATTGTTTGTAAATTATTACTATTATTTTAGATCAGTTGGAATTGTAATTTTGAAACAATGTTTATAATTAATGAGCTATTTTACTTTAATTAAACTATTTTAATTCGAAACCATGATATTTTGATACAGTTTCAAAGAGTAAAATCCTAACTTTTATCTCTACTAACAGATAACAAAGTGTCACTTTTCGTAAATTATTTTTTCTCTCGGGAAAAAAGTGAGTACTATTTTTAACACCAAATTTCCCTCAATAATTTTCTAATTCTATTGTAATATGATTTTTCAATATTAAATCGTCATTTATTTCGTCACAGAAAAGAATAGTGTATTATACACGTATTATCCGCACCGCGTCGGGAGACAACACACCTCAAGCTAAAATCTAGTACTTTTATTTTTAGAAGTAATAGGAATAGGTTTTATTACCAAGTGAATTTAAATTTGAAGGTCTAGTGGAACCCACTTTCCCTAAAAAACACGGTAAATTGTTGCCTTTTGAATTGAAAAATTTGAAAACCAATTTTTATTTAAAATCCTTTTCAACTGAACACGTAAAACAAGTAGATACAAAAACCAATAATTTTGCGTTTCTGAACTCTAGTGGTATTTCTCCCAGTATGTTCTACTTTATTCCTAACGAAGTTATTAAATGACAAACAAATGTCAACATTATTATTTGCAAGTTAAAAAATAAGGTGCAAGCATAATTTGTAAAATAATTGTTTCTTATTTATCTAACACCGACCAAACCAAACTGTTTTAACAAATAACGCTTCGCATGTATTTTAGTAAATTATTAAAAAAACATTGTCATTAAAATCCAAGATATGTATCATCAATGGTATTATTCATAAATGAAAAATTCGTCACTTTTAATTACTAGTTAATACGTTTACTAAATATTTGAAAACGTTGCAACATTGTATTGACAAAAGTAAATTTTACGGATTGTATGTTGCGCCATTTTTACAACGGTGGAATAAATTGAACTATTCTATTTCAAGAATCGTACACATTATAACTTAGCGCTTCAGTACAGGTGAAAAAAGTAAACAAAAACGCAACCCAACATGCATATGTGAATTGCATCCGTGATACAAGCAAATACAAGCGGTTGACTATCTTTACCAATATTTCAATCAACGTTTCCACGTAGTTATTTTGATGATTGTATATCACATAGAAAGTCATTTTCATTTCCACCTTGTTTGCTATCGGGTTATGCTGTTTGCCTACTTTTGTTATTCGATGTGCATTGACGTTAGCTGTGCTCTTTTGTTGCTATGCAATGCATTAATCCATATTTCTTTTATGAAAGTTTGTGAAGATAGATAATCAAAAAACCGTTTCTAACTAATTATATTTTCCTGGAATCAAAAGCGCTGGAATCAAAAAACTACGCTGATATGCAATACTGGAAAATGGACAACGCCCTGGTCGCCATCTTCATATTTTCTTAAATATCTGATGCTCTTTATATTTGTGTTTTAAAGTTAATACCTTACCATCAAAAAATTTAAATTGCTTAAAATATTTTAAAAGTAAACGGAAATGTACATAATCATTTTTTTTAAGTTTTTATCATTTAAAATTAAATATTTTTTTAATGTATCTAAATGTGAAAATTTGAATCCGAATTTAATTATTAATGTTAAAGATATTTAGTTAAATTTAAATTGATTTAAATCATCATGTATTTACTGATTTAAAATTTATTTTACGATTTTTATATATAAACCCTTTCTTTCACTTTTATATACAGGGTGGGGCACTACCAACAACGAATTATTCTATAACGACAAATAATGTTAAAAATTTTAAAGCATACATATGTCAAGATTGTTTAAAACCACATTTTAAACATATTTTGAATTATACAGGGTGCTCTAGAAACACGTACTATATCAAAATTGGGTTATTTTAAATAAATCGCCCTGTATTATTTTTTATTTGAATTGTACGATAAAAAATGTGTGTTTTTTAACATGTTTCTATACCTACTTACTTTCGTTTCTGAGATAAATCAATTTTACCTGATTTGCAAACCCTCCAAAAAAATGCCATAACTTCAAGATAAATAAGAACAAGCAACTTTGGTTTACCCCACGTTTCTAAGAGCCTTCAACATCTCTTTTGCAATATTTACTATTACGTTATGATGTACAGGGTGTTTTTAATACTATCACATAACATTAACGACTTAAAACTTAATTAATTTGCTTAACTTAAATTGAACACCCTACATTTCTGTAGTCTGTTGGAATTAGGAACTATTTACCTTTCAATTGGTAATAGGGTTACCAACCCCTAATTTTGATAGTGTTCGAGATATTTTAAAATTTGCTAGTTTAACAATTTGCAATTTAAGTTACCTGTAAGATTTCAGTAAAATACATATTATCTTGCAAACATTTTTAATGTATAGGCCAAACCAGCTTTAAGTATTAACCTTAAAAAAAAAATTTTCAAAACAAAATAACAGAAATGTGCTCATGACTTATGCCGGGATCTAAGAGTCAGTCGAATCACACCCACCTGTCACAAACAACATCAACCGTTATTCGTTTCAGCAAAAATTAATGACACTGTAAACATTGGTAACTTTGTTAAAAAAATTCCAAAAATAGTGGTTTTCAAAATTATCGTACTACTATTAGAGCGATTTGTATTACATTCTTAGTTAACAGGTTAAAGTTTGTCGATGTTTACAGTATGATCGATTTTTGATGTACCAAATAACGGTTTCTGTTGTTAAACATCAGTAATTTGTGACCGGTGTGCGTAATTCGACTCTTAGAACCCGGGATACTACTCATAAGCACATTTCTGTTTATTTTTAATTTTTAAGGTAAATATTTAAAACTCAAAGTTGCAAGATAATGTCCCTATTGCGGATATTTCACAGGTAACTTAGACTCCAGTACCTACATCGTAAATTGTTAAACTATCAAAATAAATTATCAGAGTTAGGGGTTGGTAACTCTAATACCGATTGAAAGGTAACTAGTTCCTGATTCCAACAAGCTACAGAAATGCAGGGTGTTCCATTTAAGTTAAGCAAGTTATTTAAGTTTTAAGTCGTTAGTGTTATGCGGTACTATTTAAAACACCCTGTACATCATAACAAAATAGTAAATATTGCAAAAGGAATGTTGAAGGTTCTTAGTTAGGTAATGTAAACAAAATTATTTATTCTTATTTATCTAGAAGTTATGGCATTTTTTTGGAGGGTCTACAAATCAGGTAAAATCGATTTGTCTCAGAAACGAAAGTAGGTAGGTTGGATACGAGAAAATAACTTAGAGCTGTTACCCTGGCCAGCAAAAAGCCCAGATTTTAACATTATCGAAAATGTTTGGGCTCGAATACTTGCTGTTATCCGGAAACAACAAGGGCCAAATTTTATACCAGTAAACCGTAATGCACTAATTGCAGCCATTGATACCGCATGGGAAACGATTAATATTAATTATATTGATGCCTTGATAGCGTCAATGAGCAGACGCCTCCAAGAATGTATCAATAATAATGGAGGTCACACCCATTATTGATTTCTTATATTTATTTATATAGTAATACCTTTATTTAAAAAAAAGTTTTCATTTAATTTTAAACTATAACTTGGTATCTTAATTATAATTATGTAATAAATTCTTGTCAAAAACTAAATATATACGTTGACAATAAGAATTGCCTTAGTTTTTATTTTCACTTTTTATATTAACTACAAAAAAAATGAAACGTCATAAAATATACATTTTGTAAGGACTAAATATTATGAATAGAGAGTTTAATGATTTTTTTAATAACTTACAATAATTAGTAGGTTAGATTTATTTAAAAATAAGTAATAATCAGTCAACCCAAATAACCATGTTTAGTTTTTGATTTAATTTAAAAGTTATTGCTTGTAGACGTTTTTAAATCAAAATTATTTCTAATTTTATTTTGTAAACATTTCCTAAACAAAATTTTGATTCGATAATTAATCGAGCTATGGTGTTTAATTAGCGATACCTTCAAATATATTCTTTAAAGAAAAAATTAAGTAAGCAACGTAAATTACCTATTTTCTAAAACGTGCTTAGTGTAATGATTCATTCTACAGTCCTTCTATAAGATAACCCCTGCTGAGACTACCTGCTGTTAGAATTGTAAATGATACCCTTAAGCCCGCTTCACAATGTGCAAACTTTTGTTTACAGAAATTGTGGTGTCCAAGTTTTAAATTTCATGAGTGTACCACGTATGAATGAAAAAAAATTCAGAAGAATTGAGGCTAATTTCTTAAGGTTTGGCACTTTTAAAGCAGCGATAACAAGTCTTGGTTCAATTACTGCTAATGAAGATAACCAAATAATTGTTCTGGCGTATTTCGAAGCACATCCACAAGCTTCCATTTACACTGCCGTGCATGACTTAGGTATGTCTTATTCCTCTATAGAGAGAATTTTATGGAAGTATAAAATCCACAATTATAAGTATACTACGGTACATTCATTACATCCAAGAGATGCTACTTACAGAACTCAGTTCTGTGAAATGATTTTAATTCGAGTTCAAAAAGATAATAATTTTTTAAAAAGAATGGTCTGGACTGATGAGTCGAAATTTTCCCACGAAGAAAATTCTCAATAGACGTAACCGTCACATTTGGGCAAATCAAAATCCTGAAGCAAGAAGAGAAAGTGGTTTCCAACTGAAATTTAGTTTTAATGTCTTCTGTTTATTAAAAGACAATAAATTCCGTTACCATATTTACGATAAAACTCTAACTTAACAGCGTTATGTCAAAATATTAAGGACGATAGTAACCAATTTTTTGGACAATTTACCTCTATTAGAATTTACAAGTTCTTGGTATATGCATGACAGGGCTCCTGCTCACTCTACAGGGGAGGTATCAAACATACTAAACCAAATGTTTGAAGATAGATGAATTGGACTCCTCTGAATAATCAAAAAAGAAAGCCACTGATTTTATAATACACAGTATGTTCTATTTCAAATAAGCGACTAAATGAACATTGAAGTTGTCTAAGTGTGACCTCCTGTTTTGAACAACCTGTACAATTTGAAACATTTGTAGTTTATTCACACATAAGTTCCAACTCTCATAAACGTATCAAAAAAAATTATTAATTAGAATTTAACATATAAGGCCTTATTAATTTTCAAGACTGGATTAGTTTTTGTATAATATTTTGTTAACATCAAAATAACTTAACAAATATTAATTTTAGAGTTAATAAATGTTATTGAAAGTTGTCTTAAAATATTAAGTAGAATTCGTAAAATAAGGAAGTTTGCTTCAACTTCCGGTATATCCGGAAGTGCTGCAACCGTGTCATTATTTTCATTAAATATTGCACCTCTGAAATACCATGTGCGCAAATTTTCATTTTCAATTTATTTGTAGTTTCACAATAACGTTTAATAGGCCACTCACCGTGAAGCACCCTCTATACTAAGTAATCAGGAAGACTCCTAAATTTTTCTTTACAGTTAACCAGTTTCTCAAAATTAGGCTTTCTTGTAGGATTTAGACAGTAATAAATCAATAAAATTTTGTACCTTTTGTTATCGACGTTTTGACTGACCGAGGCCACCCTATTTTCTCTGATATCTTGAAAAAATCTGGCCTCAGCCAGTCGAAACGTTGACAACAAAAATGTACTGTGTTTCATTGATTCATTACCACCTAACTCCTGCACGAAGATCCAATTTTTGGGAAACTCAATACTTACATACTTACATGCACGTATACAGAAGTAACAATAGATACACTAACAGTAAGTATTGTAACACCTAGGTGTCGATTCGTGTAACGTAACACGTACAAAAATGTATTTGCATTGAGGTAACTTTGTCGACAAATATTTTAGCAGTTATATAGTCAATCTTTCAATTATTATAACCAACTATGTGTTGACAAAAATAACAAGCTCAAATCGCCTGCTGTAAGTTTGCAAGAGATTGTACAATAGCAAACTGAAAATCACTCGACAGTTGTTTTGTCCCTTTGGGACTTTTCAGGAGTGAAAGAACTCAAGTGTAAGTTTACTATTGTACAAATGCAAGCTGTCGACTATTTTCCTACAGGAGGACACATCATGTACAAACAATAAGTGTTGCGTAACACGTATGATTTACGAACACTAGATACACTGTTTTAACTTAATTTTAACATTAATTGCAGATTAAAAATTCTAAAAATAATTTAACAAAACATTTACATTTTTTTAAGTGTTATCAGAATAAAAAATTATAAAATAAAGACATTTTAAAATAAAATTGAACATTTGAATTGTTACATAATTCTGTAACTGGTGTTGCACTAAAATTGAATGTGGTTAAATCCAAAATTCTAATGCAGTAAACATTTCAAAATAGATAGCAAATACTGATTATCGAATGCAATTCCAATTTTGTTGATGAACAGATTTGTTAATGATTAAATAGTATTGATTTGAAACTGCGTATCAACTTTTTTTACTACGGTGTCTGTTAAATAACAAATATAATCGTAATCTACAAAACAATTAAATGCGCGATGATAATATTAATAAAAACAATATTTAACAAATACAAGAATAAATAACAATTAAACCGTTTAGGACACAAATTTAAATTTTGGTAGTCGTTCAGGGTAAAAGACGTTAAATTTGATTTGGAACGCAATACTTCGTATATTTTTGCAATTTTCAAATATTATAACATTATTCTAATTAGTATACTTATTACACCGTCATCACTTTTTTTCCAAAGAATTTTGAAGTGATAAAGACAGTGGGTTTTTGCAAGGCGTGACAATTTAATTACAAAAATTAATTTCCGGATTTGTATCAATTGTATAGAAGACATTGAAAGAGGGTGTCCTTAAGAGAAACATCGAGTCGTTGAAGGTTTCGTCCTTTTTAATTTGCTTCCCTCATCAGACAAAAATTCAATATTTGTCTCAACCTTAAAAAAATAAAGTATTTCTATGGACAATACGACGAAAAAGCCAAATGAATAATTAGTTTTAAAAAACTTAAACAAAATCGATGACGATACGATACAAAACCAAAAATATAATGGTAATTGCTTTCTTTAAGTGTAAATCTGAAAAAGAACATCATTGTTTGGCGGATGGTATTTTATTTAGGTAGGAATTCGGTTTCTTTGGGATTGGGATGTTCTTGTGATTTATCGTTGTTCGAATCATACTAGAAAACTGGTAGTTTTGTGTGATCCCTGGTGAAAAATTTTTCTTATTTATAATGTACAATTCTATTGAAAACGGCCGATAATTCACAAACCAATAATTCAGAAACACAAAGAGTTAGGAGAAAAGACAACAGCACCGATAAGTAATTCGGAAAATTAGTTTATTTGCCTGTAAATAATACACGGACATAACACTAGTAACCGTTAATGTTAAAATATTGCACTCAGCACTCTTTAATTTTGTTATCGGTTATCGTAATAGCAACCTTCCTTTATTATTAGAGTTTAAAACTCAATTGTGCTGTTAACATTATAATAAACATTTTATAAACGGTTATGTGAACACCACGCGTTCTACGTATTTGTTTTTTTTTATTCTGGTTGACCAGTGAACATGTTTGGGTAAGGTGCGGTTAACGATAATGTCTTTTATTTTTAGTTTTTCTTAACCTCGTTGAGCTTTCTTATAGGAGTTGTTGCAAAGGTAATTTCAGGCAAACACCATAGTTATTTTAGCTTTTGTAATCAATTTTATTTTAGCCTTCGTATTCAGTTTTATAAAAGGCTTAACAAGGTTGAAAAACTGAAAATTAAATCTAAAGACAACAGAGTTCCTAACCAAGTATGAAGCATAGTGTGAATAGAATACAAGTGTTTCTTTCCTGTTTTTAACATGTACTGATTGCTCTTGTTCTCATTCTGTATAAAACATAAATGTGACATTTAAAGGGTTTGGTGCATGGATAATTACAAATGTCATTAAAAAATTTTAGTGATCCATACAAAAGATGTTGAATTGCGATAATAGACTTTTTGGCCTCCTGAGCTGTAAAGCACATTTTTCAGATGTTCTTATTTGTCTTGAAACTTGATTTTTACACACAATGCGGTAAAGTACGGCTACTATGCGGTAAAGTAGTAGCTGATTTATCTGCTATTTAGAAACGTTTTAAAAATAAACTATGCATAAAATCCGATAAATTGATTCAAAAAAATTTACTTCACACAATATTTGACACGATAATGTATAAAATAAAGATGCATTTAATGTTTTTATTGATGATGATATTGAGAGCGCCATCTATACGTCTGTTAAACAAATGAATATTAGGTGGTTTATGTCAAAACGGTTAAACACCAGGTTTACTTAAAATCAATAGAAATAATTTAGTTTTTTCCTTACTTTTTGATAATGATCGTCGGCCAAAAAATATTATACAAATTTCGTGTTTAAAGTAATTTTACGGCGTTCCAGCTCGTTCCAGAAACAAAGGTGTCGCGCCGTAAAATCCTACTTTCCACAGTCTAATGTAAATAACTATTTCAGTCTATAAAATTACGGTTGAACAGGCTCTCGCGCAGTTGAAATGTAGCGGTTTATAGAATTTTAAGCCGTGTACTAGCAATTGTACACTTCGGGCAGGAAGTAGTAGGGATTACTAGCACATAATAAAAATTGGTTGCATAAAGCATAATCTAATGACGAAAGCTATTAACAATCTGTTAGCCAATCAGAAGATTTAAAATTTAAATTTTAACCAATCAGAAAGGCAGTTACTTAATAACTACCAATCATTTGTACAACCACGCTTTAGTCATTGTTTAAGTTTACATTCCAATGATATCCATTTTTAGCGAGAAGGGTGGTTATTAGATTTAAGTTAGAAAGATAAAAGATAAAAATTCATATTTCACATTATAAAAGACGGTAACTAGAAACTAACTATATGTTATAATTTTAGTTTTAATATATTTACTTTTACGTAAGATTTATATCTAATTGTCATTGTTGTAATACATCTTACAAAATTAGACATATTTAGACATATTTATGCTAATAATAATTAGTGAAACGATGCGTTAAAATTAAACTAAAATATTTTTTAGGTCGATTTCCTCTTTTCATTACTAAATTCTAGTAATTTAATTGCATAGGAATTTTAGGAAACATACGTTTTATTTAAACGTATTTTCTCATAAAATTATAATATAATATTGTAACGAACCATCGATAAATAGCGTTCACAAATTTTAACAAAATTAAATTAGTGTGATGTCATTTTTTGTTTGATCATGCATGACTTTTTTCCACTAAATTTTGATAAAGAACAGCACAAATTCGTTGTTCACGGCCAAAAAACACTATTATTCTGAATTCCGCAATCCGTTTCCAGTATTCCTTGAGCTCCGAATAATAACCGTACTGATTAATTTAAAATTGCCCGATACAGTTAATTATTTTGAAAGTCGTAAAAATAATTGCCGGTTAAATTGTTCTTGTACTTCTTTTACCTGACTCTATTATTTCTCTGTTACATGGTGGTTTGGAGTCACCGGTTCAATTTGTTTTTTTCAAGACAATTCCATACAGCAGATTTTTTGTAAAACTTGCAAAGCTGACAAGTGATTTAATTTGCTTCGCAGTATTTATTTTCTCCATCTGGAGCTAACCGAGGTTAAAAATATAAATTATGCCCACAGCCGCTAACAAGACGCAAGTTAGACGCAAATTTTGCTGGCTTGTTGTAACGTTTCACAACTGATTCCATATCTATTTTTACGACAGTATAAACACCGTCAAAAACGCCACCAACTCTGATCGCCGAGAACCAGATGTCTCGCTCTCTTACATTGCCGCAATGTACAATGCAACTAAGCCGTTTTATTAACTCAATTGCCCAAATAATCAGCCTAATCAACAAACAGCCAACGCTACGACCACATTGTAAGGTTGCAATCCATACCAAAATAAACCCTTCTGCAATATCAGACGACACCACTTCACTCCACCATAGTTAACGAGTGTATAATTGTTTAAGTGCAATAACAGATCAAGACGCGCCTACGTCTTTTTACGACATAACCGTCAACAATCACACTACATACACATCTCGAAACCTAGAGACCTAAGTCTTTGACGTGCATCTGCGCTTCAGCTAAACACAAATACGAATCTTGCAACTCCCGGTTTTGACTTGCTAGAGCACCAAGTTCGCGCACGCATTCGTCCTGGAACTGCCGGCCCAAAGTATTTCAGGTACTGCTTGTCGGATACAATTACAAGCACAAATCGGTCCTACCTCACGAAAGTAATTTGTGCTCAGTTCCGACGTCTTAACGCTGTCGAATGTAGCACAAGTATCAGCACAATCCTACTTTGAAACAACGCCAGAAGTCAACACGTCACAACAACAGCCACATACAACAACGCAGCAACAACCGCATTTAGCTGCAACATTGCAACGCAGTATACTCAATTAGTTTTCCGGATGCCCCTATGACATTAAAAACATCAAAGCAACACCAATACAATCCCTGCAACGGCAGCATCCACTAGCAGCAACAACATATACTTTAAGAGGGGCGCTAAAGAAGAGGGGATTGAACATGAATGCAGTAATAAATATGTTTGTAAAGAGAGGGCGCACAAATATCAATTCTTGTATGATTCTTTTTAAGGACGGATAAAGCTACGATGCGGTAGGTGGCGATGTGCAAACTTCTTTCACCTTCCTTCGTGATTGAGTTCGCCGATCTTACTCGATGTTCCCTGATTCTAAACGATAACCTTCATGAATTTATGCTAGTATTTTCTGCTGCGTAGATTTCTTGTTTTTAGCACGTGTTTTTAGCGTAGTTATCAGTTCTTTACGATTTCGTGTTTTGATTACCGTTTTTAGTCTAGTTTTTTTTTCACTTTTATTTGTAAATATTTATTGCTTTTATGAATATAATATAGTGTAGGTATATAAAATAAGTGAATAGTGATCCTCAGACAATTATTCCCATCCTTGTAATAGTACTGTGGTTCTACTTGTGCTGCTGTATATAGCCTTGTATATAAATTGTGTATATAAAATAGTATTATTGAAAAGTGTGATCCCCATAAGACAATCATCCACAGCCCGTGCCAGCATATTTTTGTTCTTGAAAATCCTACCTATTCAAACGTATCTACTGTAATATTGACGCAATGGGTAATAAAGGTAGAAATAATACAAAAGACACAAACGAAATAAAACTTCACGAGCAAGTAAACTTGCATGGAGAATCCGGAAAGGACAAATGTGCAATAGTGATTATCAGACCAGGTAAAACAATATAAACATTTATGTGTTTGTATATGGTAATCAATAATATCAATGTATGTAGATTTGAGGGAGGCGATCTGTTTGAAGATTTGTGTAATAAGAATTATGGTGATAACCTCTGTACGGATCAATCAACATCTACCTTTGTTACTGATGCCAGCGATACTGCATCAGAAAATGATGATGCAACTAAAATCAGCTCATGTGAAGTAGAAAGTGAAATGCCGATATCTGAAGTTCAGTATCAAATTATGAGGTAAGTTATCATAAATCTGTAATGTAATCGTCTATAATACAAGAGGACACATCGCTCTTACTCTCGCGCGTCGCTTTTGTATACAGAGCGATCAAAAAGTAAAAATTGTTGGTACCACTAAAAAATCAGTGCTTAGTAATAGTTGGTGATAAAACTCATTGGCGTTGCTAAATATATCTTTCTGTTATTAGGAATTCAGAGTGGTGTTCGAAAACCTATGCACCTCGTCTGAAGAAAACGCAGTCCTTTCAACTTGGTGGAATAATTTCATCTCCAGAGTATGAAAAGTGAGTGATTTTTATTTTTTATATAATTGTATTTCAATCTTACTGTACCTGTGTGATGTAATATTTACTTTTAGAATTATGGACACTCCTCTGCAGGTGGAACGATTACCTAAAACACCAAGCATTATTTCTGGCAACAGAATAGTAGAATTAGGTTATATGTTAGATTGGGCAATAAATTTGCAATATAACCATTCCAAAACATGTACTTCTGGAAAACTGTTTGTGCATCAAGAAGTGAGAACCAACAAGGGCCTGAGTAGTTCAATAATTTTTAAATGTACGCAGTGCGATGCAATTATTCAACATGAAACCGAAAATCCGAACAAAATATCAGAAATAAATTCTGGTGCAGTATGGGGTACTATGGCTACAGGGAGTACATTTGGTCATCTTGAAGAATTACTCAGTTGTATAAATATTCCTTGTATGCCAGACAACATGTTTTATGATTTCGAGAAAGTGATCGGTGATGTAAGTAAAATAATTTTTTTTTCATTTAAAATGTAAGTATGTATATATTTTTACAGGAATGGAAAAGTCATTATGGCGTTCCATGGAAGCAGCCGGAATCAAGGAGCGAAATAACGCACTTGAAAAAGGTCAAATTTGTGAAGACGGAATGCCTTGGATCACTGTATATGTAGATGGTTCGTGGAGTAAGCGGTCGTATGGTACAAATTATAATGCTTTATCCGGAATGGTAGGGATAATTGGTCGTTACACAAGGGAAGTGCTATACATTGCTGTGAGAAATAAATTCTGTTCCATTTGTGCAAGAGCCGAAAATAAGGACTCGAACGCAAAACAACACAAATGTTATAAAAATTGGGACGAATCAGCACCAAGTATGGAATCAGATATGGTCGTACAAGGTTTTTCCGAAAGTGAGGAAGTTCATAATGTCAGATACCTGCAATTTATAGCTGACGGAGATTCAAGTGTGTTTTCCAAAATAAAACAGAAAGTGTCATATGGTAGTGATGTTAGAAAAATCGAATGTAGTAATCATGCACTGAAAAATTATGGAAAACATTTGAGAAGAATTAAAAGTGATACAACCGTTTCTTTAGAAGGTAGAAAAATTTTAACTCTAAAAAATTCTGGCATTAACTAAACGTGCAAAATGCTCAATTTATGAACATGGAAAAAGTGAAAATCCTGATATAAACCTCTTCAGAGAAGATTTAAGATTGGGTTTACATCATGTTTTTGATGATCACACAGCATGTCGAGAAGGTACCTGTAATGATCGAGGAAACCAAAGTAATAATCAAATTCCTACTTTGAAATCTACTTTCATTTATAATCATCTACAAGGTAAAAAAACAAAAAATAATGAAACAGAATATTACTTGCTATGTATAGTTTTCGTAACCCCTTTGTTAACAGTATTCTGTAATTTATATGTATTATATTTTAGGTGCTCTAAATTTGTTGCTAAGGAAAGCTCACCTTCTTATTTCCAATGAAAACAATAATACTGCGGAACGATTGATGAATATTGTCTCTAGATTTAATATGGGCAAAAGAATCAACTTAATCCAACGAGGTTCATACGAAAGACGAGTTTACCTCTCAGGATTACGTTTTAATAAAACATTCAATTGGCACTACAGTCCGTGGAAAAGTTATACTGGAAATAGTCCGGGACATCATTTTTCTAAATATATAGAAAACAAGTGGCAAAAAATCACTTAAAGCGAGAAAACGTTTATTTTCCGATGGTGAAACGGACCACATTCCAAAGAAAAAACAAAAAAGACAAGCTTGTCAAAACACAGATTATGGTGATTTGGCTGAAACGCCACCAGAAACTGAAGAAGATTTAGAATTCATAATAAGTGAATCAAAGTTGATCATCGAAAGTTTACAGGTAAATTATATTTGTGTTATAATATGAATTCGACAAGAAATATTTCAGATATCCAAGGATAAAATTAAACTTATTCAAAAGCAATCGGTTGGTCAGTTCGGCAATAAACTATATGAATCAGAAAGAAAGCTACGGTTAACAGCTTCATTATTTGGAAACATAATGAATAGGAGAACGTACACACCATGCCACTCATTTGTAAAAGCATGTTTAAAACCGTGTATCTTTTCCACTGACGCCACAGAATATGGCATAGCTAAAGAAAATGTCGCTATACTTCAACTGGAGCGCACCTTAAATATTACTGTGGAACGTTCTGGTTTGTGGATTGACGAACACTATGGATTTTTAGGTGCATCACCGGATGGTAATCTAGAGTAATTTTTGTAACTAACGTGTAGATATATTATTTTTCGCCTGCCTACATGGAAAGATTCTTTTCCGCCCGTAAAAGTGGCGGAAAATACAATTTCCAGCCCTAGGGCGGAAAATTATTTTAGTTTTGTACTTATAGATGCCGCTTATCTGTTGACAAATTACGAATAATAGTCGCATGTTTATAGAAGTACAAACTTCGAAAAACTAAAAATAACTTTTTGTTCATAAATTACTGCGTGATGAAGTTTTTTAATTGTAATTAAACTTTGATAACGTATTAATAGTACATTGTTATAATAATTTTTTTGTAGTTGAAAAAAAACAATTGCTTTGAATGATCATTATAATATGCATAAATAAATTGCACAGCACTCTCCTGACTTTTTTTTAAAATACATACCTATTGTGTGACCGAAAAAGTTACAAGAATACAAAAGTTTCAAAACCAGCGGCTAGGCGAAAAACAATTGTAAGCACCTCAGGCGTGAAAGCCCTTGCAGCCCTTAGCAGCAAAGCCGCCCTCGCTTCGCTCGTGCGGCTAACTGCTGCGGGCTGCAATTTATGCCTTCCGCCCTTGATACTTAATGTACTATATTATACAGGTCTTGTTGGATCAGATGCAATTGTGGAAGTAAAATGTATATACGCACCAAACAAAGAGGCCGATAGTATTGAGAATCTTCTACCACAACTTAAAAACCCATTTTTAATCAAAGATCGTAATGGTATATCATTAAAAAGACGGCACAAATATTATTACCAGGTATTTTTTTAATCATTTTTAGATTAATTGTATGGAGTTAATTTGTTTCAGATCCAGGGACAGTTAAACATTACAAAACGAAGTAAATGCTATTTTGTTGTTTATGTCACTGACAAAATTCCCATTTATGTTGAAACGATATATAGGGACGAATCGTTATGGTCTACAAGTATGGTCCCAACGTTATGTAAATTTTATGAGGAATGTGTAGCACGTGAAATAGTTAGGGGAAATTTAAATAAAAACAAAATTTGTCTTGATCCTCCATATATAAGAGATGCTATTGCTGCACATGAAGCAAATAAAAGAAATAACCATTTACAGAGGAATGCTCTACCCAGCAGAAGTTAGTAGTATTGATAAAAATGGAAAGAAAATTTTAGCAAAGGCGATGACGAAGTCCACATTGAATAAATGGAAATGGCCCAAAACAAAGGACGAAATTTGGTACGAATATGAAGAAATCGTAGAAAAATTGTACCGCCAATTGAAATAAACAAACGTGGTTATTTTGTAGCAAATGAACTAATAAATATATGTAATATGTATTGCATTTCATGGTCGTACAACGTTTTATCTATACACAAATTTTATTTAATATTTTACATCTTATTTCAATCATTAATAGTAGGCTACTTCGTACGTTGATAACATAATTTACTTCAAATTTATTAAACTCTTATAAGCCTGCCCTTGCATTACCGCACTCTTTAGTAATAATCGGTATTACAAAACAAATGCGGTAATGATGCGATTACAATATTAAAAAGAATTTTGAAATGTCTTACTTTAAAATATTAAAGTAGGTAGATAAATTTTTCGTGTAATAGTAATTAAACACATTACGTAATAAAAAAATCAAAGTAATGTGGGTTTTTTTCACATTATTTCAACAAATAAGCAATACAAGCGTCTATGACAACCTAACTTCAGTAATGACAAATGAAAAAAGAAACTTACAGTTTTTTTTACTTATAAAACAATCTACTATTTTATATATCTTACGAAAAAACCACTTGTAAAATAAAACTACATACATTATTTGTGGTTCGTTTTGTATATAAGTTATTGCATAAGCACAGAGCATAAGTAAGAAACAAAGAAACGCCGCTAGTGTACTCTAGTCAAGTATAGCTAAACTACTAAGCATTATAAAATGGCCGCTTTTAATTTTGTTGTCAATAATTTTTGGTTTTGGATGGAAATTGATTTTCATAGTGTTCGTACAATACTGAGATTCTGGATTTTGATTTTAGGCTTGGTTAGGAACCGAATGACACAATTTCATTAATATGTATTCTTTATTTTAAATCATAATTGAACATCTTTGAGGGCATGTTTTTATTGTCAATCTTCAATACTAAAAGCTCAAAATATCTCATTATGTTCATTAATTAATGCAGATTGATGTGAGATTAACTAAAACTGTAAATTATATCTCATTAAAAAAATCCATCCACAAAAATTGGTTTGATTTTCGACGGAGGCGCCACCTGTTATGATAATTCTCTGCAGTGCCCCTCTTAAACGTTTCTAACCATCATGACTGATGCAGTCTACCACTGTGGCGACATATGTTTCACCACTAATATTTTAATTATGTAAACGTTTAAATTCTGAAATTTTACAAATTAT
The DNA here is from genome assembly GCA_030710515.1 of Abscondita cerata. Taxonomy (NCBI): domain Eukaryota; kingdom Metazoa; phylum Arthropoda; class Insecta; order Coleoptera; family Lampyridae; genus Abscondita; species Abscondita cerata. Next base: position 434,832 of record JALBCR010000587.1, on the reverse strand, counting down.
ACATTAATAATAATATGCACAAGCAAACAGTATCGAAACCTGTATCTACGCCTTAGTAAAAATAGTGTTAGAGAGACAGTAAAGACAGTATAGATAGGTGTAATAAGTAGGACAGACCTGCAAAGGATTTAATTCAGTGTGTCAATGTGTCGTCAATAATAAACTTTTCACCTAACGTCGTTTTTTTTCATCCATAACCAAACAAGGTATTAACTTCGCTAAAATATCAAACTTAAAATAATTAATAAGCAATGAAAATAGCTTGCCTTTTCCTTTTTTTCTCAAAATTTTGGTGTGTATTACAAGTTTTGACTAATTTATTTATTATTTGCCGTAAGCGTTAAAAAATAAAGTTGATTTTAACTAAGTGATACCATGACACTGACCAATACCACTTTAGGACCACAGTATACATACTAAAGTTTAGTAGCAAAAATTTATGTTTTACTTAAAAACGGACATGCGTCAAATATTCCAGTCAATAGAGCAAATAATAATAAAAACAAAAATTGTAAATCATTAAAAGACGAATAGAAAGCCCATTAATTCGACTTCATCGAATAATAACTCTCCGAGAAAAATTTAAAAAAGTGGAATATTTGTGTTTTTCTTTAAAAATTCCTAGATGCGTACTTAATGAGTGTAAAACACTCAATTATCGGGAGATTAGTTTATGCATAAATGCGATTTAAATTTTTTAATGCAATATTTTGAATCATGGATGAATGCTGTGTGGTGGTCCGATTTTCAGAAATCAAAAAATAATTTTAAAGGTGAAATACAAAGGAACAAAACGTATAATCTTATTTTTCGATAACACTCTATTTGACACGCGAAAAATGTATGTAAAGATTACTGAAATTAACCCGGCCGCTACTACCGTTTGAGGGGACTGCGATTATAAGCTAGCCCAACCACTCCACCGCATTGTATGTGTTACTTGTGTTTTTGTAGTATTAATTTAACATTATTAATTAACATTGATTAGTTTTAAGAGTTTTATGTATTAAGCCTGCAATTCTGTGTACAAACGTAGCGATCGTAAGATCATAGAGTAAAAAAATCTGTAAAATATTTTGCTACGATCAGATCATAAGATACGATTTTACGATATTACGATTTATAAGTATATAATTGCAGTATAAGTTTAAATAAGCTATATTAATTTACTTATTTGATAACATTACTATTCACTTAATTTTAGAATTATTTTCCGTTTTATCACAAAGTATACATGCTTTCATTTCCAAGTGATAGAGCAAGGTAATTTAACAACAGATGATTTAAATTTTATCTTCTAATTGTTGTTGTTTTTGAAACAAGTGTAAATACTGGGTTAATAGTTGTAATAGGTCCGAGTTTGAATAAGTGTTTTAAGAATCATATGTTCATGAACGATTTAAATAATCATTTATTTGCCGAGGCTTATCCTAACGTTAAAACTTTTAATGAGGCAACTAACAATACACAAATGCACTTACGTAGTATTTATAAAAATATTATTGAAATGTACATTTTCCAAAATGACGTCAAGGTCATTAAAAACATAATTCAAACATCAAAGTGCCGCCGGGAACTTTTGTTACTAGTCGTTTGTATGCATACAGTGCCAGAACTATGGTTTAATTCATTGATCATCAAATATACTGTATTTGCTGATATCTCAGTTATGAGATTTATTACGAAATGATTTTTTATTAAATTACCATTGCTTTAAATTACTTATCTTACATTTTCTAATATGTTAGTAACGACTGACTGTATTCACTGCCCTATACGTTCTATCCATAAATTATTAACAATTGTGTTAATTTTGTCGATAAATTGTAATATTACCCAGACGTAATTGATTGTAAAAATAGTTTGCTGAAATTGATGTCGGTGATGTTCGGTGAGTTAAAATATTTTTTTTAATTGTTTAAAGTTAAACGGTTACAAAGTATCCGATCTTCAAATATTGTTGTTTATACAATTTGAAGAATTCTAAACCTTAAATTATTGCGAATGTATAATTAGATTTCTAGACCCACACAAAGTTCATTATTTAAAGAAGTTCCTGAACTCTTGCTTTATTGTAATAACAGAAAGAATGCACTAATACACTGTTAATGGAGTTTGCCAAACCACAATAACTAATGGGTTGCGTAGAAAAAACTTTCTCTTCAAATTAGCGTATGAATTGTTCTACAGTACGTAATTACTGAAACTTACAACTGCATAAAATTAAGAAAAAAATGGTATAAAACTTTATATGCTCTAATAAGTACTTCAGAATCATTCGCTTATGCACATTCTTATTAAAAATACGTTATGGTTTAACAATAAGTGAATACTTTTAGAATAATAACAAATGAACTTTAGACATGAGATATTCGCGTAGGAAGCTTTATGAAAACCCAAGTTTGTTAAATTAAATGAACTAAGTGAAATGTGTACTAGATTTTTTCATATTTATTTATATTAATTATTTCATAAATTTTTATGATATTTTTTACTAGACAACATTAAGTTTATATAATAATTTGAATGCTTACTATTACTGTGATTTAGAAAACCATAAATGTGACACGTAAAAAGTAAAACGTTTAAAATGTAGAAACCGTACCACAAAATGTACTATCAGTTTACATAAATGCTGTGTGGTCTTTTCTAATTAGTTTAGTTAACAAGCGTTTGCTCTGTAACGGCATCGTTTGTACACAACTTGATTTGTGTCAATAAAACGATTGCTAACGATCGACAATTACATTATTAATCAAAGAGTAAAATTTAATGTTAAAATTAAAACCTTTACCTTTAGTATTTTAAATGTAAATCACGAAAAACTCCGTTATCTGTTTCAGTCTAGCCTAGATTTTGAATCAGCTCAATCGATCCCTTTTACGTACTGGAAATTTTAAAATAAATTGTTACTAGAAATTCTTATAAACTTTTCAACAGAAGTAAATAAAAAAATGGATTTAATTTATTTTGACTGTTGGTAATGTAAGATGTACACACTCACGTATTATGTATCAGACAGGTAGATTTAATTACTTTATATTGTAGTATATACTACTTAACTAATTAGTATTTGATTTGATTAGATAATTGCTATTGTTACGTATTAATTAAAAATTGTTAAATATAAACTGTAGGCAACAGAACGTAGATCGTGTAATTTTAACGTCGTTAGTGCTTCAAACTACGCCCCTTATGTATCTAATGATTATTGTCATACTACAATATATTACTTATTATGTCTGGTGTCCCCCAAGATTTAATTCTTGGGCCCATGTATTTGTTAGGGTTTATTTGTAAACAAACTAAAAAAGAAAAATAATATTCAATGTTGAAAACTTGGACAAGAGCTCGGTTAGTCATAGAGGGGTCGTAGATGTATTTACTAATTATAAAGTCAAAAGCTTTCACACCAGCTAACACCAAAAACCTGAAACCTCTTAAACCTCTCAAATATAGAAAATTGTCCATCAATATTATTTTCCAACCGTTTTGATTTTATAGACGACGTCGGTAAAAAGGAGAATCGGCCAGACAAGAAATGACGAAAGTGTCAATTTCATCTAGCCGAGAGAATTTTGCCCAGCACTCAAGGTAGTACCTAGATCGACGAAGAAAGCCAGGAAGAAGTATCATTGCAACTGACACTACATAAAAGGATTTAATTGCAGCAAATAGAGCTGCTGCTAAAATAAAAAAACTAGCTGTTTCAAAATTAGATAATTTTAAAAGAAAGGTTTTCAGCGATACTCAATGTAATCTTCCATCCACAAGTGGTGGGAAGAAAGTTAAACACTCAAAATAGGAAGAGCCAAAAAGTGATTAATCTTTAGAAGTGATACAGATTTGGAGGAAAAATCTACGGATGATGATGAAGACTTGATGATACATGAAAATTTCTCTCCATTAAGTTGTAAACCAGATCTTGATGACTACATACAAATCTTACTTGAATCCACGAAACAATCCATTTATTATGTCGCTAAAATATTGAATAATGAAAAACAGAATGAAAATGAATATTCAGTCTCATTTTAAAGCTAAAAAAGAAGAAAAGCCGTATTTCATATTTCCGCTAGAACAGGACTTGGCAGTTGTGAGTATATCAAACATTAAATTTATTCTTCCTCCAAAAAACACTGGTACCAAAACTCTAATCAAATACAGTGAAACCTCCCCATAACGGACACCAATGGGGAAGCCAAAACTGTCCGTTGAAGAGAGAGTGTCCATTGTTGGGAGAGAATATGACAATAATGCTCTATCGATGTTACCATACAAGAACCACAAAGTAGTTGTCAAAATTATCATTCTCAACCAAGCATTCAAAAGTATAAACATGTACCTACCTTTTTCACTATGTACTTTGAGAATATTAATTAATACACAAAATTAAAGTACATAGTTGGTACCTTATGTACAAACATAGTATGTATTTGTATTCAAAATTCTCTACACAACTATATGAAAATTATAAATAATGCATGCAGACCTTAGATATTGTTATTTGACTTAAAGTATTCAGAAATTTTGGTTTGTTTTTTATTTACAAAAGAATATTTTATAATGACGCCTTCAAAGTGTGAAATAATTTCTGACATTTTTTGTGTAGATTCCAAATCGTTGTTTAAGGTAAAAAATTTTGAATATCTTTCAATTGTTCATAAGCTTCACTGATATTTTTAACACTAGAATTGACCATTATTTCGTCATCCGAATAACTGTCACTTTCGCGGTTCGAATCACTTTCCTTTTGGTCTTTGTATTCCTGTACACACTGACCAATATCAAACTCCATATTTTCAGTCTGCAGTTTGTCATCAATTGTTGAATAATCTTCCAAGTTGATGCTGCACGTTTTTTCTAAAAGATGTGAAAGCGGTAGATCATCTTCATCTTCTGACTCGTTAAAAACTTCGCAGTTTTGCAAAAAACCAGCTTTACGGTAACAATTAATTATCACCGTGTGTTTAACTTTTTTCCATGCTGCAATAATCCATATGAGCGCGTTAAGAATTGTAATTGTTTTTTCCAAAGCTACTGTGTTTTCGGAATATTCCATTGACGTTGAAAGTTTTTTTACAAGAAACTTTCTGTAAATAAGTTTAAAATTTCTAATAATTTCCTGGTCTAATGGTTGGCAAACAGAAGTCATATTCGGAGGGAAAAAAATTAATTTCACATTTTTCAATTTGATATCCGGATGAGAAGTAGCATTGTCCAAAAAAAGAAGAACTTCGCGGTTCTGTCTTTGCATTTTTCTGTCAAATTTTGCCAGCCAATTAGACATTATATCTCTTGTCATCCAGGCTTTTTTATTAAAATGCCACTCGATTGGTAATTTATCAGCATGCGCTCCTTTAAAACAACGTGGATTTTTTGATTTTCCAATTACAACGGGTTCTTCTTTTTCTCCTGTCATACTGGCGCAAAATAAAACTGTTAGGCGCTCCTTGGAAATTTTTCCTCCCGAACATTTTTCATTTTTAAAAGCCAGCGTTTTTTTTGGTAAAGCTCTGAAGAAGAGGCCAGTTTCATCGGCGTTAAAAATATTTTCCGGCGAATATTTATCAATAATGGATATTAATTTTTGTTTCCACTCTGAAAAATTGTTTAAGTCAACCTGTGCCGCTTCTCCGGAAATGGTTTTCAAATTAATTTTCCACCGTTCACAAAATTTCTGAAGCCAGCCGTTTGACGCCTTAAATGACTCAAGTTCCAACAGTTTCGCCACCTCCAAAGCTTTTTCTTGAAGAAGAGGTCCGGACACTGGGATATTATTTATTCGCACTTTAGTAAACCAATCAAAAACAATTTGATCTAAGGCTGCACTCTCTTTCTTGGGAAATTTTTTTCGTTGGTCATTAACTTTTCAATAAAATTTTTTCGAATTTCTTCTTTTTTTTCAAAATTTCGGCTATTTGAGATTTTCCGACCCCAAATCTTTCTGCTAATTGCCTAACACTAAATTTATACTTTGCAGCACAATCAATTATTTCCACTTTTCTTTTATGGTTAAAAAATGTCGTTTTGTACGCGGCGGAGCCATTCTACTGAACCGAAGTATAAACTCAACTGACCGATGACAAGTAACAAAAATGTAATTTTGGCACATTTCAAGTTGTTTTTATAGAGGTATTTTTACAACATTTGTGGAAAATACTAAAAGAACAAAGTAACAAAGAAAGCCGTGCCCTCGGTGTAGGAGCTTTATGGTTTTTACTAACCGTGGGATAATGTTTTTACATAAAAGAATATTTATCTGAATTATTCATATTGTTGATTTTATTATGTACCTACAATGCACATTTTAGAAAGTTTTAAGAAAAGTTTCTTGAAGAGTACAAGAGAAACCGCATTTAAAAGGCTTAAATAAATATTGAACTATTTAGATTGAGCTGTGTTTTCAGGTAAAGCAATAAAGATTAAGAACGATTCAAAACAACCCCATTCATTATTTAAAATTTTTGTAAATCACTAATCCTTTGCTAAATAATCCACCTAAGTGGTAGAACATCTGTTTCGGTTTGGGATCAGTTTATAAATACATATATCGTTGTCCGCTGTAGAGAATGAAATTTGTGAATCATGTCATAGGAAAAGTACTGAATGTGCTGTCCGCGTCCGCTATTCAGAGGGTCCGTTATTCAGAGGTTTGTTTTATTTAAATTCCGTATAGTAACATTCCGTGAATCAAAAATTGTCCGTTGTAGGGGGGTGTCCGTTAATAAGAGGTGTCCGTTAACAGAGGTTTCACTGTACTTTTTTAATGTAAATTTGTTACATTTAATAGTAGAGTATGACTTTTTTCCATGTAGAGTGACTTATTATATTTAGACTTCTAATTTGAGATTTTTTTTGTGACTACTCACTACAGTCAAGAAATGCAAATAATGTTGTTTATACAAGGTGCGTACATGACTGTATCAGAGGTTCTCTGGCTTAAAATAGACAGTTTGACACTAATTTACCTACAACCAAAAGTGCACCGTAATGGCGCCAGAGAACGTCAAACTTTCCAAAAAAATGTTGTATATTGGAAATAACTCTAAAACGGTTCGACGAATTTTCATCCATTTTCGTATGCTACTTATCTGCTTCCGAATGTGTAATGTTGACAAATTTCTGATGCCAGGAAAAGTTGCTTTTATACGGGCACTGTCAAATAAACAATAATATTTTAACAACCGTCAACAAAGAAAACCAAAATAGTTTTGACAAACAAAACGAACAATTTGAAAACTTTCTTCTTTCTTGTTAAATTGCGCTAATGTTATTAGTTCGGTCAGAAAAAAATTAAAATCATATCCCTGCAAGGCGCATCCATACGCTTAGAAATTCAAGTAGACTGCTAATAGGCTATGTGATCAAATCTATCATTTGTAACATTCATTTCCAGATCTTCCAAGATTACTCACGTTTCTATTTTGCTATTAACTACTTGAAAAATGGGCTACATTTTGCCGAACAGACTGATATGCTTTTAGTGTTAGGCTTTTGCAGTAACAATTGTCGGGAGAACGTGAGGGTTTACGCAGAAAGGTTTCCAAATCGGATTGACATGATTGCATAGCCTACTACCAGTCTACTTGAATTTCTAAGCGTATGGATGCGGCTTGCATACATATGATTTAAATTTTTTCTGATCGAACTATTAACATTAACACAATTTAACAAAAGAGAAAAAAGTTTTCAAATTGTTCATTTTATTTGACAAATTATATTGATTTTGTATTGTTGACAGTTGTTAAAATATTATCATTTATTTGACAATGCTCGTATAAAAGCGACTTTCCTGGCATCAGAAATTTGTCCACATTACACAGAAAAACGTCTTTAAAAGCAGACAACCAATATACAAAAGCGGAACAAAATCCGTCAAACCGTTCTCGAGTTGTTTCCAATATACAATATTTTTTTAGAAAGTTTGACGCTCTCTGGCGCCCTTATGGTGCTCTTTTGGTTATAGGTAAATTGGTGTAAATTATTTCAATATAATTTTTGACCTTCGCGAATGAATAAAAATGTTAATACACGTATGTTCTTAACCCTGGCATGGTTTTTGGTTGTCTGGCAGTTCTTTTCTATATTGCAAACTAAATCTTTTTAATTAACCACTGTTAATGTTAAGGAGCTTAGTTTACGATAAGTAAAATGTGTGTCGTACGACATCTCGTGTAAAACATTGACACGTATGAATAGTATAAACTAAGAAAAATGCCAACAGTTAATTGTAACGACATGTGTGCGTTTAAATAGCGCTAGATAGCGCTATGCACTTTAAACGCACACATGTCGTTACAACTGTTGGCATTTTCTTAGTTTCCGATGTTTATAACCATAATTGATAAGAAACTATACAATTTCATTTTGATACTACGACAAGTTGTTACGGTTTATTTGTAAACAAACTCAAAAATATAACAGTGTTAGAAGACCTTTCCGGCAGATCCTCTTAGTCGGTAGTGGTCGTGGGCTTATTGAGAATTGTTTGAAATAAAGGCTTCTAGACTGCACGAAGAATTTATAAAGCGCCACCTAGTATTGCGTATAAGAGATATTCTAGAGCCACTAGGAACCCGTAGACAGAAACAAACCGTACGTTGATAAAAATACGTATACTATTATTCAATCAACACACATAGAAATACGAAACACACAGACAAACCAATAGACAATATTATTTAGAGTTAATAGCAAAATATAGTTATAAAATAATAATGACACACGAGAACCAGTTAAGACACGAGTGATAATTCGAGGTACAAACGCCCCAAATAGGTTAGCGTATTATGAACTTTTGACAGTCGTAGCACCGATTATTTTATCTAAGCGATTTTCCGCAGAGTTCGCGTGGCAAATATTGTTTGGAATGTACTTGACAACAATTTACGGAGAGTACCGGACTTTGGCCGATTATTTAAATAGTTTAAAAGCGCACAAAACGAATCAGGTACTTGGAAAGATCTTTCTAGTTTACAAATTGTCTATACAGCGCCAAAAAGGTACGTTGTTAAATTCACAGCAGCAGTACGTATACATAGAACGCTACATTATTTATGAATGACATGCATAAAAAGAATTAACTTAGTTTGTATAAATAGAAAGTCTTCGGTGTTCGACAGTTAATAGGCAGATGTGACAGCTTTCGTATTCAAATCTAGTATTTTATTATCCAATGGAAAAAAAACCAAAATGGACTCCGTTGATAACAGTTGCTGAGCTGCTCACAAAAAAACCAGATAACCGGCTTATCTTGGGTGGTGTCCTTGATCAGAAGGAGGTTCCAAAGGTAGGTTAAAATTCCAACGCTAGTAAAGATACCAGACCTAACTTCGTTATTTTATAATTTTCGGATTATTACTTTGCCAGCATAGCCATAATTAATGATCCATTGATTAATTAATCCCTAGTAGAAAACGAAGTAGATCTGAAGAGAAAAAAAAGTGTCTGCAATTTGAAACAGTGATAGCAAATATTTTATTAAAACAAAAGAAAGTAAAAAGGTTACACACACAGGAACAGTAGTCGAAGACTTATCCCCTAATTTGAATGGGATGCTTTTACTTCATTTGATACTACAAAGCACATGTCTAATTGTTCAATTTTTAGACAAAATTTTCAATGTACATTTTTCCCAACGGTCATCAAATAGGAAATGAAGGTATATCTTTTGGGAGCAAATAAAGACAAATTGTTGGAACTGGCAATTTTAAATAACTAAAATCCTCAGAGAAATTTGCAACACAAAGATTTATCTTCAACGCATGAGTGTAAAGACGGCTGTCTACACTGTAGGGAAAAATTGGTCAACAAATCAATTTTTAATGCAAAAGTATCGTTTATATGCCAAATAATACCGTCACAAGGTTGTCGACTTTAACTGTTAGGGTTATTTATCCCATTTGCCACTTAGCGGATCTAACAGGTTGATATCCATTTTATGACCCAACTAGCTGATACCACCAAGTCTTATTGTACAACTATTGTAAACAACTGTTTAAGACAAAAAATGTCAACCTAGGTTTTAAGGTTTTGCAATGAGTAATCACCATCTCATAACCGAATACAACAAAATCAGTATTCAATTAAATTAAATTGTCGTACGTTTTTAATCATATTTTACTTTAAAACGCTCAATGCTTTGTTAATAACATTAGTACTTTTCATTTCGTTGCCGACACGATTCCTTCTATTTTAAATAAAAAACTTCCACCGTAACTCCAACTGCCAGTAGTCAATTTTAGTTTATATTTGGAATCGCGTATTTTAACTTAATACTTGTGTTTCTTGAACCGACACGCTTACGGCTGTAGCCATTTTCCATCTCAAAAATAAAAACAAAATTGCGCCTATCTCTCTTTGTACATTAATTATTTAAAAGAATAAGTTAATTAATTATTGGGCATATTATTGTCAACTGTTGTAAAATATTTGTTGTAGATTTTGTGGATGTTATTTTCTTATTACAATTTATAGTTTATTCGGATATGATAGAAGTAGTAAAATTTAAGAGTATTACACTAATCAATGCAGAAAATTAGTTAATTATTTCTAGTTACTATAGAATATTATGACCAATTAACCAGTCACTAAGCCACATGACTAATTTTTTAATGTTACAGGTTTTATGATTAGTAGTCTATGACCAACCCTCAATGATGAGGGAGAAATAAAAAAAACAATAAATCAAAACAAAGGTTATAACATGCTTATTTACACACAAAGACAAGTAAATTATCAAAAAGAATTTGTGTCAAATTTCGACGACAGTAAAAAAAGAATACAAATTAATAATGAATAAATGATCAATAAGTTATTCAAATAATAATTGCTTTAATTACTCAAGCAACATGTATGCAAAAAACGTCTTGGCACCTGCAAGTAATAAATAAAAAGGCACTAGATTAACCTTAAAACAAATTAGAAGCAAGCATGTGCGTTGGCAGTGAACTGTTAATTCAGGTAAATAATATAATAATAGCCTTTTATAAATGCACTTAATTAAGATGTTTTAGGTATCTGTCAGAAAGTTTGTAGCAAAGCGACTGTCGATGGCAAACTGAGGTAGAAGAAATGTAGAACAAAACAACAGGTCAACCATCGGCACACACGGCTGATTCCAGACAATAGTCGTCAAAAGGGGAAACCACAATTGTTAACAATTTTGATAAAAAAGATAATAAAAAAGATATTTCCGCGAACGCAAATTGTCGCGCCAAAATCAATTTAATAATTTAAAAATGCATAGGCAACCCAAAATTCATATGTAAACAACACATTACAGATCGATACTGACTTCCAAAAGAACTGCAACACCTAAAAGTTGTTGAACGATTTTAATGAAATTTTCAGAAAACGTCTATTTTCATTAAACAAAGTGATGATTAAAATTTAAAAACAAAAGAACAAAAGCTTAAAAAGTTTTTTCAATAATGAGTTGCTCCGCCACTATTTGTAATGCACTCATCTAGACGCTTTGGCATGCTATCAATCAAGTGATCTATAGCTGCTTGTGATATATCATCCTAAGCTTCCTGAATCCGTTGCTGAAGATCGTGTAAATTATCTGAAAAGTGCGGTAAATTACTCAGTCGCCTACCAATCATATCCCATACATGTTCAATTGGCGACAAATCAGGCGACCGAGCAGGCCATGGGAGGACGGCAATGTTAGATCGTGTTGTAGCCCTTACCGTATGAGGGCGCGCATTATCCTGCTGGAAAATGGGATTTTGCAGCCCCCTGAAGATATGGAAGGCCAACTGGTTGTAGCACATTGGCAATGTAACCAGCTGCGTTAAGGTTGCCGTCAATAAAGACCAAGGGTGATCTGCTACCATAACATTTTGCACCCCATATCACAACTCCTTGAGTGAGGGCTGTGTTGCGTTCCACAAAAAATGTTGGATTTTTACGTTCTCCACGCATCCGTCTGACCCTCCTACGACCATCGTGGGCCTACAAGCATAATCGGGACTCGTCACTAAACACAATTTGATGCCATTCTTGCGTCCAATTTAACCCTTTCGTTGCTCCACTCTAGTCTGCGTAGACGGTGAAGTGGTGTAAGAGGAAGACATAAAAATGGACGATATGAACGCAACCAATAAGATCTTATCCGGCGATAAACAGATGACGTTGACATCCTAAGTCCTGTACTTCTCATCCAATCATTTGCAATTGATTGAGTTCTTGAAAATCTATCTCTTGTGACCAAAACTCTTAAGCGACGTTCTTCGCGATCTGTAGTCCTTCGAGGACGTCCAGATCCACGGCGACGATGTTGAACCCCTTCCTCGGACCATTTGGACCAACATCTCAATACCAATGAAACATTTCGGTTTACACGACGAGCAATTTCTCTTAGCGAAAGTCCGGCCTCCCTCATACGAATAATACGGCCACGTTCAAAATCACTTAATTGACCAAATGTTGATGTTGACGTACACTCGGCATTGGTTTCAAGTTCAGAATAAAATTGTGAAAAAACAACAACAATGTGCAAACTTGACAGTTACTAAGTGGTCTAATACTTCAAATTTATTGTTACTATGTGCCATGGAAACAACAGGCCAAAAAACAAAAACTACTGGCTAAATTTTATTCAAATTTTAATCATCACTTTGTTTAATAAAAATAGACGTTTTTCCTAAAAATTTCATTAAAATTGTTCGACAACTTCTAGGTGTTGCAGTTTTTCTGGAAGTCAGTATATATTTACTACGAATTAGCAATTTAGTCTGCCGATACTTTGTTCGATCCCATCGTACTAACTACAAGTTTTCAGTTTTTAAATAATGTTATACAGGGTGAATCACCACTAACAGGACGGAGATTTATAGCAAAGCACTACAAGTTTTGTCATTTTAATAGCTTACAGTATTCCCCAAAAAGTGTGGCGCATTAAAGTTATATTTTTTCTTTTGGGACACTATGTATATTATTGCTTTTTTTTGATCGTTGGTAAAAAACAAGGTATTCTTACATAAATGTTTCCTATACCTAAATACAGAGTGTTCTGAGTTACGTCGAACTTTCTTAAAATATGGAGTCTTAAAAAAAATTCAATATCTTCTGATTCAACAAATCATAACAAATTTACTCTTACGTCTAAATAGTTGGATATTAAATGAATGTATTTATGATTAAATATTAAACATCACTTTATAGAGTGTTCAGAACTTGCAGGTTAATTATTGGCTCATTTAATAGTAATATGGTCTATATTTTAAATGAAAAACTCTGTATATTATGAATTCATATCGTTAACAAAAAGTTCCTCTTTCCTATAGTGATACAAGTGTTAAAGTTTTTGCGCAATTTAAAATTTTCTTAAAACAAATGCTAGCGAGAGATTTTAAAACAAAAAATGCATACGTAGTTTAATTAATTACAAACATTTTAAGACATCACAGTCTGATAACCACATTAGTTACAAAAATTTATGTGTCGTTACATGTTTCATACAATATTTTTTGAAAAAACTTTTTAAAAAAATTAAACCATTAGCAAAACCTTTATAAAAGTATAGCTTATTTTTTACGGGTCATCAAAAAACGCAATAAAATACAGGGTGTCACATAAAAAATATATAACTTTACTGCGCCACCCTTTTTTGGAACATACTGTATATTTTAAAGTAATTTTAAAATGTAAAATTTATCAACCTGCAAGCTACTAAAATGTCAAAACTCTTAATTACTGTTTTGCTATAAATCTTGATCCCGTTGGTGGTGATTCACTCTATATATAAAAAAAATTCATACAAGAAATATAAAAAATAGAGTTTTTATTGGTAGAAAACAACAATTTAACATAAATATATTTTTAAAATTGCTTTAAGTAAAAAGTACAAATAGAACTTTAAAACACTTACATTTCAAATTTTGTACTGAGGGAAATGTTAAAAGTTTAGTAATTAATTAAAATTTTGTATTTCAATAAGATATATATTACTCTATACAGTGAAAAAACAGAATGTATACAGACATAAAAATGTTGTAATTGATTAAAACAAGATAATTCGTATTACAATGTCACATGTGTATAAATTATAAAAAGTTGGGCTTTAAAATTCAAAAGATTTTTGTAATGTCTTAATTATTCATTTAACTTCGACGCCATAAATGCAAATCCCGGTTGAACAGTTACATAAAATTTTTGCCAAAACCTCGAATAAAGCCAAACGTTTATTTTATTTTCCTTTCTGCAGCATTGATATTATTTGCAAATTGTACCCGACGGACTGCTATGCGTTTATATAACAGATATAAATTATAAAAAAAATCCCGATATTGAATATTCTAACTGTACGGTATAGTACAAAATTTTTTCAGTTGTACGATGGGTTGTCAAAATTCAATTGAGATAAAATTTCTTTTGATAGTGCAATTTTCAGTTTATTATGTTAATTTATTCAGCACTTTCCTTCAAAGTGCTGGACGTAAAAAGATCTGCCAACCCTTTTATTTGATAATGCCCGTTTAAGAGCTTTTATTGTGTGAATAACAAGTACTGTTAAAGCTTGATTAATGCACTGCACTATGCTCTATATTTTATAATGCATAAAAATAATTGATAGATTAGAGTATCAAAAAGGTTTTTAAAGTATATTCATAAAACAATTGGGAAACAAAAAGAAGTACAATGTTGTTATTGATTTTAATGTGGGTCAACAAAAAAACTAATCATAACAAGCAAAAACCTATCTCTTTGACACAAAGGGATTAGTTTCAGTAATATATTACGTAGCGTATTATTTCAAGAAATTTCGTCTGTTAATATTAATTCTAAACCTAATTTGAATTTTATAGCTGTACACTGTTTTTACTACAGAATTAAAATAATATGTTTTAATTAATGTCAGTTTAAGTATATAAAGGTAATGAGTAGAGGGAGATGGGCGGTTCTAGCAGCTCACTTCCTCACCTCTGACGTCACAGCTCGTAATATATCTTTCTCTCTCTAACCCATTGTTTGTGAATATACCTTTCCTCGTTTGTACCTCACAATACCAACATACAGAGTGTTCCAAAAAAATCCCCCTAACTAATGAATGCTACTGTACAACCTCTTGCGAATTTACAGCAGGCGATTTGAGATATTTTTGCTAACGCTTATGTTGGCTATAATTATCAAAGGATTGACTTATGTAACTGCGTTTACATACCTGTCGATAAAGTTGCTTAATGCAAGCCATTGCGTACGTGATCGCTAACACGAGCCGACATTAGATGTTGCAAAACCTACAGTTTGAATATGATGTACCCTCCAGTAAGGAATATACTTGACGCACGCATTTGTAAAATAGTGAACTTACACTCGAGTTCTCTCACTCCTGAAGAGTCCCAAAAGAAAGAAACAGCTGTCGAGTGATTCTCAGTGTTTGTTTGCTATTGTACAACCTCTTGCGAATTTACAGCAGGCGATTCGAGATATTTTTTTTTGCTAACGCTTATGTTGGCTATAATTATCGAAGGATCGACTTATGTAACTGCTTTTTCATACCTGTCGACAAAGTTGCTTAATGCGAACCATTGCGTACCTGATCGCTAACACGAGCCGACACTAGATGTCGCAAAACCTACAGTCTAACTAATTAATACTTCTAACTAGATTTATAACTAGCTTGGCGAACCTGATTGATAAAAGTAATTGTTAACGTGCAACTCTTAATGCATACCATCACCGAGTCCCTAGAATAATAGGGCCGATCCTGGCTCACAACTTGGCGGAAAATTTGAATTTCAAGGTCAACCCAAAGTCAAACATTGAGGGCAAGGTCAACCCAAAAGCAATCACCGGGTCAAGGTCACCCCAAGGTCATGTATTGGGGTCAAGGCCACCCCAAGTTTACGGTCATATCAAGGCCAGCATAAGGTCATTCATCGGGATCAAACAAGGTCAAGCATAAGGCTCAAGGTCAACCCAAGACCAAATGTCGGGGTCAAGGTCAACCCAATGTCAGTGACTTCTTGAGCAACGTTCAGGGTCGTTCAGAATGGTTTGGAATCGCTCGAGAAGGATCGGGATCGTTCAAGGTTGCTCGTAATGTTAACACTCTGTGAAACCGGATGTTAGGATCATTAACCATTATTTAGGTCAACAATAAATATAATTTTGATTTATAAGCAGAATTTGCGAAAATGGAATGCTGATGTGGTTAATAACCTTGAAAACGTTATGTGAAACAGGATGTTAGGATCATGAACTTTATTTAGGTCAACAATAAATGTAATTTGATTTATAAGCGAAATTTACTCGAGTGAAATGCTGATGTGGTTAATAATTGTTGAATCTGCAACGTTCAAGGTTACGGAAATAAAATTGCTGACTTGTAAAATACCAACTTAAGAAAGTGTTAAATGTTCACGGTCAAGGTAACGTTCCCAGGATTCACATTTCCTTTTCTATTTCCCTAAAATTGCTATGTTAAAATGAGATAGAAAATGTTGTTTTACTATATAACAATGAATACCCAACAGTTTGTTACTTCAGTTTCTTGTATTCAACGAGCAATATGGATCTTATATTGTTAAATAATAATACTTATTGTAAACCTTTCGAGAACATAAAGGACTTAGTTATTGGTGAAAAACATAAGATTGTGAACGTTGATGTAATAAACACCAAGTTTGGACATCGTATAGTGGTTGAAACAGAAAACTTTAAAAGTGTTTTACCTGAACGATTTTACCTTTACTTTATGGAAGAACATAAGATGATGGAATTCAAAGAAACTTTGAATAGCAAGAATGTGTTTATGAGTAGTTTAGCAAATGTCGGCAAAACAACAAATTTAAATTTTACCTAATATATTGTGTTTGTAAGAAATAAATATAATATTCATCATCTATGTATTTATTTTAATTAACCTTATTTGCAAACTGTGAAAATTTTAGTTGAGAATGTAAGCGATGAACAAGGTAACGTTTGATGAATCACAGAATAGAGTATGCATAAAGGTAGTGTGCTCTTTTGCTTGGGGTAGATGGTTTATATTTTAATAAATTATTGTCAAGATTGTTAAAACTAACAACTATTGTTTTATGATGAATCTGCAAATTCCTATACACCGGAAATGGTACAGACAGTAGAAAGTGTAAGCAAAACGCACGTTCCCGCGTAATTGCTGAATCTGAAATTCCGATGTGTCTTGTAAAAACCAATTCAAAGCAAGAAAGTGCAAGATAATATAGATCATTGACCCAATTAAAAGGTTTCAAGTTACCGGTGTTACAAGTCAACGTCTCATATTTCATTGATCTCATTAAAGGTTTTTGAGCCACCTTGGTGTGTTTCAAATTTCTGCTTTCAAGTTACCGTCTCATATTTATTGATCTCATTAAAGGTTATGGACCCACCCGTTTTGCCGTTTTAAATTTCCGGTGTCATGTTACAAGTCAACGTTTCAAATTTCATTGATCTTATTAAAGGTTATTGACCCGCCCTGGTTTTACTGTATCAAATTTCTGGGGGCGTGTTACAGATTCTTGACATGAATAAAAGTTGTTGACTCACCCTGGTTTCAAATTTCTCTACTGCAATTCCTCGAAACTACTTACTTAAGCTATATGCTAATGAGAAAGATTTTGTTGACGTATTCAAAATTTCTCTGCTATAGGTTATGTTTAGCAAAGTGTTGCAGTTTTTTACTATATAAACAGTGATAATTTATGCTATTGCAACTCAGTCTGTTGGATTACCATGGATTCATTACCTTACCGTAAGTAATTACTTTTCTTTTCATTTTGCACTTTAGTACATTTATTATATCCATTTTAGATATGATGTTTTGCCCAATTAACGTGTTACATGTGGTTCTAAAGAAAAACTTATCAAAACACCTCATGAAGGCCCACCTTGTAGAATATGAGCAGATGTTAGAGAAGGAGTTGGACGAAAAACGGCAGCAGGAAAGGAATTGGATACCAGCTCCCGTACCAAACCTACCAAATCTGCCACCCATTGAATATTGGAGTGAAGACGATGAAAGACCATCATTCATTCCAAAGCCTCCACCAGGCGCTATCTTAACAAAGACGGCTGCAAAAAATTTGAAGTTGTTTAAAGAATGTAAGTAATGGAATAATTGCCATGTTTTCAGGAAATAAATATGATATTCAATATTTATGTATTTAATTAAGGAAATGCATGAAATTTTTCTCATTTGAAATGAAAGGAATTCAGTTTAAGACCTTGAAAAGTATTTGAAGGTGAAACCAGACCACGCGGTAACTTTGAAAAACGTTATTTGAAACAAGATGTCGGTTAATATTTATTAACAGTAAATATAATTTGATTTATAAGCAATAAAGTGCTAAATTGCAAACGGTCAAAGCGATGCTACACTAATCAAGTTAAAACTAAGAACTATTGCTTTATGATGAATTTGTACATTCCTATACACCGGAAATGCTGTAGACTCAAAAGTGCAAGCAAAACACACGTTCACATGTAAATTCCAAGAAAGTGTAAACTTGAATGCGATTTCGTTAATTGCTGATTCAGAATTAGTTTATGCCAATGTCAGTTACTTTATTGTTGTATTCTTAAAAATTTAAAAAACTTTAATAAAATTATGGCTGTAATGTTTTTATTCTTGAATCAGCAAATCACTTAACATTATAAAGTAAATTGCTGTTTCTCTATTTGTGGAATATTGATTTATTTATTGATTGACACTAACAAAGCACTAGTCAAAGAATAGTTAAAAAAGTACAAAGTTAACTATAAATTTCGAAACATAAATAAATTTTGAAGAAATTGAAAGTATTTCCTTTTTTATTATTACTATCATAAAAGTGTGTCTTACACGAAAAATGCATGTGAAAATTTTTAGCTTTTGCACGAAGTACACTTTATAGAAATAAAGTAAAAGAACAAATTAAACATTTATTTTTTTTAAATACTAACAAATAATTCTAAGACTACACTATAACTAATTTTAAAAGACCCAAAATTTTACGAAATTTATTATTGCAAGGACTGAGCGAACAACAAGCACCCGAGGAAGAAATTCCCACTATCAGAGTATAAGGGATAGCGATGTTGATGAAGATCACTTCTTTGAGAAGTCGTATGCAGCACTAGTCGCATGCCTCAGTTTAGAAGTCTGTAAAATCATATAATTATTAACACATATACGGACATATTTTGCAACAGTTTACATTCATTCACTAAAATCACCATAAATTGAAAAACACTTTATATATAACATGCTCTCTGATTATTTAAAAAACATTACGATATCGACTCTCTAGTGCAATAATATGACCCGGTACAAATAACATATTTTCATGAAAATATATTTGTCCCATAAAATAGAACGAACACATACAGCTTAAAAGAAAAATTAACTTACATCTTCCCTTCTTACATCTATACATTCATTCACTAGCATCGTAATAAATTAAAAAATATTTCATTTATAACACGCTTACTGATTATTTTAATAAAACATTATGATATCCACTCGCAACACCTTTTCAAAACATGAAATTAAGTATAAGTACGTATAACTTACACTGATTTGGAATAATATCCACCAAATCACTAGACGATGAGTGTTTAAAATTAAACTAACAACTGATCTTGAAAATAAAGTAGCCTTTGCTTAAGAGTATTATTGTTGCATCTACAGATTCCGATGTGGCATAGAATAGCGTTCATTGTCGCTTGTAGTTAAATGAACTATGAAAATACAAAATTAACAATTTGAAAATAAACTACGTTCCGACGTAAAAATATTAAACACAAACTTTCATTTTACTTATTAATTAAATTATTATCACCGCTCTGTTAGTATACCAATTAAAACTGAGATGCATTTACAATTTAAAAATTTCCGTTTCCAGGAAAAGGTGCTGATTGTAATTAACTTTCTGAAAATATATCAATGAGGAGAGATTCAAAGTTGTACTAGTACGTGATATTAATATTTAAAGCAGGAGACGTTATCTATGGAGGATTCAAAAGTAGTACTTGAAAGTGATATTTAAAGCAGGGCTTCTTAAACTTTTTTATATAGCGACCCCCTTCAAGCTTAGGAAATTTTAAACGACCCCCTCCTCCATATAATGAAATATATATTAACCGTAGATGTAGATGTAATATCGCACTATTTTACAATGTAAATAAAATAAGGATTAACATTAAAGAATACGTACCCATTCATTTCACATATATATAATTGGAAACGTTGACGGGATATCGGTCGTAATAAAACACAATAAATAGAATGACATAAAACTATATATATATTTATTCAATAGAAAAAATAAACTTTTGTAACAATTTTTTTTATAAGAAAACATAAAACTATATCTATATATTCAATAGAAAAATTAACTTTTGTAACAATTTTTTAATAAAAACATATTATTAACATCAAACAATATTAATGTGACGGATGTGATTGTTTATTTTACACAAATAATTAAATCTAGGCTCAATTTGAGTTAGTGCAGATCGTAATAAATTTTCAACGTTTATTAAAGTTGAACGGTATTTTGATTTTATGTAAGTTAATGTGGAAAAGGCTGATTCACATAAATATGTTGTACAAAATGGCAGTAATTTGTTCATTGCCATTTCCGATAGTAGGGGATATTCTGATTTGATTTCTATCCAAAATTCATGCACAGGCACTTGAGAAAATCTAAGTCGCAAGGTAGTATCACTTGTTAATTCGGCAAATTCTTCTTGTGCTTTTAAGTTTAAAAATTAATTTCTTCCATTTCAATTGAAAATGGATTGCAAATCCATTGTTGTGTATCGATATCATTGGGAAAATACCTATGCATGTAAACTTCCATATCCTTCAAATGATTAACTATAATTTTTGTTATAGGAGTATCTTTTTTGAAATATTGTTACTAATTATATACTCGTCAGTAAATGGAAACATTTCTGAGCGATCCACTTTCCACTCTGTTCTTCCATATAAGAATTTTTTAACAAAGGCCTCAAGTTTATTTTTTAACATATTAACGCAGACTCCCTGCATTGATAAATTCATATCATTGATTTTATCAAAATATCTGCCAAATAGCATAGCTTGAGAAGCCATAAATTATCTTGAAAATAATCGGCCAAATTAGAATTTTGCTCTGTTAGAAATATAAGAACTTCATCTTTTAAAGTTAATAATCGTTTCAAACTTCGACCTCTTGATAGCCACCTAACTTCAGCATGTAACAATAAACTTGTATAATCCGAATCCATATCAATGCACAAATTTTTAAACAATCGACTATTAAGTGCCCGACTTTTAATAAAGTTAATGATTTTGACTGCATCAAAAAACACAGTGTTTAATTCTGGTGCAATTTTTTTAACAACAAGTGCCTCTCGGTGAATCATACAATGTGTAAATGTAATATGATCATTTCCAGCTTTAACAAATGCTGTAAAACCAAGATCTTGTCCGGTCATTGCTGCAGCACCGTCCGTGCACACACCAACACAATTTTTCCAATTTAATCCTTCTTTTTCAAAAAACTCATTTACTTTTTATATATATCTTTTCCACGAGTATGACCTTCCAGAGGACGACAAAACAGTATATCTTCATGAATGCTTCCCTCATAAATATATCTTACAAAAGTAACAACTGTGCCATTTTTGAAATGTCTGTCGACTCGTCCAGTTGTATTGCAAACTTTGAGCTGTCTTTAAGCCTCATAAGAAGCTGTTGAAATTGATCATTGCTAATGTCTGAAATTCTTTTGGACACAGTGTCATTTGATAATGGAATTTTACTAATTTCAGCAGCATACTGTTTTCCATGAACAATTTCAGACATTCTTATAGCTGCAGGTAGTAAAAGTTGCTCTCCAATAGTAAAAGGCTTTTCGTTTTGCTATCAAATACGAAACTTCATACGATGCCAATAGATATTTATCATTTAAAGTAACATACTTCTCCAAAGTGTTCTTTTCTTTATTTGATGTTTGCAAAAGACGCTCAAAATATTCTATTGGCTTTTTTGATAACGTTGCATGTTTAGTATTCAAATGTCGTTGCAGTTTTGACGGTTTCATGCTTTCTGCAGCCAAAACTTCTTTGCAAATTAAGCACACTGGTTGTTCTTCATTGTTGTGAGAAGAGCATGTGAAGCCATACTGCAAATATGATTCGTCATATTTTCTTTTTTTTTGTTTTGCTAGAAGTCGGATTTGAAGCACTGCAACTTGGTTGTGACGGCGTGGCAGACTTATTAGTTGGAATTTTAATTAGCCATTTATCCATGATGGTTAAATAATAATAAATAATTAAACAAAATGTAGTTGAACTTTAACGTAATAATTAAAAACACCAACTGAAAATTACACAGTAAATACACACATGTCACTACGAAGACAAAGCTGAGTCCAAACTGAAGTACAAACAGAAAAATAACTACACTCGAATCTTTACCAGTGCAATGACAACAAATTACGATCAGATCAACCCCGACGCATGGCGTGTTCAAAGTGTGCAGCGCACAAAGGCACCGTATCACAAAGACGCCGAAAAAGAAGCTTTCATTTAATTTTTTTTATTATTCTTTTATAAAAATAATATGCCGATTCGCCTAGCCTAGCTTGATTATGCTTCCGTATTGTATGTGTAAGCTGTAAGGCGACGCGGCGTCTGGGTACTTATAATCACTAAGTTATCTTGCAAACACTGACGCCGGCGGCCAGACATCAATGTCGAACGTTCAGTTGAAAATCGAGGAGCGCGTTGTATTTATTATTTTAAATGCTACTTCCATATTTTCATTTATAGGCCCTACATAACAGTTTTGCATTGCCACTTTTTCAAAAAATAGTTATAATAAAACTACAATAGTATTTTGTATGATTTTTATTTGTATTTATATTTGTACGTAGTGTGTATACTAATTTTAAAATTTTATTTATAATGATTGAAAAGTATCAGATCTTTGCGACCCCCTTTCAGTAGTGTCGCGACCCCTGGGGGTCGCGACCCACAGTTTAAGAAGCCCTGATTTAAAGGAGGACCGGCACTTGTATATCAGACTGTTACATGATATATATGCAATTATTTATACTACTTACACTTTATTAACAAAAAGTTACCTAATAATTTAAAAAATTAGTAGGAATTTTTCTATAGACTACAGCAATAAATAACTGCTATACTGACGGATTACAACGTTTTTACTTTTGGTTGTTTTTTCATAAGAGAACAAATTTTAGGAAAACAAAGACTACAAAAGCGACACTAAATAACTTTAATGATCTAAAAAACACACGTCATACTTCAAAACTAACAAAAAAAACTTTGTAACAATATGTGTGGTTTATAAAATTTCTCCTCAACAAAATATACTAATTTTACCTTTATCATGATGATATTTGCTTATTATATAACAGTAAACACCATTGATACAAACAGAAAAAGACTAATGATATTACAAAGAACGTGTGTTACATTTTCACCCAAGTTATCGATGAATATATATAAATAACATAATCAAATTTCTATTAATCAAACCCAATGATACGCTCAATGCCCAAAATGGGAGTAAATTTATTGATTTTAATCAATTTATGGAGAGAGCAATTAAAAAAGTTGATATCAAATTGGTTAGCCGATCTCATTATTCTATTGTAGAAAAAAAAGAATAACTTCTGTGATGTAAGTTAGTTGCAAAGTCTTCCATGAAGG
This sequence comes from Abscondita cerata, assembly GCA_030710515.1. Lineage (NCBI taxonomy): Eukaryota > Metazoa > Arthropoda > Insecta > Coleoptera > Lampyridae > Abscondita > Abscondita cerata. Next base: position 411,150 of record JALBCR010000587.1, on the reverse strand, counting down.
CTCCTTAAATTGAGGAATGATCAAAGTTGTTGACAGTTGATTAGTTTACTAGATATACCAAACTTATTATGGCCTACAATTTTTAGAAATTTTCCTTGTACTTTTTCCAAACAATCAACATACGTGGATTCCAAATTTGACTATTGTATTCTAAAATAGAAAGAAAACAGAAAAGAAGACGTGAAATAGAAACATTTGAAAAGTTTGTGAAAAATTTACTGATACAACCTAACCAACTTAGTTTTAATTAAAATAATATGACTTTGAAAATTCAAATCTCTAGATCGGTAATTAGATTTACTTTATCAATAACTATACCAAATTTATACTTCTCTACCTCCATTTATAATCACCTTTATCAAGATTATATTAGTGATGAGAGTTATAATCATGTTTTAAATTTTTCGAACGAATTTAATGTTAAATCGTTGGGAGAATATTACGATTTGCATCTAAAAACCGACGTTCTCCTTTTAGCAGACATTTTTGAAAACTTTATCAAAATACTTATAAGCCTTCACTATTACACAGCCCCCGGCTTAGCTTTTGATGCCATGCTTAAAATTACTCAGTTAGAATTATTAACCGACATTGAAATGATTATGTTTCTTGAAAGGAGTATTAGGGTGGTGTATCTTAATGTTCCAATCGGTATGCTACAGCTAACAATAAATGCATGAGCGACCAATATGACCATACTTCTAAATCTTGATGTATTTAAACCTGGAACATATTTTATTTTCTAAGTCAGTTTCTGCTTTACAGGATACGTAAATTTTACTGACATCTTAAGATTACAAATAAAAGCGATTATTAAACAAATCGAGTTAAGAAAACAATAATTATTTTCCATAAGTTCATTTTTTAGCACTTCTTCACCAAATTGTCTCCCCTATTGGTAGGCTTGTTATACTTAGGTAATGGTTCACTAACCCCTATAGCTTTACGTGCAACAATAAACCACAACCATATAATCAATTGTGTGGTTATCGAGCAGCTGAAGAAGAAGGAACAATTCGACAACAAGTCTAGTGATGATAATGGTGATTGGGATGTTTATGAGGTATATGAAAAACTGTTAAACAGTGAACGTAGTTTATTTTTTAAATTGTTAATTTTGCATTTTAGTAGTTCATTTAACTACAAGCGACAATGAACGCTATTCTATGCCACATCGAAATCTGTAGATGCAACAATAATACTCTTAAGCAAAAGCTACTTTATTTTCAAGATCAGTTGTTAGTTTAATTTTAAACACTCATCGTCTAGTAATTTGGTGGATATTATTCCAAATCAGTGTAAGTTATACGTACTTATGCTTAATTTCATGTTTTGAAAAGGTGTTGCGAGTGGATATCATAATGTTTTATTAAAATCAGTAAGCGTGTTATAAATGAAATATTTTTTAATTTATTACGATTTTAGTGAATGAATGTAAACTATTGCAAAATATGTGCTAATGCAAGTGTTAAAAATTGTATGCTTTTGCAGACCTCTTTTGAGAAGGTACCGTTAGTTGGGCATCCCGGGCGATCTCCAAAACCCGCTCCAACCACGGTAAATTCGGCACTCGGTATTGTCGTAAATCCTCATCCGGGGTGCTGGGGAAGAGGTAGATATAAGAAGGGAAGTTGTAAGTTAATTTTTTCTTTTAAGCTGTATGTGTTCGTTCTATTTTATGGGACAAATATATTTTCATGAAAATATGTTATATGTACCGGGTCATATTATTGCACTAGAGAGTCGATATCGTAATGTTTTTTAAATAATCAACATTTTCTATCTCATTTTAACATAGCAATTTTAGGGAAATGGAAGGGGAAATGTGAAACCTGGTAATGTTACCTTGACCGTAAACACTTTATTAAGTTGGTATTTTACAAGTCAGCAATTTTATTTCCGTAACCTTCACCTTGCAGATTCAACAATTACCACATCAGCATTTCATTCAAGTAAATTTTGTTTATAAAATTTAATGTTGATCTAAATAAAATTCATGATCCCAACATCCTGTTTCACATAACGTTTTCAAGGTTATTAACTACATCAGCATTCCACTTTCGCAAATTCTGCTTATAAATCAAAATTACATTTATTGTTGAACTAAATAATGCTTAATGATCCTAACATCCGGTTTCACAGAGTGTTAACATTACGAGCAACCTTGAACGATTCCGATCCTTCGCGAGCGATTCCGAACCATTCTGAACGACCTTGAACATGTGGGTGGCTTTGACCTCAATGCATGACCTTGTGGTGGCCTTGGCCCTGAGGCTTGACCTTGGGTTGATATTGACCCCAATACTTGATCTTGGGTTGACCTTGAAATTGAAGTTTCCCGCCAAATTGGGGTCCAGAACTCGCCCTATTTGTCTACTGTAATGTTACTTTTAATCGTTGCATTGCGATTTATTGATTAAATTTATGTAAGTAGAAAACAGTTAAAGATGTGCAGCTACATCACTATGTGACAATGTGTACTGACATCGTTCAAATGCCGTCAGTTATGGCACAGTCTTAGCAAATAGTCAATATAACGAAGCTCAACAGCTCAGTGAAGGAAAGCATAGAGTTGTACACTACACAGTTGTCTGAAATAAAAAAAATTACTTGAAGATAATCGTCACAATGTGGGATGCAACGTCTTAATATCATATTATAAACATTAACATAAACTAAAGATAGATCTTATTTGCTCAAAAAAATTGATTTTTTGAATCTTTTTCCCAGCAGTTAGATAAATCGATCCTTTGATAATTATAGCCAACTAAGTGTTAGAAAAATAAAAATCTGGAATCGCTTGGTGTAAAGTTTGTAAACGTAATGGTTAACACCAGTCGACACTAGCTGTCGCAAAACTTATTATTACACACTTTGAGGTTGTGTTCATTGCATATAGTATTTCGACATTTATAACATATCGTTGTACTTTTTCTAGAAATTTTCGAGGAATAAATGATACATCTTTTACGTTTTGTTGAACTACTTAGTTTATGGTTTTCCTGATTATCATCAATAGTTATAAATTTTGTCATGCAATTTTTTATGCTTTTCTGAAGTTTGGCATTATTAATTCTTTTACCAAATCTTTTTTTCTTTTATGGAACACATTTTTGTGACACTCTGGTCTTTCTTTAATGAATATTATAAATGCATTTATCGTAGTTATGTCAACCATATTGTTGAAAAATCCCATCTCTTAGTTTGGTTTGCAAGTATAAGTCGATGATATCCACATTACCTTTTGTTTGATTGAAGTGAAAAATAATTTTAGGTTCATGACTTCTATTTTTACTTACTCTAAAGTCATTATGTACTCTGCTTAGTAATTCGACACACTTATTTCCAAAAATGGAAGGACGTACCGGTCTATTTTTATTGAAACAAAAACGTTTTCCGGAATTGGACCGTGTCGAAAAGATAACCGTAGTTGTCAACGTTAGGCCACCTAATACAATGAGATAAAATTGTCAAGACAATAGAGAACCTAAACATTCATGGAAATATGATTAAACTAGTGCAAGTGGCACTTCAAAACACGTCCGATAAAGTCAACTGGAAAGGAAGAATATCGAAGTGTTTCTATGTCATAAAAGTGTCAGACTAAGAGACTCACATTTAAAAATTTTATTTAATATAGTTTTATAAAATCTATTCAGAAGAAACAAAATAAACAGGACGAGAAGCATTATAAACATAAAATACAAATGCATAGCTTATACGCTGACGATCTAGTTACGGGTATATTTGCAAAAGTAAAACGTATGTCGAGAGCCTTCTTAAAAACGTGTGTCGTGTGTAGCACTTTACGACAAAAGTCAAATTTGCCGCGCATATTGCTAATTTAACAAAAATATTAAAGACTATGAGCGGACATTTTCTACTTCCTGCTACTTGGGTGTTTGGCGTGCCTCGTAAATTTAAAAATTTTACACGTAAATTATTAATGTGTGCTTCAATAATTACAAGTTGAATTTGGTGTTTAAATTTAAATCCGACCGCATTCACCGTAAGTACTTTCTTTTATTTCGTGGATTTCGTGATTGTTATAGTTCTAATTACGACGTATGCTTTATCACGTGCGTTGACCTAATATTCTCATCGTGTCTTACACCTGGATAACTCCTGGGGGTGCTGGAATGGCTATTTAAGAACCCTTTGCTACGTAACTTAACGACTACCACAGTTTTGCATTCAATTAAGCTGCCACCAGCCAGTGAACTCCACGGGCTGCAGGGTCGTTCATGCCGCGTAATTGCTACTTCGAGGGAACATATTTACCATCCGTTCTTCACTACTAACTTCTCCTCAGAAAAATCATTCTCGGAACTGCATACTACAGAATACAACTAAGTTTTAATTTTTAAGTAACTTATTTAATATTAATGCGTATAAAGCTTACGTATATGTGATATCAAAAGGTTTGAATCTCTAGCATTTAAGCAAATTTTTATTCGGGGTAGTCTCCACTACCGACGTTTGGTTTTGTTTTTAACTAGCTCCATAAGAGCTTGGGCGCTTTACATAGAGTGGTTGGCGAGAGTTACTTGCCTTTTTATTCCGAGTTTAAGTTAGTTTTAAGTCACCCTGTGTAAATGACGTGTGTACGTCGAGCCTACTAAGTAACCAATCCTCAATTGGAACGTTAACTTTAATTCGGGATGTAACTAAAAAGCTTAACTGAAATTCGACACATTAATTATTGTTGTTGCTAACGCACGTAATCATATGCGACAGTCTCTCTATTTCTGTCACATTCTCCTAGTACTTTACGTTTTATTTGCTATATTGAATTGTCTATTTGTTGAACTCCTATTGGTCGGTTTTATTTCTTTCTATTACCCAGCAGGTGGCGCCTTGTTCTGCAGCAGTCTATTTCTTTACAATTCCTCAAGGGCCTCCCCAAATCACCGACTAAGCCAGACACTGCTGTGCTAACTACTACAAATACTGGATCCTCCACGAATTTAGTGTGCTACATCGAGCCAAATTGTCTTTTTCTCTCTAGGTTGTACGGCTGGAGCCGTCACTTTCTTTTATTATTTGTGAAGTACAACCGTTACAAGTGCTACCAGCAAACAACAAATGGAAAAAGAAAGCGAGAGAAGTGGGACTACTTATTAATCACAAAAAATCTAAGTATATGATGATGGAGAAACAAGATAGCACAGCTGAAAACAAAAAATTAAAAATCAGACAACAAAACGGAGAAGCACTTGTAGTGATTGTAACGCTGATTAATATGAATTTAATAAAAAAAAAAGAATTGAATAACGCGTTTTTAAGCAAATCTAAAATTTGGTATTTTTTTAATGAAACACCTTGTTGTTACGGATTATTTGTAAACAAACTAAACAATAAGATAACAGTGTTAGACAATCTTGCCGGCAGCTCCAGTAGTCGGGAGTGGTCGTAGGCTTATTTAAAATCGTTAGAACGAAGGCTTCTACACTACACAAAAAAATTATAAGGTGCCACTTAGTATTGCACAGAAGAGGTCATATAGAGCCACTAGGAACTCGTAGACACAAGAAACAAACCGTAGGTTGGTAGAAATATATAATTATAACGACTAGACTTCAATCACAACACACATAGAAATACATAGACACAAAATATAATACGTTTAGAGAAATGCACAATATTTAGTTACAAAATAATAATAATTCAGGTAGCATAAAATTTTGACAGTCGTAGCATCGACCATTCCTTGCAAGCAACCCACCAATTTTGGGTGGCAATTATCGTTATTAATTTACATACTTAAAAACAAATTACGTGAGGTACCGGACTTTGGCCGATTATCTAAATAGTTTCAAAGCGCAACCGATTGAACAATATTTTGAAAAATCTTTCATGTTCACAGAGCGCAAACGGTATGTTGTTAAATTCACAGTCGTAGTACGAGTACATAAAACGCGACAAAATAACGAATAACATGCATAAAAACAATCAACTTAGCTTGTACACAGGAAATTTTTGGTGTTCGAAAGTTAATAAATAGGTGTGACAGCTCTCGTATCCAAATCAGACAGTACTTAGTTTCCAGCCAAGAAGGGAAAACAAGAAGAACTCCGAATTGATAACCGTTGCTGGGCGTGCTCACAATAAACCAGATAACAGTATTATCTTGTATGGTGTCCTTGACAACAAAAGAGGTTCCAACGTAGATTTAAATTCCAACACTGACGACCTTCATTAATAATATTCAGCATAACAACCATCAAGACAGATCCACAGGAGAAAGCGAGAAAAAAAGTCTGCAATTGATAGAAAACCGCAATAGTGAATGACTTTATGAAAACGTAAAAGTATACTCACACATGAACAGGAGGTGAAAACTTATTCCCTTGTTGTACGGGATGCCTTTATACTAAATAATTAATAAATGTGTAGCTGTTCGAATTATAGATGACGTTCATGTAGCACATTTAACAGACAAGTCAAGAAGAAGGAAATGCATCTTTTTGACCGCCTAATAGAGAAATTTTTCCGATCCGGCAATCTCAAGTTAAAGTCACTAGAAAAATTCATAACACAAAATTGGAAGAGTTTCTCCCCCACCGCATAAGTGTAAACAGAGTCGTCAATACTCTAGGGAGATTTTAATTCACAACTCAATTTTTAATTACAAATTTTCGTTTGTTTGTAATAATACCGTCACATTGTATATTTTTCAAAAAAATAAAATATTTATTAATTTGGGATATAATAGTATACTATGCAACGAGCTTACTATTAAGACACGAACTTTGACTCATTTTTTAATACACGTTGCGAGTGTCTTAATAGTCATTACATGCAAATTGCTTACACTATTTTTCTACGACCTCACAATGTTAAATAGGAACAATAATTTTATAATTGAGCACGACTACTATAGTTACCAAGTTGTGAAATTGCTAAATTTATGTTTGACTTTTAGCCACAGCACCAGTAAATAAGTGCAATAAACAAGAATGTATTTCTATTGGTTCTGAATTTTTATCCTACTCATGGAACATTTGATAATTACGTAATGTCGCAATTCTATTGGTTCTAAATCTGTATCAATAAAATTTGTATCATAATGAATTTCATTACAGTACACATTGTAAAACTTAAATACATGAATTATAATATAGGAGTACAAAGAAGTCTTAATACACTATTGCTTTAAAGTGAATACCAAAAAAGTTATCGCTAGTTTCAGTTTTTCAAATAATACATTATTATTCTACCGTTGATTGAAATATTGGTAAAGATAGTCAACCGCTTGTATTTGCTTGTATCACGGATGCAATTCACATATGCATGTTGGGTTGCGTTTTTGTTTACTTTTTCACCTGTACTGAAGCGCTAAGTTATAATGTGTACGATTCTTGAAATAGAATAGTTCAATTTATTCCACCGTTGTAAAAATGGCGCAACATACAATCCGTAAAATTTACTTTTGTCAATACAATGTTGCAACGTTTTCAAATATTTAGTAAACGTATTAACTAGTAATTAAAAGTGACGAATTTTTCATTTATGAATAATACCATTGATGATACATATCTTGGATTTTAATGACAATGTTTTTTTAATAATTTACTAAAATACATGCGAAGCGTTATTTGTTAAAACAGTTTGGTTTGGTCGGTGTTAGATAAATAAGAAACAATTATTTTACAAATTATGCTTGCACTTTATTTTTTAACTTGCAAATAATAATGTTGACATTTGTTTGTCATTTAATAACTTCGTTAGGAATAAAGTAGAACATACTGGGAGAAATACCACTAGAGTTCAGAAACGCAAAATTATTGGTTTTTGTATCTACTTGTTTTACGTGTTCAGTTGAAAAGGATTTTAAATAAAAATTGGTTTTCAAATTTTTCAATTCAAAAGGCAACAAGTTACCGTGTTTTTTAGGAAAGTGGGTTCCACTAGACCTTCAAATTTAAATTCACTTGGTAATAAAACCTATTCCTATTACTTCTAAAATAAAAGTACTAGATTTTAGCTTGAGGTGTGTTGTCTCCCGACGCGGTGCGGATAATACGTGTATAATACACTATTCTTTTCTGTGACGAAATAAATGACGATTTAATATTGAAAAATCATATTACAATAGAATTAGAAAATTATTGAGGGAAATTTGGTGTTAAAAATAGTACTCACTTTTTTCCCGAGGGAAAAATAATTTACGAAAAGTGACACTTTGTTATCTGTTAGTAGAGATAAAAAGTTAGGATTTTACTCTTTGAAACTGTATCAAAATATCATGGTTTCGAATTAAAATAGTTTAATTAAAGTAAAAATAGCTCATTAATTATAAACATTGTTTCAAAAATTACAATTCCAACTGATCTAAAATAATAGTAATAATTTACAAACAATTTACACATAAATAATAACGTACCTAATACAATGCTATACATAAAACATATCCAAACATTTACACTTATTTATGCAGATAATATTCTTATTTTACGGTGTGGTTTTGTGACATCACTGTAATTATAGCTATTAGAAATATGTTTATTAGCCTCCCACTTTAAGGTTCGATATAGTTTTATTTTAACCAACTGATCGATAATTAACAGTTTATGAGTGTCGCATTCTCTGAACCATGAATTCACACTGCTGTTGAGACATTTTTTTATCATATCTTAAAATATAAGTACACCTAAAGTTGATATTGAAACAAATGTATTACGAGGAGTCTTCCGGATTATCGTTTATGAGTCACATTCCTTATCGGCTTAGTCAGAAATTCTACAATTGCATACTTTTAGCAACACCTTTAGTAAATGAGTAGGCTTGTTATAATATTGTTTAGATGCAAACAGTTGAGTACGTTAGATTGTAATATAAGAAAATTCAACATTCGTTCCAACATAAAAAGGGATAGCGTTTCTATGTTAAAAATTTTAATTTCAATGACCAAAATTTAGAAATTTACTTGCGTAAGCCTAATAGATTTTAAAACATTTTCAACGGATAAACGATGTTAATGTAATAAATATATGAGTATGGAATTTTCAAAAGTATTTAAAGAAATTGTTTTTTTTGGGAGAACGTTTTTCAACGATTTCTTTACGAAATTAATACTTTTAAATCTGCAGGTTTTTTTTCATAATAATAAACTTTATTCACATGTGTATGTATACAATCTTTGTACATATATGTGTTTGTCATGATGGTATAACCATTGTTATAACCTTACGTAAGAAAGATACAAATAAATATTATTACATTGAACAATTAACAGACAATAGAAAAAAAATATATAACAAAGGACACACATTTAATTAGTACGTCGACAAAAATCAATAAATTTTTGTATATTGTAGAACGCATGTTTTTGTTTGTTTGTCAACATTGACTCAATGCACCAATATTTCAATCAACGGCATGATGCATTGGCAACAATGTCGTGCCTTAGCATAAACTATCAGCAAAATTACAGTTTTCTATTTCACATTTATCGGCAATACTGACCTCTGATGTTTAGAACAAATTTCGGGGTCGCATAATCCCGTAAGGTTGACTATCTTTACCAATATTTCAATCAACGATTCTACTGAAAAAATTCCGAATAACAAAGAATAAAGTATAAAAAAATTTTTAAGTTATTCGCAGGTCCCAAAATTTTTATTTAATCTTACTTATTTTCAAAAAAATTATTTATACATTATATATTGTTATTTGAAATTTTTATAATGAAAAGGAGGCCGTATCTCAATAACAACAACAATCCAATATACCAAGGGGCAAAAAAGTTATGAACATTTTAATGTACGCGAAGTGCTGCTGGTGGCGCCCTCTACAATGTACATCAAAACTGTGATTAGATTTAGATTTTACATGTTGAAAAACTGCTGAATACTAAATTTCGTTAAAATATTACCAAAAAACTTTGGCACCCTGTAACTTTTTTGAATGCCATTTGTACTGAGGTAAGTTAGGTTCAATCAAGTTATTTTTAGCTCCAAAATATATGGTTTAATTTATGACCTCCATTTAACTAGTGTCACTTCAAATAAGTGGAGGCTTCCCCGGACGCTCAATCTATTTGGCATTCTAATGACCAAGATCGGGGGCACTCAATAAGACTACCCTCTCCACCTGCATCATGTCATTCAGGTAGCCCGCAACACCCGTTTTTGCAAGTAACCCCACCTGAAGGGATCACGACATTGTGTCAGGCAACTGTGCACCGGGGGTGAATGGTTAAATGATATTGAAATACACCAAACAACCTTTTTTTACTTGACTCACTATTTACTTGCGTCTCCAATATCGATATACTCAAATTTTAACATTTTCCAAATTATAATAAAATACAGGGTGATTCAGCTAACCCGTTCATTAGAAGTTTATGGACTTTCCGTTAAAATATTTGTTTAAAATTTGGAATAAGGAATTGCTCAAAAAGTTCTATATAATTAAAATATTTCAGCTCTTCTAGCACTTCCGGTTACACCGGAAGTAGCTACCAACTTTCTTATTTTAAATGGAATGATATATTTTTTTTGTATATTTGGATTCTACGCTAAAATCTGAGTTACTTTTATGTAGCACAACCTGTATGAAAAAATCAATAGTTTTTGAGATATTCTCATTTTTTTGAGAAAAATTGGTTTTGTAGTATTGTTTTCAAACGCTTGTCAACGATTGAAAAAGAAAGTTATAGTAATAAAATTTGGGCTATACTTAGGAGGACTGTTAAGTTTTTAAATGATGTGTAATTTGACATCTCATTATTTACAGGGTGTTCAAAATGTTTAGCTAAATTTGACTGAAACAGCGAAAAAGCAAACTAAAAGGTGTGGATTCAGCCCGTTTGTTCTCAACGCTTTAGATCGAATGAGGTAATTTCAAATACTACAACTGAAACAAGCTAGCCGGGGTCACCACTTTATAACAAAATCCTTTTCGTGTAAACTTTGCGGTTTTGTTTGCAAAAAACAAGATTTTAAAAAGATCACAAAAAATTTTGAGGTACACAACAAAATGAAAAGAAGCAAATAAAAACCAATACAATCCTTACTATCGCCAGACAAGTTATAAAAAATGAAAGATTATTAAAAATAGTGTCTATATGATATCATAATAATACACAAAGAATCGCCTTGTCAATTCCATGGTCAACAAGAAAAACATGTTGTTACTGAGAATCACCACTTAGGTTTCCGGAATTAAACGTCAAAACGTACGTCAATTTTCTTTAGAGTTTTTTTTCGTGTGTGTTTTTAGGGGTTTTTGGTGCACATATAAAATATGGAAGGTGATCAGTACCTTACAGTACTCCATGGTCAACAAGAAAAACATGTTGTTCCTGAGAATCACCACTTTAGTGTCCTGACCTGGTTATCAAGACCCTCCCGGATAATTAAGAAAAAATGTACAACACAATTTTACAAGACACAATCACATACTAATAAAGGGCACACAACAAATATTCTGCAAATTGGTGTTGAGGGGTTGAGTAAGGATAAATCAGATTTCTTGTCTAATATTTGTTTCAGGAATAGGGTCGATATTTTACTTTTACAGGAAACACACTGTGGAGATAAGATTATTTTGCTCTTTCTTTAACCTACTTTTTTCCGTCATTGTCGTGACTGGCGCTTGGACCGGTCTATTATGTGTCGTCATGCAATGGCTGTGCTGTTATATTTTATGTTCTTATTTACCTTCTATAATGTTTACACACTTGGTTAATATTATTACATATGAATACTAGAGTGGGTAAGGTTTGGCATGTTTAGGTTTTAGTGGTTTTCCTAAACCTTGAATCAATGCTTTGCCAAAACGAACCAATCCACTATTGCACACGGTTTTGTCACCACACTGAACAGGTTTATACTGATCTTAGTCCGGTAGTCAGGGCTATTAAAAATGAGAATATTGAAGTTCACGGCGCAAAGCTGGAACTTTTTTTAATCGATTCTTGTGATATCCCGTACTCCAGTACCTTCACACCAAATTTCAAGTAAAACTATGAAATAGTTTAGTCATTAATTATGTAAAAGTCAATTATCTCGACTTCTATTGGTCGTATAGGGACGTTTTTTTTTAAATTCTTGATTTTTTAAGCGCAAACCAATGGTGCTATTTGCATTACTCTACGCCAATAAACAACGCCGATATTTAATATGCCAAATTTAAATTGTTTTAAATAATGGTCAAATTTTAGAAAAAAAAAAAAATTTTTATTTTAAATTCATAAAGTTGACATCGTTACCTTTCATTTCCGATGAAGTGCATTAAAATAAGTTCACCCGTTCAAACGTGAGAACCAAGTGCCCGATTTGCATAAATAATTTGTTAATAGGCAGCCATATAAAAATTGGAGGCTCGCCTTATGCACACTTGTTCAGGATACTGAAAGGTATCATTGAGTGAATGTCCGCTTAAATATAATAATTTTTAACCGAGTTTTTGGGAACCTATAAAAATGGCCTTTTTGTCGCGTATTTTTTGCAATTTTGCAATTAAAAATTTTTTTTTTAATTTTGTTAAGGCTCATTCTTATAGGAAATTTCCTTCCAAACAATTTTCCCATCTTTAAGTTTTGTCGTTTGACTAACACAGAAGGAGTTATTTAAAGAAAACTACACAGAAACGCGTTTTTTGATATATTTTGCAATAAAAAAAGGCGAAGCGGGCCGAGTTGATTTTAGAGACTTTATACACTTGCTACGGGATATCATAAGAATCGATTAAAAAAAGTTCCAGCTTTGCGCCGTGAACTTCAATATCTAATCGCCTGACTCTCGGACTGTCTTCTGGGGCACCACGCATAACACTTACATCACAATACAATATTTAAAATGTACCATACGATTAAATAAATAAATAAATCGTCTGAAAACAGATAACAAGTCACGACAATGATGGAATTTTTAAAATAGTTAGGTTATAAGAGGAAAACTGGTACATTATTGAAAGATATTGTTTGAATTAAAAAGTTTCTGAAATATTTAAACACATTCCTTTGTTGAAAAAATTCTTCAAGCTTCATTAATGAACACTCTTTCAAAATATGCATAACAATTCCATTTTCAGTATTTTTAAAGGTTGTGGATAAAAACGTTTAGTTTTCTTAAAAAAACTCTACAGTTCACATACTTTCCGAATAGTGAAGTAGATTATTAAAATTGCTGTTTGATACAAAAATGTAAAACTAGATAATTTTTCTGTTCATGTTTAAAATTGATTATGGTAGCAGACTTTCCTTATCTTTTCGACGTTATTCCTGGTAAGTGATCATTAAAGTGTTGAAATTCTGATTCAAAAAATGGGTTTTATAGAAAGAAAACACTTGAATTAATACCGAGCTTTCACTTTTGATAAAATATAACCTACACGTTTTTTTTTCACCTTTTTGGCAGATTTGCATAGTACTTTTTTGACAGTTAGAGGTGATGAAAAATTAAGAAGGGGTCAGGAGGGGCTACTAAATACGGGCGTGCCATAAAAATATCACTATTTTATTGACATGTCAAAACTTTAATGAAAAATGACATGTTCGTTTTGTAAACTGACATCTGAAAGTGTCTGAAAAGAAGACCAAGCAACCTTGGGCGCAATTAAAGACTCACTTGGAAAAGTCGCTTTTCAACACTTGTAAATCAAAAAGCTATTACGTTTACATAATGTTTTTGCCAAAAGTAGCTATAAATTCAATATATTGGCAATAACTTTCAATAAAAAAGCGTATTGTAAAATACACAAATATGAATAAAGTTTGTAAAATGAAATTTGTTTTTACTGATGCATTATACAAATAAATTGCTTTAATTAGGTCCTAATATCACACATTAATTGTAACAAACGCGTCTGTATTTCCAACTTTGGTAGAGGTTTACTAAGAATACCTAGAAAATGTTGTTGAGGATAAACATTTTGACATTGATAAGGGCCAGAACGTATTTTCTAGAATTGCAATCAACAGCAGAAGCTTACATTTCTCCAACTTGTCTATTGTTTGTATAGTTTAATTATTATACCGTATATAATTGAAAAGTATTTAAACCTTAATTTAATATATAACAAAATAGTATTAGTACTTGGTAAGAAAAGAAAAGAAAATTAATTACGGTATAGATAATTATAATACAATTGTATTGTGACTTGGGATTCAGTGAATGTGGAATTAAACAGCTCCGTAAACAGGATAAATTGATAACATATTAAAAAAGTAGAATTACAAGAGAGGTAAAAGAGAAGGAGCAAAATGGTAGTGACAGGATTACCTCAATGAGCAAGAAATTATTGTAATAGTAGAAAAATTTATAAAGGAAAATAGAAGTACAGGTCAAACTAACAGCGGCATACAAGATGAGAAACAGGAAAAATGTAATAGAGGTAGTAAACTGAGAAAAAAAACAAGACATAATGAGAAACAAGTTTTAAGTTGAACAGAATGTCCGGAGAGAGGATATTTTAAAGATGTCAATTTAATGGAAAAGAAAATACAGACACAAATACAAGAACAAGCAACAAAACTGAAAAAAGATGGAAAGAAAGTCAAAATGGGATTCCAGAAACTGCTGTACGACGACAAAATGCTAAAATGGAATAGAAAAAAGGGGTGCCAAAAAACTAAATGGATCTAGCCAACAGGATAAATCTAAAACGGACAGCTGAGAAAATAGAAATGACTAAGAAAAAGACAAAGAACAGAGCAAAAAGACAGAGAAAAAACAGCAAGAAGAATGAGCGAAAATAGAAAGATAGGGACGTAGAACATTAAGGGTATGAGAGGTAAAAATATAGAACTAGTTAATCAATCTGAAAAAACGGAACTGTAATTACTAATAATAAGCAAGACAAAGAAGAAGGGACAGAATTAGAAAATGAACACATGTTAATCTGGAGCGGGGTAGACAAGGAAGAAAGGGCACAATCAGGGATTGGGTGTATAATTCATAAGGAAAGTAAATACTCGATAGAGAAATAGAAACCAATCTTAACAGTAGAATTAAAACACACAAAGCACATAGAGACGTTGATCGCAGTGTACGGGAAGAAGACTACAGGATTTTTGTATAATATACGATTTAATAATTGCCAATTCCTTCTACCAACATATAGACATCCATACATACAGCAGTACCCAGTAGGAAAAAGTACTCCATCATTGATTATATAATAGTGGAAAGTAGGAACAAAGCAATAATTAATGACATAGTGGTTAGAAGAGAAAGTGAGATTGGAATTGATTGCTTCTTGGATAAGGAAAAATTAACCGTAAACAAAGAAAACAAAAACCACAGGAAGAAAAGAGAGAACTAAAGAAAAGGAAAGAAATGATAAAATACTATAAACTAAGGAATGAGGAAATAGCAAATAGATAAAACAAAACTTAAACAATATACAAATGAAAAAAATTTAGAAATATAATTGTAGATGCAGCAAAAAATATGTATAACGTATCAAGAAAACAGAACCAAGAAACAAACGGCACGGTGGATAGAATAAAAAACAACAAGTTAAAAACAAGAATAGAAAATGGAAGGAATACATAAACAACAAAACAACAGAGTAATATGGGGAATATAAGAACCAAAAGGAAGAAGTCAGAAGGATAGTCAAAGAAGCCAAGCAAAAGGCGTGGAAGGAGGTTGGAGATAAACTCGAAGAGAATAGTAAAGAGAATTAAAAATTGTTCTACAAATTAATAAGAACCTAAAGAGAAATAAGATAGATGTAACCATAGGAATTAAGAACAAAAAGGAGAGATACTAAGAACTGTGACTCAAATAATAAAGCGCTACAAAGATTACTTTCAAAAATTTCTTACAAGTCAAACAGTACACAAACTGAAAAATACGCAAGAAAAAGATAAAAAAACTGAAAGATTCCAAGAACACAAAGATCACGATGGAAGTACTATTGGCCGCCTCAAAAGTGTTGAAAATGAAAAGCTGCAGGTAGTAATAAAATTATGACAAAGATAATTAAAAATATGAGGAAAGTGGTCGACAAATACTACTGAAGATATGAGAGGAAAAAAATACCTAGAAACTGGGAGATAGGATTAATAATACCAATTTTCAAAAAAATGGAATGCTATAATTACAGAGGTATAACTCTACTGAATACAAAATTAAAACTGTTTGAAAAAATCATTGAAAAGAGGTTACAGAAGGAAGTAAACTGACAATTACGTAAGTTCAAAGCGGGTTCAGAAAAGGGAAGTGTACTTAAGATAATGTGTTTACAATAAAGAAAATCATTATTAGAGCAAGACAAGATTAAAAGAAATTTATATAGCTTTTATAGACCTAGAAAGAGTATTTGACTAACTGCCAAGGAAAAAAATTTGGAAGTGCTTATACGAGAAAAAACAACAAATAGGGTAATTTGTAAAAACGCGGACGTGGGTGAAACAAGAAGACAGCCTTAACTCGCTGTTGTTCATTACTTTAATGGACAAAGTAATTAGAAGGGCAAATCAAAGAATCAAATCATTAAACGTAGAATATAGAAGCTTAGAAAGAGTGGACATATTAGAATGTGCATTGCCTGATGACATAGCGCTAATAACGGGCAGTGAAAAAGATTTAAAAGAAAATCTGAAAGTATAGGATGACGTGCTGAAAGGCAATGGACTGAATAAATCAAAACAAAAATAGTGGCAATAGACTGAGAAAGAAAAAAAATCAAAATTATAATAGATAGGAAAAAAGTAGATCAAGTAAATAACTTCCAATACTTAGAAGTAAATATAGAGGAGATAGGTAACTAAGGCAGCGGTACGCCTTATTTTGACACGGCCGTTTTGACGCCGCCATCTCAACACTGCTGCTTCGACGCGAGCTTATTTCGACGCCTGCTCATCTCGACGCCAGGTTATTTTTGCGCTAGTGGGTGTTACGGATGGTGTTTTTGTATTTTCAGTTTGGTTGTAACTGCAAACAACGCATGCCATTAATATTTGATTTTTACGAAGTGTTACGAAAATTAAAAGAATAACTAGTACTATTTTTAGAAATACATCATTTCTCCCGGAATGTAGAACGTCCCATAGATACAAGCAGTAGATTTTCTATACGAGTTAGTGTTTCATTTAGTCACCGATAAATGGCGTTATGCGTTGGCTTTCCGGTTTTGTCATTGATTGAATATAGCAAAATAATGTTACTACACGACGGAACAACGCAATAATTTAAAAACAGATTATTTTTAAGTTTTTAATATTTCATTTGTATAAATATTACTAGGATATACTATTCAGTTTGATAGAATTAATCTTTAATTTTAGATTAGGTGTTAGGTGTGAAAATAACAAGAAACTAAAATATTATAATAATGTAACACGTATCGCCACCTATCGGCAACTTTGGGAAGTTTATATGCAAATATAGAATCATCTGGGTCTTATACATTTTGGGGGAGATGATGAATTTCTGCTATTATATATAATACTTGTTCCGTCGGATTTTTTTCGCCGCCTTTTTTTACCGTAGTTTTTCATTCCACCGACTTTTTTCTGAGATTTTTTACTGGTTTTTTATTTTCCGGCATTTTCCACGGCTTTTTATTCCGACTTCAAATTTTTGAAATAGACGAAATCGGTCAATGTTCAAAATTTCCACTTGTAATTGCACAAGAAGTTTGCATTTTGCCGAGTAAATTTGAGTATTTTATTTTAATCTCTTGCCTAGTAGTTTGAAAGTATAAGAAAACTAGAACTTGTCAAACTATTTATTTTGGATAAATATAAATGTTAAATTGAATACACTGTCAATTTTTAAATCAATGGTGACCTCAATAATTATATATTAAAAAGTACTTAATTTAAAAAACACCAATGCATTTGTTTTAATTTAATTTTTTTGTTCTATAAGTTTCATTGGAGAGATACGGTATTCACGTGCCTTTTAGTTAACAATATCTTCACTGACAATAATGCCAAAAAATAAAAGTTTTTGTAAAGTTTATATTTTCAAAAACTTTTATTTAAACATATTGTTTGCGATATAGACAAATGTTGTATACGTTGTTATTTTTTTACTAAAGTTTAAGGCAAAAACCTAATAAATATAAGTCTTAAACAACTTTGTTTTTATTTTGCAAAATAAACTTGCTTTGAGATGGGCTTGTGTCGAGATGAGTTCGCCTCGAAATGAATTCGCGTCGAGATGAGCTCGCGTCGAAACGGCAGTGCTGTTCCGCCAACGCAGATAGGTGAATAACAGACTACAAGCAACTAAATGTATTACGCCCAGAGCACAGATTTCATAAACAGAAAATAAATAACAAAAGAAACAAAATTAATGGTATTTAAATGCTAATCTTTACTTATGGGAGCGAATCGTGGGTGCTGTCAGACAGAGAAAAAAGCAAGATCACGGCAGCAGAAATAAAGTACTTATGAAGAGTATTGAAAGTTACCAAAAAGGATTGATTAAGGAATGAGGCAATAAGGCAAAAATTGAAAATAGAGTCGATAGAGAAATTTATAGAAGGTAGAGCGCTGGGATGGTTAGGACACTTACACAAGATGGAAGGAAGAACACAAACAAAGAAGATATAGAAATCAAAAATGACAGCCAATAAGAAAAGAGGGACCTCAAAGAAAACGTGTGGCAAAGTAGTAGGAAAGATCTTAAAGAAGAAAAAACGAAAAGGCTAGCAGGATATGGAAACAATTCTTAAAGGGTTAAGTGAGAAGTGTAATAGATACGATGTAAAATACAGCAAATTAAAATTAGATGTGACCCCTGCACCTTAAAAGGTAAGAGGGAGTTGATTATAAGTAAATAAATATTTATTAATTTTATTAAATATGTTTGGTAACCCGTATTTTCAACATGAGCATGTGAATTCAGGACTTTTTATTTTAGGAGTTTGTTGCCAAGGTACATATTTTTATAAATAAAGAGATTTCCAAACTAACAAAAATAATACTCAACTTAAACTTAAATTTTACATACGAGGGTCGTCCCAGAAGTACCTAGCCTAACAATGAAAAAAACAAAAGTTTTGGCAAACATCGGTTTTATTTCTCTACATAGTTTCCTTTCAACTCTATACACTTAGTCCAGCGATGTTCGAATGCTTCGATCCCTTGCTTGTAGTACGATATGTCAAACTCCGCAAAATAGCCATCAACCGCCGCTTTCACTTCTTCATTATTCAAAAATCTTTGACCACCCAACCATTTTTTGAGGTTTGGAAAAAGAAAATAGTCTGAGGGTGCCATATCTGGAGAGTAAGGTGCGTGGGGTAGCAGTTCGAACTTCAACTCGTTGATTTTGGCCATCGCGACAACGGACGTGTGACAGGGAGCATTGTCATGATGGAACAGGACTTTTTTTTGCCAAATGCGGTCGTTTTTTATTTCTTTGCTCAAACGTTGCAATAAGTTCGCGTAATATTGGCCGTTGATTGTTTTTCCTGGTGGAAGATAATCAATGAAGATAATGCCCTTTGCATCCCAAAAAATTGACGCCATGACTTTGCCTGCAGATGGAACAGTCTTCGCCTTCTTCAGAGCTGATTCTCCTTTCCCAGTCCACTGTCTTGATTGTTCCTTGGTTTGAGGCGTATAGTGGTGAACCCAAGTATCATCCATTGTAACAAATCGGCACAAAAATTCGGTCTTATTTTTGCGAAACATCAATAAACACTGATTTGAAACATCTTCACGACACCGTTTTTGCTCTGCCGTTAGCAAACGTGGCACCCATCTCGCGCATAGCTTTTTCATTTCCAAATTTTCGGCCAAAATGCGATGTACCCCACTTTTTGAAATGCTTACCATGTCTGCTATCTCACGTACTTTTAATCGGCGGTCATCGAGTACTATTTTATGGACTTTTTGGATCATTTGGAGCAGACTCTCCTAAAGTATCATCTAGCTCGGTTTTGATATTGGTTGGATTTAACCCTATCAAATGAAAATATTGTATCACGTAACGATGGCCAATTTTTTCCATTTTTATGAATACGCTAAACACGTTCACTGAGAATCGCTACTGTTCAAATACTAAACGACCGAACGTGCTCAAATTTGTCATGTATACTTGCTAAGATGCGTGTTGTCGAACGCGCTCTGTGTTTTCAACCTAGTAGTGCCATCTATCCGTTAGGCTAGGTACTTCTGGGACGACCCTCGTAAAATCAACTAACTTTCATTAAACACGCATTTAAATGTCTACCTACTACATCTAACACAATTCATTTAAAATGTGAAATTTATGTGATAACGGTTGTGTGATACTTCTTTCTTACGTGTACTAAGAAATTTAATACTTTAACAACTATTTAAGTTAAATTTTTTGTATTGTAATTTTATGATGTTAATTCACACATATCAGGTAAATTCTGGAAAGCTTTTAATTTTCTCATGAAAAAATTTCCAAATATTATTTTAATCTACCCACCTACAATATATCGATTTACGTCAAAAACGATATACTATGATGGGTAAATGTTTTCATACTTTTGTTGAAATAGAAAATATGTAAACGTAAACTTTAATTAATATTTCAAAAAATAACACCACTGAAAATTGAACACAACAATGTATTTAACACTAAAGTTTATATGCTGTCGAGCATTTGTTTATATTTATATTATTAATAACAAAAGGATGTTTTCGCTGCGTTTCATAATTATAGTATGTAAATTTAGTACGTAACCAAATATTAAAGTTTGTAAAAATGACTATAAAAAATTCTTTATTTTATAAAAAAAATTTCTAAGAGTACCAATAATAGAGTGTGTTTTGCGTTTCCATCACAAGCTTAAAACTAAAGAAAAATAATATGCACACAAAAATGGAAAAATATTTGTAAGTATATGAACTTAGTTATTGCATGCTGCACAACCCTTTTTCTAAAATATTATTATGTAAAAATTAAAATATGTAACGTAATGTGATTGCAAAGATGAAAAAGTGTCTACAAAAAAAAATGAAAATCTACAACTATCTCTCAAAAGAGATATCCAGACCTTTACTGTAGAAGAGCTAAAGAAAGCTGCCGGGTTTGATGGAATACATCTAAAATTTCTGAAACATTTGGAAAATAATTCTTTGAAGCGGCTACCTATGATTTAAAGTTGTTATCCTTCTAGGTGGAGGTCGGTTTAAAATAACTATTTCAAAATTACATGTAGGCCGACGTTTTGCCCAAACTTGTAAGGGCTTTATCGAGGCTAAACGTAACAGACCTCGATAAAGTCCTCACAGGTTTGGGCAAAACATCGGCCTTACATTTAATTTTGAGACCGTTATTCTCAACCCCACCTCCACCTAGAAGGATAACAACTTTAAATTATAAACCACAATTGGAGAAAAAATATACTCTCAACTAGGGTTACTTATATTACTCAATGGTATTTATCAAATAGGTAAGTTACTAACAGATTTAAAAGCCGCGGCAATTTTAAAGAAAAGTAAACCTCCTACAGACCCTACTTCTTATGGTCCTATAAGTTTGTTGTGATGAAGCATTGGCATTGACAACGCATATCGACGCTGGATTTCAGAAGAAACTTAAAACTGGAGTTGTCTTTTTAGGTTTAACTGCTATATACGATACCGTGTAGAAAAAAGGTTTACTTTTTAAA
Source organism: Abscondita cerata (assembly GCA_030710515.1). NCBI lineage: Eukaryota > Metazoa > Arthropoda > Insecta > Coleoptera > Lampyridae > Abscondita > Abscondita cerata. The sequence goes on along the minus strand of JALBCR010000587.1, from coordinate 389,589 downwards.
TATCTTAACGTTATTCTTTGTTTCAAATTATTTCTTTTATTGAAACTATGTTGTCTAATTAAAAGTTTAAAGTTTTTGCTGGAGATAAAAATAGTAAATTTAGATTTTTAAATAATGGTCTTCCACAGGGATCGGTTCTTGCACATATTCTTTTTAATGTGTATGTTTCTGATCTTCAATTTACTATGTCAAAAATTTGTCTACGCCGATGATACGGTCATTTTTAACATTCTGATTTTTTGAAATTGAAAAAAGCTATTTGATGATTTGCGTATTGTTGAACATTATTTAAAAAAATGACGACTATGCCTCAATTTAAAAAAACCAAAAATTTCTTGTTTTCATTTATGTAATAGAGAAAAAAGCAGAAAACTTAATGGAATCTTTAATAATACAAACTTAAACCATCCTGCTTTATCTAGAAGTAATTTTAGATACGTTTTTAATTTACAAAGTACATTTAGAAAATTCAAACATAAAATAAAAACAAGAAATAATGTCATTCAAAAATTAGCTGAAAGAACTTGGGGAACAGAATCAAAGACACTTTGTACAGCTGCATTGACATTACTTTATTTTACAGCAGAATATCGTGTTGTTGTCTGGTTGAATAGTTATCATAAACAAATAGATGCCTAATTTAAGTGCACTATGCCTATAATTAGTAGAACTCTACTCCTTTCAATTGGTTTCGTGTTTTTTGTAATATTACTCTATCGAAAAAAACTGCGTTGAAGCGAGAATGGGATAAATGCCAACTTAAGAATCCTCTAGCTAAAAGACTTCAATTTCGAAGTTCTGTACATTTGCAAAATTACTTAAGTACGGTTTTGTCTGAACTTGAGGAGTGGACAAAATTATGGTCTGGAGTTGATGTTTTCAATAAACTTCTTATTGATGATCCAACAATAGAAGTCCCGGGCTTTGATAAAAAAAAAGTTTGGTCAAAAGTAAATTGCATAAGAACAGGCATTAAAAACTCTATGTTGTTTAAATGAGGTGCGATTTCTAGTGACTGTGAGAACGAACCAGAGACCGTTACACATAAACAAAGTTTAAAGGAAGATTTGTAAACATTCATAACTTAACGAAAAAAGCTGTATTATGGTTTATTAATATGAAGAACATCTGAAGTTAAACAATATTTTTTATTCTCTGTCCTGATTATTTGTTATTCTATTGTTTTCTTTGCAATTTCGTAAACTTTATATTTTTTTCGTCATTGCCGTGACTGATGATTGGACCAGTCAATTATATGTCGTTATGCAATGGCTGTGCTGTTATATTTCTTGTTCTTATTTACCTTCAATAGAGTTTACACACTTAATCAATATTATTACATACAAATACTAAAGGGGGTAACAGTTGTCATGTTTAGGTTTTAGTGGTTTTCCTAAACGTTAAGCAAATGCTAAGACGAACCAATCCACAATTGCACACGCTTTCATTACCACACCATACAGGTGTATACTGATCTTCTGAGGCACCATACATAACACACATCACAATACAATAATAATAACTTACCATGTGAAATTATGTTATACATTTCTTTCTTATTACCGGGGAGGTTTTGATGACCAGCTCCGGAAACCAAAATAGTGATTCTTGGGAACAACACGTTTTGTTTGTTGACCATAAAGTACTGTAAAGTATTAATCACCTTCCATATTTTAAAATGTACCATACGAAAAAATAAATAAATAAATAAATTGTAACCAAGAGCACTACCAACAACTATTCTGTATTATAAAAACAACACATAATGAAAAAAAAATTGAATCAAAAACGTAACATAAATAAGGGTTGTACAGCAGTTCAACGGGACGGGGTGGTTAATGATATAAATTGTCTTTGTGAAATAAAACGCACAAACAATAGGAATTCGATTAATTCAAGAGGGCGCCAAACGTATTCTTAGATTCTAGCCCTTGTTTGCCAAAAGTTTGTTTGGGTGGGGTACTTCTTGTTGGACTTACCATAAAAGTACTATCTTAATCTGTAAAAGTTAACACAATCTGCACACAATCATCATCAAACATAAATTGAAAAGACCCGTTACAATGAAACAGTAATATGATATATTGCGTTTTTAATAAAAAACAAAATAAAAAATAAGATAAATGCTACTAACTAAATAATTAACAACGTAAGCGCGTGATCAACGGCGTTAGACAAAGTCTAAATGTATGAATGTAAGCTTTCGCGGCTATTGTCACTAAGATTATTATCTTCCGGGTTGAGCCGTGTTCGTCCTTCTTTCCTACGTTCTCTGCTAGCAAGAATATGTCTGAATACAACTTACTTTCTATGGAACGGAGATTTCTACGAACAAAAATCAGGGATCACTATTATCACAAGGTTATTGCGAATATCTTTATGGAAGCATTCCAGCAAGAAGCCATTCAATCCAGCGAACAGAAACCGAAATGCTGGTTCAGATACGTGGACGATACCTTTGTCATATGGCCTCATGGGAAAGAAGCACTTACTGTATTTCTTAACCACCTCAACACTCAGCACGAAAAGATCAAGTTTACCATGGAGACAGAAGAGAATAAGGAGCTTCCCTTCCTGGATGTTCTAGTGAAACGAGGGGATAACAACAAGTTGGCTCATAGTGTATATCGTAAAAGACACACACCGACCGATACCTCCATGCCACATCACACCATCATCCACAGCAGAAGCTGTCTCTAATCAAAACTTTATTGCATAGAGCTAACAAGATTCCTGACGAGGTTCACAAGGCAGAAGAACTTCGACACGTCCAACAAGCCCTAATGAAGAACGGCTATACCAGAAAAGAAATAAGAGCCGCCTGTCGCAGGAAATCCGAAAAAGAGAAGGAACAGGTCACCACCTACGCTCGTTTGCCATTCATTGCTGGAGTAACTGACAAATTAAGAAAATCGGTGACAGGTTTGGAACGGTTAGAAAAATCCAGCAACTACTACCTTCTAATAAAGATAACCTGCCGAAACTCTCAACAAAAGGGTCTACCAAATTGACTGTTCATGTGGAAAGGTCTACATTGGTCAAACCGGACGCAATATAAAATGTAGATTAAAAGAACATCACCGAGACGCCAAGTCCAGAGCGGTAGATACATCAGCAATCGCAGAACATCTACACAAAAATGGAAAACACATCATCAACTTCGAGGAAGCTAAAGTTCTATTAAGGACTAACAACTACTATCCAAGGATAATCAGAGAATCCTTAGAAATTATGAAAAACAAAAACAACTTCAATCGAGAAGATGGTTACCGATTAAGCAACACATGTAAACTAACTCTTCACAAAAACAAAGAAAACAAATGTCGCCACAAAATTAGTCGATACCAAACAGAAGATCAACCAACTATCGAAAACCAACCACCCGTCACTGATCGACATCAACCAACCGTAACTGAACATAGGTATACAACGAGGAGCAGAAGACAACAACATCAGTCTTTAGAGTAACTTCTGAAGAAGCTAACAGCATGGTTAGCGAAACGTCAAGCAGAGAATGTAGGAAAGAAGGACGAACACGGCTCAACCCGGAAGATAATAATCTTAAAGTCTAAATGATCACGTGATCGATACTTTTCATTCCATACTCGTGCTAAGAATCTATAAACCTTTATAAATGAAAGGGCGTAGCCCGTAATATTTCAAATTCCCATCAAAACCGAATTAAAACAAATTCTAAACATGAATCCGCAATCACCTCGCGATAGTTCTACTAATAAATATTAATAATTCAATAGAACGGGTTTTATCAAGTCTTTCTTAATTTTGTAAACATTAAAATATTTAATGAAATAACGTAATAAATACATTATCTTGCTTCTAGCATAACAAGAAACTGGAACATTGAAACGGAGTTACGGGAATGTGTTTTCAAAAGGTTGCAATAGTTAAAAACGTTAAGGTCGATTGATAGTTCCGGGTAAACTTCCCACAATTTGATATGACGTGATATAAATTCTTTTTAGCACGCGGCGCAAATATTGATACGTCGGAACACTAAGGTACTTTTCATAGGATATCTGTACTGCGTCGGTAATATGTATTTATGACGAGAGTTTCTTCACATCCGCAAATACGAAACGTCAAAAACTGAATATTCCGGTCTGAAGTACCATCATAATCGGCAACTTAGAACGGGTTAAACAATAACCATAGCCAAAAACTTTAAAACATAAAACTTTTATTTATTTAAATAACTTTTGTTACATTTTTTTAACGGAGGAAGCAGCCAAAGCTTAAGGCAAACTGAACTAACTTAACGCAATACTGCCCCCCTTCCCTAACAACGCAAATTTGTGAAAACAAAATTGCAATGACTTCATTGATTCAGCGAAATTCTTATCTCAATTTGAGCTAAAGGCAAACAACTGTAACTGCTAAAAAAAATTTCAAAACGTCATGTACCCAATAACAAAAAATCACACTGACGAATATTTTAGAACAAAAATTACGACGAAAATCACAACACACACCGTGTTCCAAAACTTAGAGACAAAATTCTGTACATAGAAAAATATCCTAAATCTGTCTAGATACATAAATGTACACGTACATTTCAATATTTGTGTCAATTTTTGGTATGTACTGAGTGACTCACTAAAACCGAAATACTTGATAAAGTTTATATTTATTGTCTACTTTTAATTAACTTTTTTTAATTATAAAACGTTTAAAACTATACTTTATGATACATTATTATGTCACTAATTTTTTCCCTCGCTTGATCAAAACACAAAATTTATAAGAATAAGGCGATTCCTAATTTTGCAAAAAATTTTTAACAGTTAATAAAATTTGGTAAATGTTTACTTAAGGCAAAGCCTAATCCAGTAACCTACTTAATTATATGAGAAAAAATTGTCAATGCAATTTCTTTAGTTTTCAATAAAAAAAAAAAATACGTCGTAGGTCTTATCTTAAAGTATAGTTTTAAACGCTCTACAATTACAAAGATAAGTTTGTCAAAACCGGAAAATAAATATAAACTTTAGGGTAGTGTTCCGCTAGTTTAAGGCTCTGGCGTGGATGCATGGAGATAATTAGTCAACAATATGATAATAGAAATTTCAAACTTAAAACAGCCAAAAGTTGACCTCATGTGCTCAAGATCATTAGTCAACAATAAGGTATTAAACTTAAAAACACGCAAAACTTTGTATTGATGCCATCTCTTAACTGCAACATGCAGCATTTAGTAGACTGGCGATAACAGGAGAAACCAGTCTTGTTGACTACTACAGAATAATTTTGCCTTGTGGAAAAAGTGCAGTTTCAGAAGTCTTAAGTTGGATCTTTCATATTATCCCTACGACCCACTTTACGACATAGGAGCTACGGGTAGGTTTTTAAAGTGCTTTACTAAATTTTTTTTGTGTATTTTAACAACAAACCTGTAATAAAGTGTTTTAATGTAGAATTAAAATTTAATTTTTATTTTAAAAAAATGGTATTTTTAGTTAAAACCCCGTCGATTAACGGGCAAATTTTAATGCATGAAGTTAATAATGCTAGACCTATGGCAGAGCAGACACGCTTTTGAAATATCCGGTTTTTCCCGTTGGTCTAAAGGCAAGACCCATCGGAATGCCGAATTTCAAGTCTCTACGACGTCTGGAAGTACCTGTTTAATTTCGTAGACAGACATGAAAAAATAGGCGCTTTATTATATAGGACGATTAAATATAAATAAATAAAACAAAATAATACATACATATAAAGCTAAATAAAAGCGTGCAAGAATAAAAGAGTTTGTAAATTCTTTAAGTGTTTTTTAGTACCAAAATAATACAAATGTATAATATATAAATATATTTTATTACGTTTAAAATAGATCAAAAATCCAATTTTGTTATTGTTACTACCGTTATTTTTTTGTAAACTAAAAGTTGTGTTTCGAAAAATACGATGCTGTAATCTAGTTACTGTAAAATAAACTCATGATATTGTCTCAACACTATATCTTTTGAATTGCTCAACTTAGAAAACTAAAACTTTAACGTACAAGTAGGTCGTATGAATCTGAAGAAACATTTTGTTATGCTTTTGAACTAAAGCCAAATGACAGACTTACTGCTTATCATTTTTTATGGTTTTATATACTTTTATGAATTAAATACAAATATCTTACATGTTTTCGAGTTTTGCAACAAACAAGTCAATGACCCCAGTTTACTGTAAAAATAAAACATAATAGCGATGAAGAATAAAACACATTTAATTTGTGTTTGAATCTAAACCAAAATTTAATGCACATAAAAAAATTGTTTGATTCTAGTATACACACTAAACAATTAAAAAAACAACATGATCAAATGTATAAAAATTTTATAAAATGGATCGATGGAAAAAAATAAAGAGAAACGTGTATTAGTTTAGTTTGCCTAGAGAAATAACGTTTTGAAGTCTTCTGGAAATATTTGGTTCAAATATTCTATGCTAAAAACCATAATCAACTCGAACAACCATATTAATATTTCTTCATTAACAAAATTAAACGTTTTCTTGAAACAGAAAAAACGTTGAAAAGTCCAAAAAATATAGAAACAAATAAATATACGACTAAAATTGTAGGAGCCTCACAAACGAAGTAACACCGTTCCCTAAGTGCGTTGCCTATCCTACCAATGCAACAGCACGCCGCGACATACTTAACACTAGCCCAGTACTGGGTTTGCTTGTTTTCCTATCCTAGTAACGTGAACAGAGAACCTAGGTGATAAGAAAAATATAAGGTAAAATTAATTGTGAATTAATCAAAAATTTGTAAAATTTTTATGCGACTAAATCTACGTTTACAGAAGAAGTTAAGGAATTATTTAAGGGGTTTGTAAAATTAAGTGTAACTACCAGGGTCACGTCACAAAACCTTACCCTATTAATTTATAACAAGGTAAGTGATGTAAATTTGTATTAGATTTAAGATTACGCTTTAATATTCATTGTTTGTAACCGCGCATATTTATTGTAAACTGCAGTAAACGTTCGCGATTTGTTTTATCTTTATTGGGTACCAATCTAAAACTTTAGTGACAATGCCAAACATTACTCAATGCTCAATACTGAAAACAGTATAATTTTTATAAATATTGTAATGATCTAAATTTAAGGGATAACTATGTAATGTTAGAATGTCAAATCATTTTTGATTAAATAAACAGTAATTTTTATTTATTTTGTTTTCATTAAGTAAATTACATAACATAACTATGGCGCCCAACGTGGGGCTAGTCTAAGTTGACAGCGACCTAGAACTTAGAAAGGGAAAGCACATTAGAAAAGAAGTAGTAAATGTAATTTTATAAGAAAAGTAAAAGAATATGACTATGACAACTAGAAACATGGCTAAGAAAAATGCAGAAGATTCTGAACAAACAATGGAAGGAGAGAATGAAGATAGTATAATAAATAAATAAATCCCGATACGTTAATTTCTATCCTGTATTGAAATTGTATTAAACGTACAGTGACGTTATTGTAAACAAACTTTTTGACAACTACAACATTCACATCAATAAAACGGGTAACTTAATTTTCTAATTTTCGGTTTTCTTAAAATAGTTTTGTTTGTTTTTCAAATTTACAGTGAATCTAGTTATATATGCGTTCACTCTCATAATTTTCTTTAGGTTATTATACTTAATAGTGTCGACATCTTTTTTTTCGTTTTCTCGTTGAGCTAATGTTAACAAAGTTTCTACCTCAATTGTGTGTTTGTCTTTGAGCCAACTATTACAAGTTTCCTTCAACCAATCAGGGCTATGTTTGAAAATTGAAGAATTCAAAATCACTTTGGCGTTAACACCTCTTGTTAACAAACTTGCTGGATTCTGTATGCCTGGACAATAGTACCTCACACATACGGCAAGTTTTTGAATTTCAATAACACGGTACAATAAGTACGGTTTCCATCTGATAGCCTTTGGAGAGTAATCTTAGAATCGGTCCCAAGGGTGCAATACTTTATCTGTACATTAATATTTGACAATATAAAACGCTGTAATCGAGCAGCACACACTGCTGCCGTTAATTCTAGTCAAGGTAAAGTCAGACTCTTGTCTCCATTCTCTTTAATGGGTGTTACTCTATTTTTAGTCATAGAAATTCACAATTTACTTCACCATAAATATTTACTGCTCTGACATGTGCTACTGTTCCAAATGCAATTAAGCTTGCATCACAAAATATATGCAACGAAATGTCATATTTCTTATCCTTAATAACAATGAAAATTCTTTCAAACTTGATATTTCAGAGCACCATTTTACAAAGTCATTAGCCAAAGTATTCGTTCGGTAAAGGAATATCCCAGTCTAATTTTGCTCTCCAAATTTCTTGTAGTAATATTTTGCCTCTTATCACAAACGGACTTAAAAATCCTAACGGATCAAAGATCTTTTAGTTATTGGGTTATTATTTAAAGCGTCCAAGACAGACATCAAATCTATTGATCCGTCATCATCAGTATACCATAAAATTCCCAAAACCTTTTGAATAATGGATTTGCTCTGTAAATCCGATCCCATTTTATTCCTCAGAGAAACATCGTTAGTATTCCACTTACGTAGAATCATACTTGCTTTCAATAGAATTGTCTTCGATTCATAATAAATACGTTTATCAACATCAATGTTATCTACAGCAACTACTAAATCATCAACCTAAAACGATGAAGTTAAAATATCAGCAGTATCTTTGAATTCCTCAGATTGTGACTGAAAATGTTTATTGAGCATAACTGCCAAAAGAAAAGGACTACAGGTTACACCAAACGTTACTCGTTTCATGCGAAATACGGTAATATTTGGTAAATTGCATGGATCAGTAATTGTTTCTTCATACCATAAAAAACTAAGGGCATCTCACAAAATTTTTTGCAAATTATAGAAAAAATACAGAGCAAAAACAATTTATTTAAATGTGCAATTAACATAAGAACAATTAGAAAAGTTAAATCAAGATCCAGACGTGTTAGTTTCTATAACTGATGAAGATGTATTTCCACTACGCATGCTGTTAATAATTTGATTATGATGTTCTTCGTCAATATTCAAATAGGGTTTTATTGAGTCAGCATTGTTATGACCCGTAATTTTTATAAGCTCTTGCTCTTGTACACCACTTTTGGCCAATCGACTAACGACGGTCGATTTATTGGAGTGATTAGTAATTTTTTTTTCGTGATATTCAAGCCAATCGCTTCGGCAGACGATTTTGTCCAATTTTGAATCGTATTTCTTCCTATGGGCATATTACCATACCAGTAAACATTTTCCGATTTCCAGTGACGATTTGTTCTTAGGAATAATCTGTTGATTTTAATATTTGGGCCTCTTTTTGACATCAATTTTTTAAATAATCTGACAGGACAAACGTTGCTGTCGTTGTTTTCTATTAAAAATTTACTTTCAGTACACATTCTTGAACCACCTTGGCAAGTCTTGCTGAATACAGGGTTATATTCAACTCGATTTGTTAGAGAACCATCGTAGTTTATTTCGATACAAAAAAAAGTCAGTCAAGCAAGCAGCAGCTTCCCCACCTCACCAAGCTAATTCTACCGCGGCTATGTGATAGAATTTCCGCTGCAGCCCTTCAGGGCTATTTTCATTCCATAAATTTATCAAGTTCGTTATTTCTACCGAACTTAATGCTGTCGAACTTTGTTTCCTTTTACAGGGATCTGATTGCAGTTTTCGTCGTATTGAATCGCGGGCAGCTTGTGCTTGTTGAAATACAACACTTTTGAATGGGTCAATAATAACTTTCATTTCTTTATAATATTTTTCTTGTAACAGCTTACTTGTTAGGTTCCACATGGTTTTGACCGTAGTTTCTTTAAACACTGTACCATCTTTTCTTCTCATGTTTACAGCCCAATCCTTTAAAATCAACGCCAATTTTTTCGCCGTTCGATTTCCATCTAATTGATACTTTCTATCATTGTAAAAGTCCATAAATGCTTCCCATACAAATTTTTTGCTGTAAACGGTATTTTTTGGTATGCTTGATTCTCTAATTTCATTAATATTCTCGTCCGTATTAGAACCAAATCGTGACATTTTGAAATATAAATATTTGAAACGTTAAAATCAAAATAAATTAATATGTATCCGTGGCAATGTGAGTGAAAACAGCCCACAGGATCTGTTTTCAGTATAATGTTGTCGTGATTGGTTGTCTTTAATCAGATGACTTCAAATTAATTGATTTTATTGGATTTCTACTGGATCAAAAAATTTTCATTAAACAAAGTGATGATTAAAATTTAAAAACAAAAGAACAAAAGCTTAAAAAGTTTTTTCAATAATTAGTTGTCGTCCCTCCAATATTTGTAATGCACTCATCTAGACGGCTTGGCATGCTATCAATCAAGTGATCTATAGCTACTTGTGGTATATCATCCCAAGCTTTTTGAATCCGTTGCTGAAGACCGTGTAAATTATCTGGAAAGTGCGATTAATTACCCAGTTGCCTACCAATCATATCCCATACATGTTCAATTGGCGACAAATTAGGCGACCGAGCAGGCCATGGGAAGACGGCAATGTTAGATCCTTCCAAAAACCGTGTTGTAGCCCTTGCCGTATGAGGGCGCGCATTATCCTGATGGAAAATGGGATTTTGCAGCCCCTGAAGATATGGAAGGCCAACTGGTTGTAGCACATTAGCAATGTAACTAGCTGCGTTAAGGTTGCCGTCAATAAAGACCAAGGGTGATCTGCTACCATAACATTTTGCACTCCATATCACAACTCCTTGAGTGAGAGCTGTGTTGCGTTCCACAAAAAATGTTGATTTTTACGTTCTCCACGCATCCGTCTGACCCTCCTACGACCATCGTGGGCCCACAAGCAAAATCGGGACTTGTCACTAAACACAATTTGATGCCATTCTTGCGTCCAATTAACCCTTTCGTTGCTCCACTCTAGTCTGCGTAGACGGTGAAGTGGTGTAAGAGGAAGACATAAAAATAGACGATATGAACGCAACCAATAAGATCTTATCCGGCGATAAACAGATGACATTGACATCCTAAGTCCTGTACTTCTCATCCAATCATTTGCAATTGATTGAGTTGTTGAAAATCTATCTCTTGTGACCAAAACTCTTAAGCGACGTTCTTCGCGATCTGTAGTCCTTCGAGGACGTCCAGATCCACGGCGAAGATGTTGAACCCCTTCCTCGGACCATTTGGACTAACATCTCAATACCGATGAAACATTTCGGTTTACACGACGAGCAATTTCTGTTAGCGAAAGTCCGGCCTCTCGCATACCAATAATACGGCCACGTTCAAAATCACTTAATTGGACAAAATGTTAATGTTGACGTACTCTCGGCATTGTTTTCAAGTTCAGATTGAAATTGTGAAGAAACAACAACAATTTGCAAACTTGATAGTTACTATATGGTTTAATACTTTAAATTTATTGTTACTATGTGCTATGGAAACAACAGGTAAAAACCAAAAAATACTAGCTAGATTTTATTCAAATGTTAATTATTACTTTGTTTAATGAAAATAGACGTTTCCTGAAAATTTTATTAAAATCGTTCGACAACTTCTAGGTGTTGCAATTTTTCTGGAAGTCAGTATATTTTCACTGGCGTTATAGCTAACAATTGCTGTATGTTACCATCTATAATTCTCTCGTTATTTCCATACTGTTCTATTAAGAGTTCAATGGCATCGTTATAACTTGAACAGCTGGATGTTAATCCTTGAAAGGTTACTGCTGCAGTTCCCGTAAGAACAGATTCTAATAAGTAAACTTTGTAGAATCGTCAAGCTCATTATTTGTGTGAACAGCAAGGTTATACTGTTCCCAAAAGGCAGACCACATGTGATAATCACCATTAAACTTAATTAACTCTAACTTAGGTAATCTCACCGTCCTTTTCTTACTCTGCTTCGTTGTTGCCTTCAATGACTGCGAATGCTCCTCGCCTCTCCTCCTTACCGACATTGAATCCATTATTTCGGCACACGCAGACCAAACATTCCTCTCTAATCGGTTTTCCCCAAATTTCAATTTGGCAATAGCTCTTGAAGCTTTATCTTCGTATTCCACAATTTTCTCGCACTCTGACGCAAGCTGCTCAGCAGGTATTTCGTTATATTCCTTATTTATCACATTCAACGATTCAGTTGTAGACTGAATTTGCGAGATTAAAACAACAGCTTCTTTTACATCAAATATTTCAGTTTTTAATAAATCGTTCGCTTGATTGACAAGTTTAGGTAACTGTCGACGATACGTTTTCTTTAGAACGTTATTCATAGTTAATTATTATTAATCGTTAGTTAATTAATTGACTTAGAGTACATACAATTTTTACTCTTTGTCCACCGTTAAATGTTTACCATTCACTGTACAATCACACGTTAGATTATACAACCAGGTTCCCGAGTTTCGGCACCAAAATATAATAAATAAATAAATCACGATACGTTAATTTCTATCCTGTATTGAAATTGTATTAAATGTACAGTGACGTTATCGTAAACAAACTTTTTGACAACTACAACAAATTCACATCAATAAAACGGGTAACTTAATTTTCTAATTTTCTGCAGATAGAAACATAGAAAAGATAGAAACCGAAAAGAAAAAGAAAACTTCTGAACGAAATCAGATGGAATTAAATAAATTCATGGATGTTTTCATGCAAAGAATGGATAGCAAATTTGACAATATAAAAAAAAATTGATGACATGGAAAAGAAAAACAAAGAAAATTTTAATAGGGTTTGGAATAATAATCAACAACTTAGGAAGATTTAAAAGCAACCAATGAATAGGTACAAAGATTAGATAAAGATATTGGTGAATTTAAAATTATTACGGAGCACATATTAGACAACGTGAAGATGATGATTGAACGCACGGATGCAGAAAATAAAAGTTAAATGGAAAATTTTGAGGTAAGAGATGATAAAAATCCAGTTAAACATAAAGGGAAGCTGGAAGGAATAATTAATCATAAATACAAGGAATTAGACAACAAAATTGAAGACATAAAAGAACAAATGAATGAAACACTTAGGATTACCACTAATAAATTTCCAATCGTGTTAATGAAGAGAGAAAATCCTTTGAGAATGTGGACAGACTAGAGAAGTTCAAGACTTAGAGACATTAAAGAAAAGAGTTCAGAAGAATCTTAAAAATAAGTATGAAATGGAATTAATAACAAAAGACAGTAAAATTAAACAAAAATCAATTTAATGAAGGAAACTGAGATTAAACAAGCTATGGAAAACTTAAAGCGTATGAGAAACAAGTGTAACAAATTGCATAAAGAAGTGCAGAACATTATAAGAGAAGTAAAATTTGTTAAGTGCAAGAAACGACAAAAGTCAAGTAAGAAAGGACAAGGTTGTTACGGTGAGAAGGTAGAATTGTAACCGCTTCAGTCAGAGAGAGGAGGGGTTAAGATCAATAATAAATTGACCTAGAGATATTTAATATTAAGGGCGCCAAGTTTTAATAGCCTAAGAAAAGAAAACTAACCACGAACTGCTCACTAGTAACAATTCTGTACCGTAAAAAATTAAAGTAATTAAGACAAATTAGGTTTATAAGCAGCTTACCAATAACACGTTATATTAAGTCACACAAAAAAAACAATATAAGCAAAAATACAAGTAAATATAACAGAAATTATTACACAAAATTTTAAGTGATTGGTCAAATTACATGCTGGACGCCATTGTTTAATTTGTGTAGTTTATTTGTATATGCAAAGTACTCTCATGAATTTAATAACCTATAAATGGTCAACAAAATTGCACATATGTAGAATACAAAAATTATGTGCCAATGAGTTATGTAAGTAGTTAGCTTTATAGGACAAGGTCGTAGCTTCTAATTAGTGTACAAATATTCAGGAACAGCAATCGCGATGGATCCATCGCCTAATGTGTACTGAAATAAAAAAAAGCCTACAAACGGTGGCTAAGTAGATGTTCTCGCACAGTATACTCTTACAAGACTCTTACAAAAATTAGCTAAAGGCAGACGACACACTAGACTAATTAAGGGTACGGCGTAACGTTCACTTTAACAAATTAAAAAGTTAAACCCTCGAAATCATCATGTGTTGACGGCATCTCAATATTAACACGCATGAGCGCTAACGTTTAATGTCTTAATTTCAGAGATGCGACACTTGCGGGGTAATAACATAAAAGAGCAGACCTGTATGTTGACAACCCCCAGAGTATGACGGTTGTTTGTAAATTAGTGACGACTTCCAGAGTGGTTGGATCTCGGTCGTTTCTCCAAGTATCCACCGATAACAGTTCAGGTGGTATTCAAGTCTCGGCCGCTTGACTAGTAACCGTTGTTACTACGTTATCCATGACATCGCAGCAACCGCGCCAGAATGAAGATTTTGGGTAACTGAAGAGAACATTGACTACGTCAAAATAAGATAATAAAAAGGTCAACAAAGAAGAAAAACTAAAAGAAAAATGAAAAACCTTGAAAGCAAGGTATGTATCAATATTTTAACGCTTACTATCTGAATTCTTTACCTGCATAAGTTTCGCCAAAAGTTTACAAATTTTTTCTTGTATGGGAGTGCTCGAGTATCGATTTAAATTGTCCTTTATTGGATGTTGTCGATTTTAAGAAAACCGACCCCAAACGAGGTTTTTCGTTAAGCAACAATGGCATCACCCACAAAAAGAATCAATCACGGAAACGGAAATTAAGTAAAAATTGGGAAATAAAATTCCTAAATCGATTACCAATCCAAAATCAAAATCGCGCGAGAAGTTTTTTAAATTTTCAACTGTAAGCATATTTGCACCTTAGAATGAAAAGTTTTCGGTCAAAATTGCATTGTTAACGTTAGAAGGTCATAGATACATAAAATAGGACGAGTGTTTAAGAAAAACAATGAAAACAAGAATTACAATTAAACGAGTTTGGAAAGAAGGCATAAATAACAAGTTCAAGATAAAGTAATGGATATTAGAAAGAAAATATGATGTCAGAACGCGTACGAACATTGACAACGATTAGTTTAAAAATACTTATTTACCTAACGAGTTTGAGGAGGTAAATTTCCCGCATAGCACTTTGTTGGAATGCGGCATTAGTGCAAATGCGGGAAATTTCTTCTCGAAAAAGTTAAGTATATTATTTTTTGTAACGACTAACTGTAGTAATAGTTCATAAATAAATAAATTTACAGCTACTTAGTTTTTTGTGTTTACAAAAATTTGAGTTGGTAGGATTGTCCCGCCGATTGCTTGACAATTTGCTTTGCGTTGTCAACTAATACCAACCTAACAAAAATTTCCATATTCCCTCGGAAACTAAAAAACACCGCTGTGCGGGAAATGGAATTTCTCGTGCATCGAGAATAACCGGGAAATAAGTAATCTTAGGCTATGAGTACAAAAAATAAATTAAAGTTTAAGAGGATAACAAATAAGAAGTATGAATGAAAACTAGATGTTAAGAAATAGGAATAATTTGTTGGTAGGATTAAGAAAGAAACAATAATTGACAGTCTTGGGGGAAAGCAAGTTGACATAAACAAAGAAATGTTACAAAGGTATAAATGCAGCAAAGAAGAAAGGAAGACTAAACAACCGTAAGAAGGAAATAATATATATAGGAATGTAATGGTTGAAATTCACAAATAATAAAACTAAGCGAGAAACGACTCTAGCTATACAACCTCGAAAAAAAAGAACAATGATATTTGGCTTGAAATAGCGCACTAAATTTGTGGAAGATCCCGTATTTGTAAGTGTTAGCTGGGTAACAGAGAGAAATTAAACCAACCAACAGGAATTCAATAGGTTTTACTTAAAGTCTACTATACTACAACAAACACAAATTAGAGAAACAAAAGACATATAAATATAGCAATTGCAATTTAAAATATTAGAAGAATCTGGGAGAAGTGAAAGATTCTGTCGCATGGAACTTGCGTGCATTAGCAACAACCAAGTTCGCTAGCAAGTGTGTCTCAATGCAGGTAAGTTTTTGTTTGATACACACCAAATTAGAGTTAGCGTATCACTTTAAGATTGGTGAATAAGGAAACTCGACGTACACACGCCACTTACACACGGTGACTTAAAAATTAGGATTACACTCGGTTTAATACGGTACGTAGCTCCCGCTAACTAAAAAGGCCTTTTGTTTTAGCTTCACACACTCTGCCAGAGCTAGTGCAAACAAAACCAAACGTCGGTGGATAGAGACTACCCCGAATAACAATTCACTTATACACTAGAAATTCAACCGCTTAATCTCACGTGTACTTGAGTTCCGAACGCATGCAAAGTGAATAAGTTCTTTAAACAAATAAACTTATCTATGTACTGATGCAATGTAGTTTTGATAAGGAAGGTTCTTGCTCACGACAGCCA
The DNA here is from genome assembly GCA_030710515.1 of Abscondita cerata. Lineage (NCBI taxonomy): Eukaryota > Metazoa > Arthropoda > Insecta > Coleoptera > Lampyridae > Abscondita > Abscondita cerata. The sequence continues at coordinate 373,176 of JALBCR010000587.1, read as the reverse complement.
GTTGACAGCTGCTAGCAGATCGGTAGAATTTCTCTGAGGAGGATGAGACAACAAAGCTCTGGGAGTAGATTGTTCCCTTCGTAATAACAGGAACGCATCGTGCGCGACCCACAACCGCTAGAGTATAATCGGCCGTGCAGCTCCGAGATAGGCGTCAGCGTAGTAGCAAGCACGTTTGTATAGCAAAGGATTGCTAATTGCTTGTTCCAGCGCCTCCAGGAATTATCCAGGTAGTGAGATATGGGTAGAGTGTGCATACGTAAAGCATACGTTGTAATTAGAAATTAACACAACCACAAAACGAACCACAGAAATAGCAAAAAAGAACACTTACGGCGAAAATCGGTCGGATTTATACTGAGTTTTCCATATTAGACTATACAATTTAAAAATCGAATAAAAACTTTCTAATCAAAGTAAATTAACTGTTTAATAGACTAATATGTAGCTTATTCTGTGGGATTTATGACTAAAGTAAATAACAATTCAAGTTTTAAAGATCATGTCTTCCAAATACCCTCCTTCGACTTTCATGCATTTTTGAATTCTAAGTTTAAAATGTATCATCACTCAATTTAAATTTCCAAATCGGGAAATTATACGGCCGTCAAAAAAATCTCGCAAGATTTTCATAGTGTTTCTGGCTGTGTGAGCCGTTGCTCCATCTTGCTGGAATAATATGGCGCCATTTAGTCCACGTCAAATTAGTTCTAAGATAAGAAACGTTTGCAACATGTTTATGTAGCGTTCGAAATTAACTGTAACAGAACGGTTATTTTCATCCTCAGAAAAATAAGGACCGATAATTCCGAATGATGCTATACCGCACCAAACAACGACTTTTGACTGTGGAGGTTTTTGCAAATGGAGATTTGCTTTGCCGAGTGATGATACATTTTGAACTTCAAATTTGAGTTCAAAATGCATTGAAGTCGAAGGAGGGCTTGGAATACATGATCTTTAAAACTTAAGTTGTTATTTACTTTAGTCACAAATCCCACAGAATAAGCTACATATTAGTCGATTAAAAAGTTAATTTACTTTGATTGGAAAGTTTTTATTTGACTTTTAAATTGTATAGTCTAATATGGGGAACCCAGTATTTCCACACTAAATTAACTTGCAATTATTGAAGCCACATTGATTATTTACTTGTAATTTTTAGCTTCGTGAAGCACCGACGACCGCCCAATAAGGAAGAGAAAGTCACAAGATGTCCGCCCGTCGTTTTGATTAATATTTCTAATAAATCGATTTACCAATCGTCGGTTGAGTACTACATGGTTGTATGCGACATTTTTTGAGATTTTGAGTTTTTAATGCTACAAGGTTGTATATGAAAATATCTTGACATTGCTATCGTCCAATAGATGACAGCACTTACCAAAATCATTTTATAGACAATGAAACATAAGTGTATGTGTTGAAAATACGTTTTTGCGATCACATAGTTGTATGTGGTTTCATACACCTTTGTTGTTTTACATATGGGCCTAACTGAGAACTTCAACTGTCAGTTAGGAACTTTGTTGCTTTGCAGCGCACATGCTGTTGTAAAGTAAAAAAGTAAATCTCTTGTGTTCCGACTTCCTTTCTTGAAAAATAAGTTAAAACAGTGACATAATGAGTGCTACTGATGAAACTAATTCGCGCGATAATGCCTATGAAGCAGAAATAGAATACGAACTGATTCGAGCTCTGAAAGGTAAAATTTACATTTTTGCTTAGTTGAGGTTATGTTTTGTTTATTATGAATATATTTTTAGTGAAACGAATAATACAATATATTTACACAGCAACCAGGATGTGACCGATTCTCCTTATTATGATTCTGATGCAGAAAGAGTACTTTCCTACTGATTCGAGCTCTGAGAGGTAAAATTTGATAGATTATGCTTTTACTACATTGAGTTTATGCTTAAATATTATATTTTTTAGTGAAACAAATAATGTATATTTACACAACAAACGAAATAATCCCAAACCTCTAAAAAGACAGGACTGTTCATACAATACTCCTAGCTGTAGTAAAGACAAAGTTACCGAGAAAGCTCTTACCAAGAAAAGACGCAAATTTACAGAAAACTTAAAACGAAATCCAACATCAGCAGGGGATCAAAATCCAGATGACGCTACCAACTGTGTCACAAACGAAGTCATCCGTGCAGAATTTTCTGATGAAGAGAATAAACCAAAAAACTAGAAAACGACCTCGAAATCCACAGAATTGGGCTCGGAATGTAAGAAAATGTAAATTTGATCGCGTGAAGAGTACATGTCCAGCCGAAAAAGTTAGTGCCTCGCAGAACAATTAAGACCACTAAAGATTGTCAGACATCTTGTAAATATAAATGTGCCAATAAACTTACTGCCGAAGAAAGACATAATATATTTGAAAAATACTATACACTGTCCGCAGAAGAAAAGAAGCTGTTCCTTGTGTCAACAACAATCAAAGAAGAATCGAAACGAAGAAAGGCATCATCAAGAAGGAAAGTAACTTACAAGTATTTCTTTCAAATTGAAAACGACCGAATGCAAGTATGCAAACGTTTTTATTTGGGGACACTGTCAATAAGTCAGAAACCTCTTTATACCGCACATGCAAAAATACATCTGTGCATATACCATTGAAGAGTTTATCTGGGAAGCACATCAAAAACAAATTTCTGACGAAGACAAGACTTTAATAGTAAACCATATAAATAGTTTTCCCAGGGTAGATTCTCACTACTGTCGTGCTTCGAGCAACAGAGAGTATCTTGACTCACAATTGACTATACGTAGAATGTATGAATTATACGTTGAAAAATGCAAGAAATAGGTAATGAACCATGTAAAGAATCAGCTTATCGGAACATATTTGCAACTAATTTCAATTTATACTTCCACAAACCCAAGAAAGATCGGTGTGGAATTTGTGAAGAATTTAAGCTGTTAAAAGAGGAATCGAACTTAAATGAAACAAAACAACAAGAATATAATCGGCACATACAAGAAAAAATTGCTATGAGGCAAGACCGAAATGAAGACAGAAGTAACGGGGAAAAAGCAACCCTCTGTTTCGACCTTCAAAATGTTCTGTCTTGCCCCAAAGCCGAAATTGGGCAGTTTTACTATAAAAGTAAATTATCTGTATACAATTTAACCGCTCATCTGTCCACAACCAAACGCGTTTATTGTGCGATTTGGTGCGAGGTCATGAAAGGACGCAAGGAAACGATATTGCAAGTGCCTTATACCAAATTATTCTGGCAGTTCTACAAGAAAATCCAAACCTAACAGAATTGACATTATGGAGTGACAGCTGTGTCCCCCCAAAATCGGAACAGTTTGATTTCATTTGCAATAACAAAATTGATTTTCGAAAACGCACAACTGCAGAAAATTACAATGAAATATTCAACACCCGGCCATTCTGCAGTACAAGAAATAGATTCTGTGCATAGTTCTATTGAAAGGTTTCTCGCTAAGACTGAATACTACTCGCCTGTCGGTCTTTTAAGACTGCTGAAAAAAGTCAATAAAAGAAAGCCCTACAAAATAATACAAATGAGACCTCATTACTTTCTAAATTTTTATGATGGTGCATCTCGCTTCAATTATGGACTTATCCCTTATACAAAAGTAGTTGCTATGGAGTACACACAATGTTTTCAGGAACTTGCATATAAATGTTCTTACAGCGAGGAATTTAAGAAGATTAATATACGAAAAGAACTAAGGAACTCGTGCATCCAAACAGACTTATTTAAAGTTAAACAGTCCAGTGATAGAGGTATTTTGCCTGAAAACAAAGCAAGTGCCTTAAAAAGCATGCTGCCATGGATGCCTCAAGTCGACAGAGAGTACTATGATAGTATTCTACCAGAACCGAAAGCAAACGTAGGAAAGGGTACCAGGCGAGTAAAGAGTAGCTGTTCCCAAAATTAAAAATAAATTTTTATTTAAGATTACGTTGTTCTTTCAAATATTAGTTAGTTTTAATAGCGTAAGTATGTTAATTTAGGTATTTTGCAGTTTAATTTTAGTTATTTGATACATGCAGCATTATTATAAAAATTATTTTAATATTTTGGGTATAACGCAACAAGGTTGTAAATGACAACAATTAGATTTTAATGAAACTCTTGCAACCACAAAGTTGTATGTGTTACAATAAAAAAATTTACCCAACATTCTGGTTGCTTTATTACCATGTTTATATTGAAAAACTTTACAAAGGATAATGAAAAATAAATATACCTAACTGGAAGTAATTTGCTTCTATAGTTTTTTCAAAATTTTGTATGAAAGTTTCAAACTCAATTATCTCCACTGTTACTCATGGCCAGATATAACCATGTAGTACTCAACCAACGCAATGACAAAAACTGCGTGGTAAATTTGATTTTTGTCGCAACGTGCAACTCTCGCGATCTACGGCCGGGTTCGAGTATTTTGAACCGTAACAGAAGTATAGAAAGTTAAATAAAATGAAGATTAAGATTAATGCAATGTAACTGAAGTTATTAGGAACTTTAGGAAATGATATTTAAAGGAAAAAGATATGATAAGAAATAAAATAAAATAAAAAAAATATGAAGTATTAATAATAAAGCCTGAGAAAGGAAATAAAATGAAGAAAATTGGTAAAGGAATAGGAAGGAAAACATGAATAAAATGCAAGAAAGCAAGCGGAAAATATGCATTGATTGTGCATGAAACAAGTAAAAACGTTTATTAATTCACATTGAGGAAGTAAATTTGTGAGACTTTAACATTTAACAAAAAAAGGAAATAAGATAGGATGGTAACTGATAATTAATAATAAAAATAAGATAAGGTGTAGATAAATTTAAAAATTAGTTGTAACATTACTTAAAAATGTAAAAAAAAAAATTAATTCAATTTTTACGTAATTTGAAGGGAGTAGGTATGTAATGATCTAAATTTAAGGGGTACTAGTAAACGAAAATTGTTAGATTGTTAAATAATTTTTTATTAAATGAAAGTTCATTTTTTATTTATGTTATTTTCTTGACAATATTGTTTTTCACACACTACCACATAATTTTGCACACATGTATAATGTTCACGTACTACTTGCTAATAATAAAAATAATTAATTACATGTAGATTTTGTGGTTTTAATGTATACAACTGCGGAACGTAATAAAATTGTTTCAAACATTCTTAGCAGTAACAAGACGTTCTATTAATTCTTATATAATTGCTATATTACACGAACCTAAGATAATTAAAGGTTTAAGTAAGCTGAGAGCATTAACGCAAGTTGTAATAGCACGTGTTTGCACAAAAGCTTAAGGAATGTCGTGAATAAACTAAGGAATCTACAATCTAAACGCTTACAGCTATTTTGCTTGTTTCTTATTGACCTAAGACGAGCTTAACGAAATGCAATTACAACCTTTAGTAATTCGCACGAAGACACACTAAAACCGCTTTTGTAATAATTCACCAATTAATTAACAATAAACCTAAATTAGATCTATTAATAAAATTTATTGATCTACGTGCGATTTAGCAAATAGTTTAGACCCAAAATGTTGGGTTAAGTAAAATAAATTAAATTTGAAGCTTTTTAAAGAAATTTATTTTTTTTGTACGAGCGAATTTCTTTAACAATAATCAAATTTATATTAATTTTTTGTATGCGTACATGTTTTTTTCGTCATAATATGAATAGCTTTTGTGTTACAAAGTCTCTATAGAACTTTGTTGAGTCATCTGGGACATCCTATTTCTATAAGGTTTTGAATTCATGTCGTCGTTTTGTCCAATGTCACTGGGGATATTACAGGAGTTGCTTTTAAATTGCTAAATCAACAATATTTTAAGCTCTGAAAATAAACAGAGTGAAATAACATTTGCGTTTTAATACATTAGAATATAAATAAGTTGTTGATTGTTGTTGCTGTTGTTGTTTTGTTTCAGGTGCAAAGCGTAAATCTAAAATGTCAAAGAGGGATGTAATCTGTTATCACATAGTAAATCAATGTAAACAGAGTTAATCAATTACCAATACTTTACTACCATTTATCTTGCCCGTCTGTGATGAAAACCGAGTGCATTGCTTTTCAATGCGTTATTGATCCCCATGCTACAATACGTCACCTTATTTTGTGTACAGAACACATCACCAGCTTTATATCGTGACTTATTTACATTACCTTCACAATGGGATTGATGGGCAGCATATTACAATATTAAGGTTTGAATAATTACTAACTTATACTGCACTAAGTATTAGTTTTTTTATTTACATGAAAAACAAATTTAGAAACATGAGAATAATATGCACTTCTATCACTCTTTGGATCTTTCGAACTCTTGCTATGCTCCTAGATAAACCGTGTCGGTGCGTTGCTGCGTCGGGTGCGGCAAGTTAGCCCCACGCTGGGCTCCACAAAAGTTTGTTCCAATTTGTTGGTATTAAAGCATTAAATGAAATGTCGAAAACCTGGCTCGCAGCTCTGCTAGTCAAAGAGGAGTTTGTAGGTGTAGTCGGTAGTAATTAAGTCAAAGGCTTTCACACTGCAAAAGAAGTAATAAAAAGGGCACCACCTAGCAAAAGGCGTAGTAAGTACTCTAGAGCAACTCGCAACTCAAGACACAAAACAAACCGTTAAACTGTAAAAATATAATTTGTGTAAAAGGACTAGACCAGTTATAGATTCAAAATACATATAGAATACACAATTGCGTGTAGAAAGCTACACGATACGAGTTATTTTAGAAATAATTAAATAGAAACATTAAATTAAGTAAGAACCGGTGTGTACGATGCGCCACTGAGTGGGCGTGATCGAACAAAAAAAAACAGATAATTGAATTTTAAAGTTCCGACAGAAATAAGAGTGACGATAATTACGATGAAGAGTAAGTTGGTTCGTATTTTAAAAACGGATGAGTACTAATACAGATAGGTAGAAGAGAGAAGCAGGAACAAGATGTCGTCGGCTGTATAGGTAGATAAGTCCAAGTCATAATCTTTAGGTCACCGGTTTATCTACGATAAACACCTTGAATGGACAAGTAGAAGTCGGTTCAAAAAACCAATGAATAGCAACAGTCTTCCAACATGGTGTTGATATTATTTATTAGTTAAGCAACTATAATTACACCAATTGTCTTGTATTTATTCATTCCAATCAAATATTACCCGGTGGGTGTTCTGAAACGTGAAAGATGGCAATAAAAATCCAAAGTTTACAATAGTAATAATAAGTCAAAGAAATACTATTTACGTCAGTAAATAAATCCTTAGAGAATATTACGAACTTGAAATGGGATTTATTTTTGTTACCAATTAATTATTAATGATACTTTATCAGCTTTTTCCTAAATAGAACATCACAACTTTCTACGTTAATACACAATTAAAAAAAGCAAAAAAAAATGTTTAATTAAAGAACGTGATTAAAGACAGTTTGGACTAACAACTTAAAAAACTCGAATTCCTAATTTCAGTAGTTCGTCGCAGAAATGCTCAAATTTCTAATTACAAGCATTTTTATCCTAGTTATCTACCAAAAAATAATTACATCGAACTAATAATATGGACTTTTCATATACCAATAATCAAACAAAGTTAAAGAAAATTTAACATCAAGTGAAATAAAGAAATAACCGTCACAACACTAAATGTAAAGAATTTTATCCAAGTTTCTTGCCGAGAGAGATCCCTTCGGTCCAGCTATCCCGTGATTCAAAAAATTGGACCATGAAAAAATTTACGTAGGTACGTCTACTCTAAATGCATAAAACTGGATGTGTTGAAATTAAATCTTTCAAAATAGACAAATGTACAAGCTAAGCTAAGATATACCTGTTGTACGAGGTGTGGCAATAAAGAAACCTGATTGATTTTTTTCTCATTTCCGGCCACGTCGATGGCAAAGAGGAAAGCGTAGCACTTACTTGTAAACTCCCCTCTACTTTTACAAAAAGTTTCCTGCAAGCGCTGAGGTTAATCTGGCCACTGCCGTTGTTAGAAGCGGATCATGTATCTGAGCTCTGTCAAAATCATGTTACGTGCTAATGTAGAACAAGTGTTAACTTCAAATTCCTCACAAAACTGAAAAAATCCGCTACAGAAACTTACAGTTTATTGACAGAAGTTTATGGTGATCAATCTCTATCTTGCACGTAAGTTTTCGAGTAGTTTAAAAAGTTTAAGGAGGGCAAGGAAGACGTCGGAGCATTTGAGCAATTTCTGAACTTACTAACATTAATAAATAATCAGTCAGACAGATTTTGCACGATAATCTAGACATGAGAAAAGTGTGTGCTAAAATGGTGCCAAAACTTCTCACACCCAAACAAAAGGAACTTCGAGTGAATTGCTGTGCTGACGCTCTTGAAAACATTAAAAATTATCCTGATTTCCTCTAAAACGTAATTACGTGTGATGAAACTTAGATTTTTTAATATGATCTAGTGACTAAGCAACAATTCATGCATTAGAAGAGATCCCAATCCCCTAGAGCGAAGAAGCGCGCATGAGCAAATCCAAATTGAAAGCGATGATGATTGTTTTTTTTTTATATCCGGGAGATTATCTACATTGATTGGGGGTTTGAAGGTTAAACTGTCAATCAGATTTATTATAAAAATGTTTTGAATTAAATGCCTCATGGATTCTTCATCAGGACAACACGCAGGCACACGCCTCGTTATCTGTGAAAATATTTGGCGAAAAAGAACAATCCAGTGACAAAACATCTACCGTACTCGCCAGATCTAGCACCGTGCGACTTTTTTCATTTTCCGAAACTGAAATCTGCGCTCAAAGGAACCAGGTTCGAGCCCGTGGATGCAGTGAAAAAAAAGCGACGCATTTGTTGAACAGCATAACACAAGAAGACCTGCAGCACTATTTCCAACAATGGAATTTTAATAGAGCGGTGTAGGGATCGAGGAGGGGACTACATTGAAGGGGACAACAATTCAATTATCTGATTTTTTTCAATAAGTGATTAAAGCATGAGTCCGGTTTCTTTATTGCCACACCTCGTATCTTGCTTTGTCGTTCATGGCAAAGTTCGATAAAAAATTTTTTAAATCACCCGTTATATTTAGTTTGTCAATCCACTCTACGATTATAAAACTCAATCTCTGGTAGCTTGATAATGGCACTTTAGGAGGTTCCTGTGCAAAAATTCTTGGTGATTTAGATACCACGAATTTAAAAACATTATATTGTCATTAAACTGTTCCAAGGGTAAATTATATTTTTGCAAAAACTTAACTAAAAAAAGCCTTAACGATTTTATAAGCATTTGAATCTCTTATTTTTGGTACACATATTACCAACATGAACTACTTATTTTTTCTTGGTTCTCCACTAACTGAGGAAGCTGTTACTTCACTGGCAACGAATATCTTTGACCAACAACCACATATGGTTTTCTTCCTTTTTCGTAACTATTTATGAATACCAAAACTACACTTTTATTTAAAATGTTGCCTTTTTTAGAAATATAAATATGTGTCAGCTTTTAGATCAGACACACTTTCAAAATTCTGTTAAACATGAATCGTTCTCCGTTATCTTGAAATCAGACATCCTTACCTATTTTTTTGGGTGGCTCCATATCGGGTTTGTTTTTATCTATTTTTTTGGTTCCATATATTGTACATCGAAACAAATCTCAATCCGTCTATAATAGACTTTGAGGTTCAATGCAAGACAGAAGCTTTAAATTTATGGAAAACTAAACATCATGATTTAAACATTCCTAATAAACCAACCTTTCAGGAAAGCTGGAATTTTTTCCTCATGACGAAGAAACATAAACATCTTTTGTCTAGTTTTAAATTACCATACAAAGCTATTCTACCTGCTGCATCCGAACCTAAAGTTTTTGCATTGTTAGATGCTTTACTCTCTGCCCAACTAAAAACTCTTTTAGATCATGGCTAACTACGTGCAGTTTTGGAACTGTTGCTGACTTTCACGGACAAGGAGGAAGCTTACGGCCCTCTACTAAAACACAGAACGCCCACAAGGTCAACCGAGCGTAAAGTAGTTACAAACTGTTTGTCTGGGAAAATGTATACAAATGTCTTCATTTCTGGGTTAGGTTAGGTTAGGCTGGCTTACGTTTAGTTTAGCCAAACTTGAGCGGTCAGTAACACTCTTACATTAGATATAGTTTGGTTAGGTTAAGGACAAGGATGTAAGCCAGAGTTAGGTTACACATCCCAATGTGATGACGAAGGCTGCGCTAGCAAGCAGTGTAGCGCCATCTGTCGACCAAAATACAAACCTCAAACCATTCATCTAATAACGAAATGGTTGTCATTTTCTTCAAATTAATTTCAGTCAATCTAAATATACAGTTCCAAAAAAAATAGTAAAAATGAAGCAGTCGACGGAATTTATTTAACTGCTGTCCACCATTAGACCTTAAACATAGAAGTCAGCTGAAAATTAGATTAACAATAAGTACATTAGTACTTAATTTTTATAAATCTTGTTCAAAATGGGAGCCCCTATTACGTATACACGCACGGCAGCGTCTTCTTATTTCTGTTTTTGCTACTCTGGTGGTCATTGTATTCCGTATGGATGCGGCAACGTCGACTATCTTTTGTCTAAGGTCAAGCCTTGTATTGACTGGGGTTGCGTATACTATATCTTTTATACGACCCCATACAAAGTAATCCAGAGGAGTTAAATCTGGACTTTGCTTTGGCCAAACTATTGGGCCTGCTCTTCCAATCCAACGGAAAGAAAAACCTTCATTCAGCAAATTCCGTATCGTCAGCCTATAATGAGCTGGACAACCGTCGTGCAGAAAAATCATTCGCGCTCTGGCGGCTAAAGAAACATCTTCTAAAAGCTCTTGCAGGTGATTTTCTAGAAAATCTTCAGAGATCTCTCCGTTTAAATGTTGAGGTAAAAAAAAGGCACTATTAAATAGCGGCCAACAACTCCCATCCATACATTTTTTGAAAACTTCCTTTAGAAACTAGTTTCCCTTATTAAATGTGGATTTTCTTCCGCCCAATAGTGAATGTTATAAAAATTGGTTATGCTCTTGCGATTAAATTTAGATTTGTCCATCCATAAAATGTTGGTTAAGAAGTTTTTATCCTCTGCATCTGAATTTAACATAAAGCGGCAGAATTCTAATCTCCTTCCAGGATCACTTTCATCTAAGCCCTAGACAGGGGTATAATGGTAAGGATGGCATCCAACTCCGCGTACCGTAGACCAGACTTTCCATTGTGACGCACCAGTTTGCCGCGCCACTTTAGCAGTTGAAGTGCCTGGGTTATCCTCAAAATGGATTAATATTTCTTCCTCATCATCTGGTTGATATACACGAGGAGCACCGGCGTCCACTCGCCGACGTTTCACTGAACCATTTTCTGCGACATTTCGATATGTCGTACTAAATACACGAACATTCGGTGTGCTACGGTTTGGAAAGCGACGTTCATATTCCCGACGAGCTTCTGCAGCATTCCCATCGCAATATCGGTATACAAATAAGATGTCGGCGTATTCTGCATTGCTATAAGCGGCAATTTCAGTAAAACAACAATAACAACAAAAATCTGCAAAACCGAACTTAAAGAACTTAATACAACTAGTTATAATAAAGAATATGAACTTAAGAGTGTCAAAAAGTTATACGAGTTAAACGTCATATTCTACCTTCAGTTGTTTATCCGCCCACTTCACATGGAAAACGTATAAGGTGTAATGGTGGACAGGAGTTAAATAAATTCCTTTGACTGCTTCATTTTTACTATTTTTTGGAACTGTTAAGGGTTTGTTGTAAGATTCGCAGCTTGTTCGATAGCTATTGCAACAAGGAAGTTTTAACACAATTTGTACGCAAGAAGCGTTGAGAATTATTTGAAAAAACCTCAAAGAATTATCACATCTGATTTTGAAAAATTATTTTGTACAAGTTTTTCTTTGAAATTATCACATGATGGAAATGCTAAGAGATATTTTTTATTCTATACGGAAGACCATAGTGTTGGGCAAGTATTAAATCAAAAAAGTTCTACAAAGTTGGCGTAAATTTTTTATTTTAACATATTAACATCAACTTTTTAAGAAAAATTGAAAATCGAAATATCTCAAAATCCATTGAGTTTTGTATACCTATTAGGGTTAAATTTACTCCTTACCTCTTCTTCTATCAGATCTCCAAAGGAATGTATCCAATTACCAGTGACCCTGTATATTTCATCAAAAAAATTAGAAGTAGATAAAGTAAAGTCTTAACAAAAAATTTTATTTTTAAGATCTTTAAGAAAACCATCCTTGTCTCTTTCAAATTTTCTTAAAAACCCATAAATACATTTCTATTTGAGTCAAATCATTACTTCATGAAATAAGGGGTTCTCTTTGAAATTGCTTACGTTTCTGAAAGGTCCAACCACTTATTCACCTTTTTTCTATAACAAAACTGTTTGGACACCTTTTATGTATATCATTAATAGCACATTATTTTAAACGGAACTTAAGTGATCCTTTTGTAGTGGAGGATCTAAAGCACAAAAAAACCACTTAAGCTCGACACAAAATATTATATTGTTTCTTTAAACAAAACACAAAGAAGAATATTAAACAACTAAATAGAACGCAAAAAAATTTTAAATATGCAGTTTGTTCTGAAATATTAGATAAATTAATAAGGTTTTTGACAAACTATTTTAATCAGAGGCGCTTAAGTTCTTAAGTGCCGCTGACAACTAGGAGATTAAGTATTAATGCTATGGCACTGAAGTAAAACTTAAGCATTGTCAATTCAGGCGTGAAAGTGACAATTAACTGATATTTAAAAAAAACTCCGTTTTTGTAAACAAAACTAAACCACATTATATAAATAAAAATAATTATAACCTTAAAAGTTCCCCAAAAACATTTTAAATGTTAAATGTTTTTGTACATTATCGCATTAAATTACCCCACAGATTTATACGATAAATAGAAAGTTAAATTTTAAATACTCTAATCCATATGCTTTAAAAAGCTTGAAACTATAAACCGGGATAGTTAAATTAAATTTTTGTTTTACATCACATATCCTTTATTTACTTTAAAGTTTTTAGTTTTTAAGTATATTTTTTTGTAGTAATAAAAAATATTAAAATAATTATAATAAAAAATTTTAAACTTTCTTTTAGTATTTAAACGTTTTTCACTTGCAAACGCGAAAATGGATTTGTCGAAATTCGCAATAGATAAAAAATGGCGAGCAAATAAAAAATTTAGAGATGAAGTAAGATGTAGTTTGGTTGAGAAGGTTATGTTGAAAAGTCTTTCTTAGTGTCGATTTTGTAGAATTTGAACGAGATTTTGCAAAGAGTCATCGGTTCATCCTTTATACGGTTCTGAATCGAGAATCCATTTATATCCAGACGAATGTCTCCACTTTATTCCTTCCTTATCCATGTAACAAAGTAATAGTGGTAATATAAAATGTAATCGTTTTGACCTATTAAAACCACACTAAATTAATATCACCGCACACGTCTTAGCGTATTTTATGTGTTTAATAACATATAAATAATTTTACTCATATTAAACGTTTCATTGCGTTTATCTTTTCATTTTCGCTTCATTTATTTTTCGTATTGAACCTTCAGGTTCAATTTTATAAAATGCCGAAGATGAGAAGTTTAAACGTAAACGTTTTAGTTTTGCAAGTGTAAATGGCGCGGAAACGTCAACAATATTAGGCGAAATCTTGTTTTCTGGACCACTGAAGTTCTTAATAAAAAAATTAAATTTTTGAAAATTTTAAAACTTGCGTTCTTAAATCAACAGAAAGTAATTTTAGAAGTTTATTCTAATGTTTATATAAGCCTTTGAACTTTAGAATTTTGCGTTTCTACATGATTTTTTCTTTACTTACTAAAGTTACAGAAAAATGTGTTCGCGCATTTTAATTAAAATTATTTTTAATTTATATTTTAATTTGAGAAAATTTGAATGGGAACAAAATTATCTATTAAAATTGTTAAAATACAGTTTTGTCAATTAATAACTTGTGTCCGAAAGCTCATCAAAAGACAGTTTTACTTACGGTCATGGTCAAACGGTTTACATAAAGTTCTAACCAATAATATTACTAATAAAAACTTAAATATATAAAGAGTTTAAAACTGGGTCTAGGAAATTGGGTCTAGAACTGTGTTTAAAAATTGCGTCCAAGAATTGCGTGTAAAAATTATGTCTAAGAAGGAAAGCGTACGAGGATGTATTGATATCTAGTTAGCCTAGACCAGTTCCTTGCATAAACAAAATATTGCGTTACCATAGCAACGAACAATAACTTATTAGAAGTGTCAGTGTAAAGTTTGACGTCAAAAAAGTAAACCAGAGTCACGCAATAAATTAAATGAAAAAAGATGTCCACCGAAATTGTGAAAATCGAAAAATTGGAGTATCGAGCCATCATCAAGTACCTGTATTTAAAAGGGTTAAGAGGTAAGCAGATTTACGAAGATATGCTTAATACCCTTGGTGATCAATGTCCTTCGTATGCGACCGTCAAAAATTGGAATGCAAGCTTCAAAAGAGGTAAATTTTCCATTGAAGATGATGACCGATCGGAAAAGCCAGTTTCTGTGTCAGTCCCCGAAAATATCGATGCAGTTCATGACATGATTTTATCAGACCGTCGAATTGGGCTAAAACGGATATCTGAAGCACTGAATATTTCATACGAACGCGTTCATCATATGGTTCACGTCAATTTGGACATGAGAAAAATTGCTGCAAAATGGATCCCCAAATGTTTGAATGTTGACCAAAAGCGTGCAAGGGTAGAAGCATCGCGTTCAATCTGTGCTCGATTTGAAAACGATGTAGACTTCTTAAACCGAATTGTTACTATGGATGAGACTTGGGTACATTTCTACGATCCAGAAACAAAGCAACAATCGATGGAATGGCGACACTCTGGTTCTCCAAGACCTAAGAAGTTTCGTGTCCAAAAATCTGCTGGAAAAGTTCTTGCTTCAGTTTTTGGGATTGCCATGGAGTAATCATGATTGATTTTTGGATAAGGGTAGAACAATAACTGGAGATTACTATTCGACATTACTGACCACTCTACGGGAAAATATTAAAGAGAAAAGACGCGGAAAGCTATCCAAAGGTGTTTTGTTTTTGCAGGACAACGCCCCTGCACACAAATCTCATGTTGCCATGCAAAAAATTCGTGATTTAGGGTTTGAATTACTAGAACACCCCCCTTATTCACCCGATTTGGCTCCGTCCGACTATCACCTCTTTCCTCAACTGAAAAAAAGTTTAAAAGGTCGTACATTTTCTTCCAACAAGGAGGTAATAGAAGCTGTGAAGGTCTGGTTTGCAGAGCAAGAAGAAAAATTTTTTTTGAAAGGTCTAGAGACGTTGCAGGTTTGCTGTAATAAACGTATCTAATTAAGAGGAGAATATGTTGAGTAATAAAATATTTTGACATTGAAATTTTGTTTGGTTCTATAGTAGGCTAAGAATTTTTCAATATATCTTCGTATAAGAAATATCAACGGAACCTTCTATTGGAGGATGAATACAAAAACTTCTGTTTTAGTGTTAGGCAACGCTTCGCAACCTAAAACGATGATTTATTAGGCTACTATTCACAAAGTCACCAATAAATAAAACGCAACGTAAACTGTGGAATGGGCATAGTTCCAAAGTGGTTTGTTTCGGTAACAAAGCGTATGTATAAAGTGATTTTGGCGTGCTTCAAGAAGTCAGTGAGATCCCCACAAAGTAATTGACGTACAGACAAAACAACCTAAAATGAAAAAAGTATTACTACCGATGCTGAAGATAATTTTAGATAAATACGTAATTACACCAAAATCGGTAAGTAACGATGTTGATTTGGCAACCACATAACAACAAATGGCGCGTTAATAAATGGAGTATTAAGAGGAAGTACTAGTATAACAGCAGAAACCTATATTCTGAATACACCAAAAGTGTCGTATTTTAATCAGAAGTTGCATTAACGTCTAATTTCTTTGTTGAACTACTGAGTTCAGAGCAAGTTAAGTGTTATCTAATTTTTTTATTCCAATGTTTATGATTATCTCTGAGATAACTATCATCTGTTTAATTTTGCAATTACTGCGTTCTATATGATTGTCTTGTGAATGATAAAATGCCGTATTACGTAACTTAATGTTATAGTCACGAGCAAGATGTTTTATTAACTCTCCGCTTGTACCTATTGAAATGATCATTAAAAACTTTTACTTACATTTATCTTGGTAATATCGGACGAGTTAAGTACTCTGTCAGAGCTACAATGGCAGAAATTTTTGGAGTCAAAACATGCTAACGCTAGCAGCATGTGAATAGTCGCAGCCAGACAGAGAGGCGAAAATGTAATTGTTAATGAAAAAGGATAAAATGCTGAGTAAGAAAAATTACTTTTCTTTACGGTAAAATTTTGCACAATAAATTCCGTCAACACATATTAAATTTTAGACGTAACTTTTAAACGCTCAAAATTTACCATTCCCAAAATTCTAAACAATAAAGAAATATCTCCTAAAGATTCTAGTCCATTTTGAACCTGAGAAATCAATGTGCGACCATATTGTATCTAGAGATTTCGGAAAGCTATATACCATTTAGTGTACTCCAAGAAACTTGGTTTTGCTTGAAATGTAACAAAATTATTAAAAAAAGAAGGTCTTAGTTGTGTTGGTGCTAATTGTGATTTACAACTTTTCTTGTCTTCAAAATTGGTGTGGTAGAAATGATTTGTTCCTGAATATTTCTAAATGCACAGTCATCAGAAAATAATATTAATTATTGGTACCTTGCAAATGTTATTTCATTTTGTTTTGAAATGGATGTATTTTTATGTATAGTTGTATACCTAGTTTATTAGCGTAGTTAGAAAAATTACTTATTGTTACCTTGCAATTTTTATTTTTATTTCATTCTGTTTGAAAAGGATGTATTCCGTTTGAATAATAATAATAATAATAAAAATAACAGGAGAACTCCATGTGCACTTTCAATGAAACATTGAGGAGTAACACCGATCGCGGTTGGCTCAATCTTTACACGGCTTGTGACAACATTAGCATGTAGATGTTTACGAAAAAAAGTTGGTGAATCCGACCCATCTAAATTGAACTAATATTAAAGGAGGCTGCAAAGTCACCGTGTAGGCTGCAAGAACGGACCTACATGATTTTCCAAATAAATCAAAAGTTTTCTTAACAATTGATTTTCGAAATGGCTTTAATGCTATCGATAGAGATTCCTTGTTAACCGCTGTCCGAGAGAAAATTCCAGAAATATTTAATTTCTTGCAACAATGCAACTCAAGCCACAGTTTTCTCTCTGGAGCTCACACAATTCTGTCTTAAGTTAGCCGTCAAAAAGGTAATCTATGAGGCGCAATGAATTTTTGATTGACACTACAGCCTATTGTAGAAAAATCGAGTTTAATGTCTGGTATTTGAATGACAGTTATTACTGTCATTGATTATAAAATTAATCAATGTTACTGTGTACTCTATGCTGTATGTTTCCCGAACTTATTAACACAGACAAACTAATCTTGTCCACGTTTGAATCAATTATAAATTGTCATTTCCATGAGAAGCAGTGAACAATTGCACCTTTCTTAATTGAACACGGAGCTTTAGGAATCAGGAAAGCGGAAGATCTTGTGCTGCCAGCATTTTTTAGTTTGGTTAATTCTGTGACTAATTTGATAAAAGTGAAGATCTCTCAGTTCCATATCACATGGAAGCTTTTGAATCTTGGTCCAACCAACACGACAAAATCCAAAAATTCTGGGACATTGTTAACATTGAATCTACTTATAAAACAACATATTAACTATAATATTAAAGAAACGAACAAATCTTAAACCTAAAAAAATTCGCAAACGTTACATGCAACAAATTTAATAATCTTTATACAAATCGATTTAACTAAAATTACCGACCATTTTGTTGTACAAGATGATGTCATCAATGCAATGTCCGTGTCAACATTCTTGATGTAGACATCAGTACTGATTGTGATAATTTGTTTTGAGTCAAGGGCACTGGTTTTATTTGTTGAAGAAATTAATTTATTTATACATTCCTCTTTTCCTCTCGTCGTCTTCAAACTTTCCCCTACTTTTTTTAAAATGTTTTGTTTCTTAATTACTCCACTTTTATCCATTCTAACACATACGAATTGTTCACTTTGTTTAAAACAATCTTTAACCTTAGTTAAATTTTTTAATGCACGTGTATCGTCTAAAAACCCACACATAAAGATCTTTGTTTACTTTTAGAAAAAAAAAAATTCTGATGACGCTTATTTTCACAGAATGTAAATTTTGCATTCTTTAAAATACCGCTATAACTTGACTACTAGACATTAGTTGCTTTACTAATTAAACAGAAAATACTTACTTATGCACAAAATAAATTGTTTTATTAAAAAATATATGGATTGGCGTTTTAGAAACTTTATATCATAAACAATTCCTATTTAACATCTAATTTAAATAGATACTTATTATAAATTTTTAATTGATCAGTTTTGATTGAATTTCAAGTTTCCACATCAATATGAAGAGATTTTCATATTAAAAAAACTAAAAAATCTGAAAATTTTATTTATATATGTATTAATTTTGAAAAAACGCTTTGGAATAATAATATAGGAATGGGAAAAATTATTTTGTCCAAAAGTAGGCGCCGTTTTAAAACTTTTTCTGTAAGTTTTAGAGAAAAAAATTATAAGCATTTTTTGTTGAGCGATATATTTTCTACAAAATTTTATATTTCAAATTGTAAAGGTTTTAAATTTATTATTAATTACAGTAAAAAGTACAAAATAGCTATTTATGTAATCAGTGACCAAACGCATGATTTTTTGTAACGAAAGTGATAATTGTGGGACTAGCGAAGCGCGTTCCCGCAATATCACATGAGTTATAAAAAATCATGTTTCGTTACGTGTTACATACAAGTTTTTTTCTATTTTTACAAAAACAGAGTAAACGTTAAGTTGAACGTACATAGTTATAAAATTCTATGGTTGTGCAACGGAATCGAACCCGAGGTGCTTGCTTAGCAGCAAAAGCACTTAACTGCAAAGCTACGACCCGACGTTAATGTTACCTACATGGAAATGTACAACTAAGCAAAACAACAAAAGTAATTTCAAAGAAATTCAATAATGCCTCTTGCCAGAAGAATGATAAACACAATTTAAATTTTTTAGACTCATAATATTTACATTCATTAAACAGTTTTTTTTTGTTGAAAAATTGTTGAAAAAAGTAGGATCCATTATTATCAAAATTTGTGTATTGGTTAATTTAATTTAAATAAAAGGTAAGAATCTTGAAGTCTATTCAATACTTTATTAACAATAATTAAAATTAAACAAAACGAGTAAACCGGCTAACTAGTTTCAACCACATGAATATACAGGGTGTTTCCTAAGTAATCTAAAATATTATATGGGGCGCTTCGTCACTCATTTTTAAGACGAAAAGTTCATATAAACATGTGTAATAAGTCTTGTCGTTAATGAGATACAGGGTGTTTTATTATTTTATTAAAAGCAACAACATGTGTTAAACATAAAGGAAAAATAGTATATTTCAGAGCATGTGTTCAAAATGTCCACCTGCAGCTAAAATGCAAGCATCTGCTCGATGTCTAATTGATTGCCGAATACGTTCGAAGATACCAGGATTTTTACGAATAACATTACAGCCTTGTATGATACGATTTTGAAGATATTGTACGTTTAATATCGGGGTTGTGTAAATGAGCGATTTTAAATATCCCCACACACAAAAATCCAGAGGATTATGTCCCGGTGATCTAGGGGCCACGGGTGTGGAGATCCTCGTCCGATCCAATAGTCTGGAAAACGTTATTTAAAAACTCGCGAACAATCACTGAAAAATGTGGAGGAGCTCCATCATGCATAAACCACATGCGCCTTCTAATAATAAGAGGTACATCTTCTAAAAGAACTGTAAGTTCATTTTCTAGAAAATGAAGGTATGTCTCACTGGTCAACCGTGCAGGAAGGAAAATGGTCCTATTAAATAATCTTCGATGATGCCAAGCCAAACATTGACCGAAAATGTTTGTTGAAATCGTTTTACAATTATGGCATGTGGATTTACATCTGCCCATATGTGGTCATTATGAAAATTCATAATGTCATGTCTTGAAAAGTTGGCTTCATCCGTAAACAGAATATCGGCAGCAAAATTGGGATTGTTTGCTATTTTATTTAAAATCCATTGGCAATACTGTATGCAAAGCGGATAGTCAGTAGGTAGCAAATGTTGTACACGTTGAACGTGATATGGATACAATAAGTTATCTTTTAAAATTTTCCAAACAGTTCTGTTACCAACATTTAGTTCATCAGCAATTTTTCTGGTACTCGTTTCTGGATGTTGATCAATCACTTGAAGAATCTGGTTTTCCAATTGTGGAGTTCTCACAGTTTTGGGTCGTCCAATAATATTCTTTGATTTGGCAAAAGTTCCAGTTTCTTGTAAACGAATATGTAGCTTAGTAAACGTATCTGAACATGGTAAACGATTATTAGGATAACGCTGGGCATACATACGTCTAGCCTCTAAGGCATTACCATTCGCTAATCCATACAAAAGTGCATATTAGCCATTTCGGCATTAGTAAACACAGGCATCGTTGTTAACTTAACACAAAAAGATCGTATTATTAACAATTTATTGTTCGCTGTTTGCGTTAGTTTTTAGGTTTGACACAGTTGTCAACGTTATTCCAAAGGCCACATAGAATAAGCATGTTTTTCGAAAACCAGTAGCGTCACCAGGAAAAATTAATTTCAAATACAATCAGAGCTGATTTATTATAAACAATTTAACACCCTGTATCTCATTAACGACAAGACTTATCACACATGTTTATATGAACTTTTCGTCTTAAAATTGAGTAACGAAACGCCCCATATAATATTTTAGATTACTTAGGAAACACCCTGTATATGTAAGTGGTCATCTTCAGTGCTGTAATTAACAAAGGGTTGACATTTAACAGGAAAGGTAACGTTCGAAAAAACTTACCTAAAATAAATTAAGAAATTATAATTAGAATGAAATTATCCTCACTAAACCGACATTAAAATTTTGAAAGTTTTATTAATGCGAGTGCCGTAACGTGAGAATGTGAAAGAACACATATACATCTTAACAAAGGTGTCATGATATTAATAAAGTTAAACATATGGGGTATCAATAAAAAAATCATCAAAAAGATATCAACCATGTCAGATATGTTGACCGAAGAGAGTAACTTAAATAACTAAAAGAGATGGCGTAAGTGTATGAGTTTGGTGTCATCAGTCTTAAAAAGTTCAAAAACAGTTTATTTAAACAAAATTATTAAATAAAATTTATGAAAATATTTTTAAATTATGTTTGTTAATTAAGTAGTCAAGTTGTAAAAAGGAATATTAATAATTAAGTAAACGAAA
Source organism: Abscondita cerata (assembly GCA_030710515.1). Classification (NCBI taxonomy): domain Eukaryota; kingdom Metazoa; phylum Arthropoda; class Insecta; order Coleoptera; family Lampyridae; genus Abscondita; species Abscondita cerata. The sequence goes on along the minus strand of JALBCR010000587.1, from coordinate 351,668 downwards.
AAGCTCAAGAATTAACACTTATATTTCAAAATGAGTTGGTTTAAATTGATTTGGTCATTAAGAATGATGTCTTTATTTGCTAAATGAATATAAATACTCTTCAACATATCTAAAATATGTTTGTTGGAAAAAGTACAATTAAAAGGGTGAATTAATTTAAATTCCGTCAAAGTGTGATTGTTAGAAATCGCGTGTTGTGCAAATGTAGATTTTACGGATGAATAATTAGTTGAGTATTTCTGGGGATGATCCAAATATCTGCTGGTTTTACCAATATAAAAACTATCGCAACTGCACGTGAGTTTGTAAATGCCACTAGATGAACTCAAATCAGATTTGTTAACAACACTATTCCATAATTTAGAGCAACTATTCGTGTTGGAAAAATTCTAAAGTCTAAAATTTTGTTTAATTTAGTTATAATGTTCGAAAGTTCGAGTATGAAAGGAATTGATAAAAAACGTTCAGGTTCACTGTGGGTGTTCATAGTGTGAGAAGTTGATAATTTTAAGTAATATCTATTGAGATGTTTGTTGAACAGTTTGTTAATGAAATCAAATGGAAATCATTGTGTTTACCTGAAAGGAAAATGGTATCTAATTCTTTTTGAAATTTAGTAGGACCCAACGGTGTGTTGAGCAATCTATGGAAGAAAAAGTTATAAGCTGAGATTTTGTGTGTATGATGATGGTTGGAGTCAAAAGGTATTGTGTGATTGGTGGTGGTAAATTTTCTATAGATGTCGAAGGAAAACTTATTGTTCGAGTTTAACGAAATTTTATGATCTAAAAATGGAAATGGGTTATTTTAGATAATTCATATGTGAACTTAATTCTATCGTGGATATTGTTTAAAAAAATTAAAAAACATAAAAGACTCATCAAATACACAGAACACGTCGTCCACGTATCTTCTCCAGAAAATTATACTCTTACACACAGTTGGGTTGTTAAAAATTTTATTTATTGTTCAGAAAAAGTTCAGATAAAATGGGTGAAATAAAGGAACCCATCGATAAACCCTTGATTTGTCTGAAAAACTGGTCTTCAAAAGAGAAGAAAAAGTTGTTTAGACAAAAATTGAAATAAGGTTAAAATGTCTTGGGTAACCCAGTCAAGTAAAGTGCTATTGTAAAGTAGATCATTAATAATTGGGATGGTGTCTTCAGGTGGTATGGAAGGGAAAAGATTGGAAATGTCAAAGGATACTAAAACAAACTTGGAATTTATATTATGTGGAAGATCTAAATTGACAAGGTCTTTTATTAGTTGGTTAGTATTTTTGATCGCATATGAAAGTTTGAAATTTGATTGGCTAGAAATCAAACCTGTAAGAAATTTAGAAATGTGATAAATCGGAGAATTCCTACAATTGACAATAGGTCTAATAGGTGTGTTTCTTTCTGTATTTTGGGGAGACTATGAAAGGTTGGGGTTCTTGCATTAGTAAGTCTCATTCTGAAGATAAGAGTTAACTACTTCTCCTCTTTCGAAACTAAATTTTTCAACTTTTAAATTACTTGCGGACACTAAAAAAACCTTTGACTATTTTGAAACTCCTATCTTCAGAATGAGAGTTACTAATGCAAGAATCCCAACCCATCCCCACAAAATAAACAAAGAAAACACACCTATTAGACCTATTGTTAATTGTAGGAATTCTCCGACTTATCACATTTCTAAATTTCTTACAGGTTTGATTTCTAGCCAATTAAATTGTCACACTTTCATATGCGATCAAAAATACTAACCAACTAATAAAAGACCTTGCTCAATTTAGATCTTCCACATAATATAAATTCTAAATTTGTTTGAATAAACTAATTATTATTTTAACACGGCACGAGTCTCATTTTGTTTAGTTTGTAGTCAACTTTAATTGCACGTATTATTATTGAAGTTTATCAATAACTAAGAAAGATTAGAAATATTTATTTTTTTTGCAGTTTTTTACTGTAATTAAAATTTACAATTTTAAAATATACTATTTTGTAGAAAATTTATCTCTCAACAAAAAGTTTAATGACTTTTTTCTCTAAAACTTACAGAAAAAAATGTAGAAAAATAAACAATAAAATCGCGGTAAATTTTTAATAACATTTGAAGCAGCGCTTACTTTTCGCAAAACTATTTTTCCCATTCTTACGTTATTATTCCAAAGCGACGCAAACTAAGCAGACTGGACTAAAACTTGTCGTGTATGCTTTAAAGACTTGCTTATACACTTGTATTAAAATATAATATTATTAAATCCAAAGTTGCAAACATTGTATTTTTGCGATTATTTAGTTAATGAATGTTTGCAACAAACTAAAAAGTGGCTAAATTCAGATTTAACTACTTTTGATTTCTTAATGAGTTATGAAATCTAAACCGCATAAATTGAATAAATAAATCAAAAACTACTGTATTTATCTTAAACTATTTCTTTAGAATTATTTGTACAAAGGAATTTTAACAAGGCTTCATTAAACTGAGGCATTGTAACAAAAGTGTTACATTGTTACATAATTACAAAATGTTTTCGACATTTTCTACTTTGAAAATAAAACCTTCATTTAACCTAAAATAAAGAGTCCCAGTGCAAACATTAAATGTTAAACCCACCATTAGATTCAACATTAAACGAAGCAAAGCATGTGGATAAGATCCATAATTTAATAAACGCGAATTCATTTACAATGTAACTTAATCATTTGCTAATTTAAATAAAAATTAATAGCTGAATGGATTTGGTTCAAAAAAAATTTGCAGGTAAAAACAGTAACATAAAGAACCTGTTGACATGTGGGTTTTGGAGAGTATGAAGTAGTTATTCTTACATTATTATTGAACAATTCCAGTTAGAAAGAGTGTTCTGTGCAGTGTTGCTGTGTGTTGTGAAGCCAGGTGTTAAGGTACACAAACTTTTTTTATATTTGTTTAAAAACAAAATTTTTAATTGTATAAAACTTCATTTACTTAAACATCCTTATTAAGTTAATTTACACCACATCTGTATCGTTTCTTTATTCCCCTCGCTTTATACTTCTACTCCCTAAATGTTTCAGGACCAGAATGCTTATTAATAAGAATTTGTGAATAATGTTTAATGAAAAATCATAAATGACGAGTTTTAATTAACTTTAAGCGCGTAGTTGGGCAATTTTAATTGCTAGAAAGATTAATAATTACATCTGTACCTCATCTTACAAGATTATTGACACTACCGCCTATTGTATTTTAAATAAATGTATTAGCTTGTTTGATTGTAAAAAAATTATTAATAATAGCAATACCTACTTAATATGATGACTAAGATAGGTAGGTATTCGAACTTGTGCGTTCAAGGTAATAAGAATTAAAAGAAGGTCAAAGTCAATAATAAACAATTATCCAATAAATTATTTTTCAAAACAAGAAATTTTGAAGCTGTGCGTTTTTCTAGAAATAAGTCATACCAAAATGAAGGAAAAACTTAAAAATTAAATTAATTTAATTTTAGACAGAAACAACCTTGTCTTATACTAAGAATTAATTACAAATTAATTGTGTTCTACTAATTACTTTTTAATATATTAATTTTTATTATACCACAAAAATGTTTTTCACAACTGTTCCTTATATCCATACATATTATACAATTATCATTATCAAAGAGTTATAGTGATGACATCGATATTTTAAAATTATGGTGCACATTAAAGGAAGTGTTTGTTATAAAATGATTATAAAGGCAACTAAATAATGAGCCACTTACTCATTTCCATATTTAATATTTACAGTGTCTGCGTTTTAAAAAACCAGTTATAAAAGAGTATAAATGTACAATCAGCAAAAAAAGATAACGGACACTTTTTTTTTTAGTTTAGGCAACTACACTTACAATGTAATACAAATTGATAAATTTGTCAACAAAACAAAATTGGTACAATAAAGTTTGTTTAGATGATGGACGTGTTTTAGTACATTTGTGTAAAACTGATAAACTAATAAATTTATACTCACTTACTGTGCATAACAATTGAATGTTCTATTCTTATCGATAGTATGAGTATTGCGGTGAGTAAATCAGTAGTAAGAGCTAATCTGTTTTTATAAATTTTTGATAAAACATTGCTCATTTCAAAAGAATTTTAAAAATCAAGTTTCTAAAACATCCGTTGGGGGCGTGCGGATCGGTAGAAATTTAAAGATAAAAAATCGCGAAATGCAAAGGGGGAGTCGGCTTTTCAAAACCAAAAAACCCACGTCGGTTTGCACAAAAATTTAAATTCTTGAAAATTAACAACGAAATTGGATTATGTAACCGACGTTGAGTTTAGTAAAGTTAAAAACAAACACAAACCAGTTAATAAGTATCGAACAATAATAAAACCATATTAACTAATGCACGCTAAACGAACAATTCAACGATGACATAAAACGAAAATACTCACTTATCGAAAATAAGAGTCGATGAGAATTGAAGTGTTGACGAGATAACACCAAAAACTTTGATGATATCTTCAAAGACGAGCAGCATCCTAGGAAATTTCCTGCATGGGGCTGTAAAAATATAAAAACAGTACACCTGTAAATCATATTATTCTAAACTTATCTATAGCACCACGTTTATAATAAAATCTCATCCAAACAAACCCAAAATTGTAAATTGTTGTGGTCTTTTGCGCACTTCTTCTTTTTCTTCTTCTTTTATTATAGGCATCAGCCTGTTTTTCTTCACGTCTTTTTGCTTCTTTACATTTCATCTAGCTAGCTCTCTACCCATCTCTTAGGTAGTCTACCAGAATTTTGCTTTGCCAATGGTTTTAGGTCTCTTGCGATTTTAATCAGTCTATTATTGTTGGCTCTGTTTACATGTTTGTTTCCCTTTTTCCTTTGATGTTTTACGAACTTTATGACGTCATTTATGCCACATACCTGTTTCACTTCGGTGTTGCGTACTCTGTCTAATCTGGTTTTACTTACTATGGCTCTTAGGGTATTCATTTCTGTTGTTCGTAATATTTGTTTTGTTTTACTGGTTTCTGCGCGAGGTTCAGCTCCATATGTCATTATCGGTCTTATTATTGTCTTATACATTTTTGTCTTACTTTACATTGACATATATATTTGTTTTTCCATGTGACGTCTTTGAGGTAATTAAATATTCCCGATCCTTGCATTGCTTGATGTTTTACTTCTATGTTCAGATTGCGTTTACTGGAGATGATAACTCCCAAATACTTTATGGTCATGACCTGTTCGATAATTTTTCTTTCAATTTCCAATTTGCATCTAATGGGTTCTTTAGATATTGTTAGAATCTTTGTCTTTTACAGACACTTCCATATTATAGGCCTTTGCCATACCTTTGGTAAACGCTTCCCAATATTCTTCCTTAATTTGCGTTATTTTTATGTTTGCTAAATTTCTTTCGTGAATGTATATGTCTTTGTCTTCACTAGATTGTGTTCTTCTATATTTCATGTATGCTTCTTTCTTTCTTGCGGCAAACTGTTTTTTTATAGGTTAAAAAGAAGTGTAAACTAAACGGGCGCTTTTACAAAAACAACAGTTACCACAATGTTCTTTTTAAGAGAGCAAATGCAAAAATTACTATTAGAATAAACTTAACATCCTTATCTTTTTTATAACTTTAAAGCAGGCTTCTACTTTAAACGTTGATAGCATAAACTGCTGCCTACTTGCAAAAAAATTTAAATTTCTACAAAAAACAAGTCTTAAACCTGCTGCCCACTTTCTTAAAAATTTTTGAGCTTTACATAAAATCTATGGGCCTTTAGTGGCTTTCCAAATATGCAACTCTTAATATCTTCGAAACAACACCCATAACGCTAAAAACTTTTAGACACTTTTAATTTTATTTTGCAAAAAACTGTATTCTGGTTATGTATGGACTACCCAATAATTTTTGCACGGTAGATTTTTATAAAAGTAACAGATACTGTAAAAATACTAGTAACCAGATACGAAAAGTCGTGGAGTTTGCGTTTGATTTTATTTTCACACACGTAGTGTTTCGACTAATGTTTTTCCAAAAAGGTGAATAGAAAAATAAGTAGTTCTTGTAATTTATCAGTGACTAGTAAGCACTTTTTTAACAACGAAAACTTGAATAAATAATTATTTCTGTCCGACCCAAAAAAAAAACCTGACAAGGACGACGATGCTTTCTACTAGGCTTAGACAGATTTTTATCTTCAAAAAATATAAAACATACGCTTTACCCTATACTGCACATAGTTCCGATACTAACAAAGTTTAAAATAGTATCGAAAGTGTGTTTTAGAATAAAATAGTTCAAATAATAGTTATAGACAATACAATTTAACGATTTTTTTGTTTGTTAGATATGTTTGAATATGTTCTTAAAACAATTACTGTCACGTAATTATCATATTTTAGTAATTGATAAAAAAATAGTTTAAACAATAGTTGTGTGTGACAGACCGCCCACCAAACAAACATTTTTTTTTGCTTTATTATAGCATACTAATTATAATTCGTAGGAAAAAAAACAAAATGTACAATTTTAGAAATATTTTTAACAACAAAGAAAACTGAATTTAATTCTACGGTCTACCTATTTCAGTTTTTTATTTAAACACTGGTTATGTAAACATTAGCATTAGCTTATAATTGGTATTTTTTAAACTAAACATTATTAAACAAACAGTAACAAAGATATTGTTGTTATTTTGAGATAAATTACCTATTCGTAAATATTACCTATTTTATTTTGTAAATAAGCACAAATAAACCACGTTCTGAAAAATAACAACAAAATAGGTGTGGATTTGTGTAATGCTTTCAGGGAACTGTTGTTTGCTTCGATTTATTAATAGAAAATGCAACCAAAAATTATTAGTGTACAAAAATATTAAAAGTTACTTTTTGCCTGTTCCAATCGGCTAAAAATAAGGATAAAAATTTATTGAATTCTATTCTATACTTTACACTCACACTGTACAATTACGTACATACTTCCCTTCAAATCTAGAAATAAACGAAAGAATTTTCTTTTTGTGGACTATTAAATTAAAAAAACGTTTAATATCTTAAACGCGATTAAAGTAAAAAATACTCTACCCGTAATTACGTATTTTTTTTACATTCTCGTTTAGTCGTTCGTTCGTTAACATTTACTTGTGTGTCTTATATAGTTATTGAATTATTACTAAATCATTATTTTTTATAGTTTCGTGACGCACGCCGCTTTTTTAATTAAAATTAGCTTTGATAAAGGTCTTGCAAGAGGCTAAACGTCTTAATAATTAATAAAACCGGTAGTTTTGTTACTGGACCTCTACCTCGAAGAAACACTCTTTATAATTTTAAAAATACAGGGAGTAAAATTTAAACTAACACGGTGTTTAGCTTATGAACATTGTCAAATTTGATTGTCACTTTAAGCGCAAGTATGTTTTGGTATAGTTTGCTTTCTTTAAACTGCAGCAAAATGTTTAGCCTTACTTAGTGGTTTGATGGAATGTTTGGTAGGTTGTTTAAAGCAGTCGTATTTGTTTGGTTAGAATAAGCTCTTTGGGGCAAATTTCTTTAATTTATTTAAGCATGTCATTTAGTGCTGAATTTTTAAAGCAACAGGATGCGTTTTTTATGTTCAACTAATATTTTTGTATATATAAACATATTTACGTTTATTTGTTTTTATGATTGATAAGAATCAACGCTAATAAACTTGCTTGCCATTGTCGTTTTTGTTTGCTTTCTGATGTAATGGATTGTTGACTGTATTAATGGGTATAAAATGGTTCATAATTTACACAATTTACAAACTAACCTAGCTAACTAACACGCCGACATAGATTGCGTTAAAATCCTTCTTTGATTTATGAAGATTTTTTTGTTTATCACGTAGTTACTTTATTTATTAAACTCTTTTTTCATTTAAATTCAACAACCGACCCCCCAATTACAGAAATAATAGTAAATTTACCTACCACATGTTCATTTCTTCAGATTCAACAAATAACTCCTCCTCGTGTTTATTTTAACTTCCCCACTTTTTATGTAATGGGTGCATTTGTCCTTGTTTTTCACACAACCCTTTAATTGGTTAATCTTTTCCCGTTTGTTTGCGCTTTTTGTCACGTACACTATGGACTTTAATCAACACTTTTTATCAAAACAGATATACGTTTATAAATTACACAATTTCTATTTTACATTATACGTAATGCCTACAATGTTTTTATTGCAATTAAATAAAATATTATTTATATAAACTATTTTAATTGCACTCTTAAATTAATTTTAGGTCAGTTTCTAGAAATCTTATTTAACTGTATCCCCTAATTTTACTTACAATTTAAATAGAAACATTTACCATAATTTTAAATAAGTACTCATTCTTTGATTAAAAAAAATTAAGGGAGTTGTTAGAAGAATTGCACAATGAAACACCTAAACCTACGTTTCGACGAACAGGCATCTTTATTACAAATAATATAATTAGTATAATTGGTTTTTTCAGAGAACTATTAAATTGATCTCATAGGAACTGACCATTGGCAAACATAGGAGCATAACTTAACAGTTACAATTAGGTAATTAATTAAAATCTTATCAAAATAACTAATTAAAATTAAAATGGATGTTAAGTTGATAAATAATAGAGAAAATGATACACCTCTTACTAATTGGTACGTTAAACCTATGCATCCCAGAGAATATTTTAACCCAATCTAACTATACTTTAGAGTTAAAAAATTACAAAATATATTGTTTTATTGACAAATAATATTTATCATGTATTTAGCTTAATATACAGAGAAAAAAAAATTTTTTTTTTAAATACCTACCTAAATTTTCATCACAGAATCACCCTTAAAAATTGTTTGGTGTTTTTTAGGTGCATCCTGCTTATATAGCTACAATAAACTACAAGAAACGTATTATTAATTGATTTAATTGGTACTACTTCAATTAATCATTGTTAATAAGATGCTTTTTATACGAACGTTTGTAAAAATTAACAGTTTCCTACCAACCACTGTCATTCAAAATTTAATCACAAATCTAGATTAAATCTATAATAACATAACACTGGAAACAATATCTTTTTTGGTTTTTATTTTGAAATAAAAACGATTAGCCACGAAATAAGAAAGAGCGTGTAGGTTTGTAAAATTAGAAAAAATTATATATATAGTTTAACAAACGCCACTTTAATTTATAACACGTAATTATCTAATCCTATTTAAAGTTATGATCGACAAACAAAGAACAAAAAACACAATGTCAATAATAGAGGCATAATAATCTTTTAATTTCTTAATGCTATCAAAATAGCGTTAATAGCCTTACCATTTAAAATACTCAACTTATTTTAATGTAACATACGTGTTTAGCCTGGGCAACAAGGGTCAATTCAACTTACAATTTTATTTTGTTTCAATGTTTAATTCAAATACCTCAATTTGGAAATGGTTGGAGAAAATAAAAGAATGTTCTTAAAAAGATTTATTTCTACATACGTAATCAATTAATAATAATATTAGATTTGTTTTTAAAAATCGGATGTATGTGTTAATTATGTCAGGTACAGTCCGTATACATCACACTTATTTTACTAAATAATTAAATAACGATTACTAGCTGTTAGAATACATTTTTTTTTAAATAAGATTAATGCACGAATTTCTAAAATTGTAGGAATTTTTAAAAGAGACACCTATAATTTTGTTCGATTTATTGATTATTCTGTGTAATAAACAACACACGAAATGAATATAGATTAATACAAGGAAAATGTAATAAATAAGTGTTTACATTCACCAGAACAAATACCTCTTGTACAAACATGTTCTGAACTTAAATGCTTTCAACTCTCCCGGAAATTGACTCTTAAAAGTATAATAGATTGTTGAAGGTTTTCAATAGTTGCCTTACGTTTCCACGTTTGTGTGCACGCAAGACCCGAATGTTTATTTATCTTTTCTCAATTGTGTAAATCTTTTTAAAAAGTGCATTTTTATTTTAAATTTCTAAATATTTCACTTAAAATTATAGGATTGTTTATAATAATCATAATATAACAAATTATTATTTTACAATTAAATTTGGGAAGTATTTTAGTAGCAGTCTTAATTTTGGCATTTGAAATGACATATGTCAAAATTAAAATAGGTGTAATGATCTACTTTGACAAGTGTGTCAAAATAGTAATTGTAAATGTCATTGTTTTTTACTCAAGAATTGTTAGTAGCTTACTTTAAAATTTTAATTTTAGTAGTTTTTAGGTTTTTGAATTTAATATATTTACCCTAATGAAGCTTCTTAACATAGTAAACAAAACGTTTGCAGTAACAGTTAGTACTTTGACACAGTTTAGATCTTTATAGTTACAATATATACTTTTGAATAAAAAATAGTCGTTTCAAAGCACCACCCGATAGCTACGGTCAGTGAGGGGTCGTGAGCAATTTTTAACGATGTAATAGTAGAAAAGATGCTACAAAACAAAGAGGCGCCACCTTACACACATTTATATTTATTTATAACAAGTAACAATAAGACAATTAGTAAATAAATTACGTAAACACACAGATAAATTATCTGACAGCAAAGTTCACGTTTCGAAAGTAAGTACTCTTAATGATTCTAATAAGGATTTAACTCTAAAGAAGTTATGTTGACTTCCCAAATTATAGTGGTTACGATAATATTCGCACTTATTACCATTTTCTTTTCTAGTTGCAAAATTTCCTTAAATTTGCGCATTTGTGCTGATTTCGGGACTGTTTAAAATTTGTCGAGTACAAGGTCGGAATTCGAACTCAAATTATAAACGTCAACTTTCTTTCTTTCTTGTGTTAGCAATGAAATGGTGCGGTTGGTTTAATCCAAAAAAACTGCAAAATGAAAGTTTACTTTGTGGAAATGGATTAATTCAAAATTTCTCTACCCACCAGCCTATTGAAAATAGAAAAATATTTTGAGCTGAAACAATATTTAACCTGGATTTGGTTTCATTTGAACATATTTTCGCATTGTAACATATTTTACCTCGTGGTGAGAATCACTTACATTGGAGATACTCTAATTATAGTTTGTCTGTACGGGTATACTTCTACTTCTGTTGCTTGTCCTATGTCTTGTTGGATCGTTATCGTAACATCAAATTTTTTAATGGAGATGATTAATACTTATATACTCTGTGTACACAAGGATGTGTAATTGAACAATCTGTTTAATGACAGCTTAATAAAACACGGGGGTTGCTGTAATCGTTTCAATCCCTTAGAAGCGTTTCGGCATACAAAAATCCTGTAACTGGCAAACAAAACTCAACGTAGTTACCGCCATCCCACCTTATCATTCGAGGAACTTTTGATTGAAATTTGCCGCTTGTCCGTTGTCCCAGTTGTGCATGTTATTAACACGATATCTTTAATTCTAGTTGTATGATAATTGTGCTACTAAAGATAAACTAAACCATAATAAATTTTATAGCCTGTTTTAATTTTCTGTAATATAGTTACTAAACCTTGTAATTTAAACTAATACGAAAATATGAAAGCAAACGTAAGTGAAACTACTTTGTTCGAGAGGCGTCGCAATGACAAAGTTTATCACAATAGGCGCTAATCATTAAATAGTTGCAAATTAAAATAATCGGTTTCTAAAACTGATGCTACTACAATCACGGAGAATTTAAAACTATTGTTACGGTTTATTCGTAAACAAACTAAAAGAAAAATTATAATTAGTGTTGAAAACCTGGCCGGCAGCTCTGTTAGTCGCAGAGAGGTCGTGGATGTACTTACTTATTATGAAGTCAAAAGCTTTCACACTGCAAAAGAAAGAAATCAGAAGGCGTCACCTAGTAGATTAAGCAAACAATATTGTAAAGTAACTAGGAACTCCAAACACATAAACAACCATAGAATAGCACGGATATAATCTTTGTTAAACGATTACACTATAAAAAAACATAAAGATACAATAATTATAAAGTAAATAGAGACACATTATAAAATTATTCAGTCAATAGAGAAATCCTTGAACTATTTATTCTCGTAGAAAAGTATCCAAACTGCCAAGATAACTAAAAGCCGCGACGGTGTCTACGCCTCTGGTAAGGTGTGGCCGCATAAATTTGTAATTATCAACAGATAAATGAACCCTTTTCAATTGTGATATACGAATACGATACTGACGTCACCACAAAGAAAAAAGAATCACTTGGAGTGCCGGTACTCGACGACAAATTTAAAATAATAGCACAAAGCGCAATCACATTAAAACGAGATTTTCTCTTATCTGATTTTCAACTTCAGTAGATTCAACAAAGACGTCTGACTCAGGATGGCATGATCAACTCCAAATGTTAATCAGAAAGTCGACAGGTTATCTTCGGGGAACCTCCTTTTTGGACAAAAATAGTAGTCAATACAGGGACTAATTTTTAGTGGTCTCCAGAGAATGGGTAGATATTGATATCGAACTATATTTCATGCGTTTATAAACCATTATCCCTGTCGGAGATATACACGTGGTAAACAAAATGGTGGTCAAATAAAGAATTCATACAGATACGAATATAAGAAAAAAATACTACCTACGACGTACGAAGAGTGCCGCTAGCTTATCTCCTTGTGATTAACAAAAGCTCTTTATTGGGTTAATCCATTAACAATGAGCTTATTATTCTAATCCGGATTCCCAAATTGGATGTTTCAAAATTTTGACACTCTCACGCGTCAGCTTTCAATTAGAGACAAAAAGGAATTTTTGTAACATTAGCGAGGACACGAACCACAAAAAGAAAACAGTGATGTCACGACAAAATTTAAAATTTGAAATCGGTATTTAAACAGGATTTCTACCGATATGTTGCATACTCACAAGAGAATTTTCTACTCGCAAATTATTTTTATAATACTAACAGAGTATTTTGGTTCCGGAATAAATAAAAAACATTCACACTATACTCATAAAAACTAAAACTAAAGTCCTTAGCTGGCATATTGTTTTATTTGAGGTGCGGGAACGACAGAGTGTTTCAAATAAATTCCCAATTGATATACAGTGTCCGCCATAAAGTTGGAACCATATGGCAATTTTTTTTATTATTGTAGTAAAAAAAAACTTTGGGGGGCAATCACTTCTGCTTCTAAAATAACTTAAAAAGCGCCAAGTCAAAGTTGACAGGTAACATCTGTCAATTGTCAAGTTAGTAATTTTGGAAAAAATGTCCTAAAATTGGTTAATTTGTTAAAATTTCAAAAAATGTTACTAGGAAATTATGATGCTAATCACATTTTATGCCCATGTGCCAATTTTGAGAAAAAAATTTTGATGTTCAATAAATTTTTTGTATTTTTTTTATTCACCCCCGTAACTGGCTGCTTTAAAAACATTTAAAACGGTTTAAAGCAGTATAAAGGCTACCATTCCATTGCATATTATGATCATAATATTTGTACGTAAGTTGGTTTTGATGATTATTGATATTCTCAACTAAAAAAGAGGTAGTCTCTGGATTATTTTCCAAATTTAAAAAAATCCAGAAATTGTTTTTCAACTTTTTCTTTATTAAAATTTAATTGGATAGTACAAAAATAGTTTTAATTATAATTTAAATATCTTAACATATAACGACTACTTCAAAATTACAAACAATAAATAGGGGGTGAATAAAAAAATACGAAAATATGAAATTTATTGAACATCAAAATTTCTCTCTCAAAATCGGCACATGGGCATAAAATGTGATTAGCATCATAATTTCCTAGTAACATTTTTCAAAATTTAGACAAATTGACCCATTTTTAGGACATTTTTTTCCAAAGTTGACAATTGACAGATGTTACCTGTCAACTTTGACTTGGCGAATTTTAAGTTATTTTAGAAGCAGAAGTGATTGCCCTTAAAGTTTTTTAACTACAATAATAAAAAAATTGCCATATGGTTCCAACTTTATGGCGGACAATGTAGATGCAGGAACAACGAAGATTGTTTGATTGACTACTGGCTGATACGGTAACGACAAATAGATATCAAAGTGGAAGGCCGCCTGCTGTGTTAAGCTACAGCGGTTCTTTGTAGTGATTTTATGAAAAACTCCTGTCTTGTACTACAAAGGTTGTGATAGGTAACACCAGCAATACAAGTAAAAACTGAAACGTAACTCATAAGCTAGTTTTGCCTTTAGTTATTTAATAGTTGGTCCCTCCAGTAGTACTTTTAAAAAGAAAATGGCGGTTGCATACATAAGGAAAATTTGTTTCACTTACGGTATTCGACCGTGTGCATTATACAGATGTACTTATTACAGCTTGTAAATATTAATGAAATCCATCAACCTATAAATAATTTGAGTTTTATTTAACAAAAAAAAATACTTTACCTTTAGTAATAATGGGGACCAGTGTACAGCCGTTGAAGCCATTAACAACAGAATAATGCGCACGTACTTTTCAGATTAAAATTGCGACACTTACTTTTGGTTGCCTAAACACCAGTAAGAAAATTCAACAAAACCAAAGTTTATTAAGCCAAAATTCATAAGAGATAGAAAAATAGAAAGAACCATCACAAATCAAACAATGAAACCTACCAAATAATTACCCTTAATTTTTCATAAATTGTTTTCCTCACTTTTACTATTTATTTTGTATCATTTTCTCCTTTTCTTATTTTTTCTTCTTTTTTCTCATCTCTGCTTCTATTAATTTCATTTTGTTTTCCGGACCTGGTCATCAAGACCCTTCCGGATAATTAGGAAAAAATGTACAACACAATTTTACAAAACACAATCACATTACACACTTAATTAATATTATTACATGTTAATACTAGGGTGGAGTAAGGGTTGGCATGTTTAGGTTTTCCTAAACCTTGAAGTAAATGCTTTGCCAAGAAGAACCCATCCACAATTGCACAAGGTTTTGTCACCACACTGTACAGGTTTATACTGATCTTCTGGAGCACCATACATAACACTTACATCACAATACAATATTTAGAATGTACCATACAATTAAATAAATAAATAAATTTACTCCTTTACATTTTTATTTAAATAATTATCAATTACAGGTATTTCAATTATTTATATTATCATGCCTTTCATTTTCGTTGATTATTTTATCATCTGATCATTATTTAATTATTTCCCTTTTTTATTTTCAAACGAGTTATTTGATTCTCTTTTGTTATTTATTTTAAGTTTCTATCTATAAAACTTGACCTACGTTGCTTGTCTTAAGTTGATAAATAAACAATTTTTGAATTTGTTTGTGATTTTGAAATGTTTCAACAAACAATTATATTTATTACTACTTCTTGTTTATGAAGAAGGCGCACTATTTTGAAATGTTGTAGCTATTTCCCGTAATTTTGCGTTCAAGCTGATGACCTTCAAATAAGGCATATTACTTGTATGTTGGTGGCGTTTGTAATTTTGCAATTATTACTGTGACTACTGTTTTATTCGGTTGGCAAAAATTTTTATATATTGCCTTAAAAATTCGCTTAAATTTTTTTGGAATGTTGAAAAATTTACAGCTAGTTTAAGATACTGGCAGTGAATTTTTCATATTTGTACAAATTATTTATTTTGATGAATTTCAGTG
This sequence comes from Abscondita cerata, assembly GCA_030710515.1. Taxonomy (NCBI): domain Eukaryota; kingdom Metazoa; phylum Arthropoda; class Insecta; order Coleoptera; family Lampyridae; genus Abscondita; species Abscondita cerata. The sequence continues at coordinate 336,082 of JALBCR010000587.1, read as the reverse complement.
CATGGCAACTGTCCCTGAGGTGGCAACAGCGACTATCTCGATCATAAATATGTTCATTTGGGTAAAAAAATACCTAATAAACTTAACATAATTAAAGTAATTCCAGCTACTAGTTGTTATCTGTTTTCAATATTTTCTGCATAAACTAAATTTTTTAGTCTTCCCCATAAAAAGTAATTCAAGTGATTAAAGTCAGATAATCTTGCTGGTTTGTATAATTTTGATTAAGAAATTCTGTTGCTTGTCGACCAAAGAGTGGAGGTACGTCGTCGTGCTGAATCCACATTAGTTGCCTTACATTAAGAGGAACATCATTCAGTAAGATTGGAAGATAATTTTTAGTGTAACGTAACTAACAAATGGCCTTGTGACGTTTTTTAATTATAAAGTCATTAATAATGCCACACCAAACATTCACCAAAAATCTATCTTAAATATGGGATTCCAGCGACTAAATTCAAGTCTTGAATCGTAATCGGCAGGTCGTAAAGCTTGTATACGTAAGATGTGGTACGGGTACAAACAGAAATTGTGTCAAGTTTTCCATACTTTCATCCGGTCTACGATAATTGTGTTGGCTATTCTTTGGACACTAGTACAAAGTCGAGATTTAATCGTATTAAGCATTGCTTCTTCTTGAGCAAGTTCCTGTTGAACGGGACGTTAAAAAATAGCTGCAGAAAACTTATCTGTTTCTCTTATGATGAACATTGCTAAAAATAGTTCGAGAATGCACTATACAGCTGGGAAATCGTTGACGATATTTATCTACTGCAGTCGTCAGTTTCCATTACACAATCCATAAACAAAGTGAATGTCGGCGTATTCTTTTATTCAAAATGTAAACATACTTTTAAAAATATTTTAATGTTGTTACGTTGTAACTTTTATTTTATCTGTTATTAATTCTCCTTATTCAATTAATTAATTTTAATGTTCACATTTTTAGTAGAAATTGTATATATTTCTCTTTAATTCACACCGTACATGTTTTTTGCTTTTATTTATATCTATGGAATGCATAGTATTGAATTTTTTGTAGTTGCGGAACCGCACGAAAGTTTTCGTTAAAAACCGCATTAGAGTGCGTGCTGTGACCCCGACTCCATTTTTTTACGCTGCTTGTCTTGTGCAAATACGAGGGAGTATGGAAAAGTAAGGTCTCCAACAATGCCATTTCCGAACGAGATATGCTAGTCAAAATCTGATGACAGCGCTGTGTTCTTTGGTTCAACCGCTACAATCTAGAATGTTTTGCATAACCTCGGGACGCTCAGTCGTTGAGTAGCAGCCGTTAAGAATGGAGTTGGAGACAAAACCTGGACACACCATTTCACTCCAGAAACAAAGGAACAGTTGAAATAGTGGCTGCACTCAAGCTCGCCGAAGCCCAAAAAGTTCAAGACAGAGAAGTCAGCGGGGAAGGTTATGGAAACCGTTTTCTGGGACAGGAAAGGGTTTTTTTTAGTAGAATTTATGCCGAAAAGAACAATGAACTCAGAAAACTACAACGAGACTCTCAAGAAACTTCGGCAAACCATCCAGAACAAAAGAAAGGGTATGCTGACAAAAGGCGTGTGTTTGCATCACGACAATGCGCGGCCACATGTGCCACATCAAACGACCACCATAATTAAGAAATTTGATTTGGATGTTCTTGATCACCTTTCTTATAATTCGGACTTTGCACCCAGCGACTACCATTTGTTTCCCGCTCTCAAAAACATGTTTGGGGACAGAAATTCTAGTCCGACGAGAAAGTGCAAGAAGCAGATGTCAGTTGGCTTTTGACGCGGCGGGAAAGGGTACGACGCCGGCATTAGAAAGCTGATTACTAGGATGCATAAGGTGATTGAACGTCAGGGTGACTATGTAGAAAAGTATGTAATTGTTTAACCTTTCCAACGATGTATAAAAAGTTGTGAATACATTTCATTTTCTGTGGGAAAAAAATAGGAGATCTTATTTTTCTATACCCTTTTGCATCTTTACTAAAAGATAAAAGATTATTTTAGTAAGCTTATTTTTTAAAGGAAAGGAACACCAACTGCAGCGTCTATCTAACCAACAGAAAAACACCAAAAACTGCACCAAAAACTTTACTCCGAGTGCCCGAGTAAAGTTTTTGGTCCAGTTTCTGGTGTTTTTCTGTTGGTTAAACTTATTTTTGTTAATATTTTCCTTATTTAATTGTGTTCTTTTGCTTTAGAGACTTTTTTCTTTTTCTTTTACATTTACTTTGTGTTTTGAACTTCTCGTTTTTGTCTCGTTTTTTGTCATTCCGTATCGTCCATTGTGACAGAAGTAAAGCTGTTTTGTATTTTCTTATATCACTCATACAAGATTTTGAAGATATGACCGAAGCCTTTAATTAAGAAATTTATTTTACGATTTAATATCCACTGCTGAAATCTAAGAAAACCTATCTGCAAGAAACTATGCCGCTTTGTTTTATTTTTTGTTAAGTACAGCATTCGGTTATTTCTACGTTTAAAATTTTAATACTAGTACCTTACCTATTTACATTGTTTTTACGTTTTTGTTATATATCGTGAATGCGTGTAACCTTTTATTTAAAATGAAAATGTAATCACATCCCTAAACAACATATATTCGATATGAGAAATGACCAATTATAAGGTAAGAGTTTGTCTGATGGTTTAACATCTCATTTCGGCAAGCCTTAATATTTAAAAAAATTGAAGACTTTTCTATCAGAAGTGCCCAAAGTTACTGCTACAATGTAACACACAAAAATAAACACTAAAAATTAATTGAGTTGACGCTTGATGTCACAATAAATGACAAATGATGATTCACAGCAAACTTAACGTGTTTCAGAAAATAAATTGTTTGCTGGGGATATCATAGATGATGCGAAGATCTTTTATGATAATTGGCGCTGGGCCGTCGGGTTTTGGATTTAGGGAGTTAAAACTGCAGATTAGGCCTGCTGAGGATACCACATAAAAAAATGTGCTAACTTCTTTATCTCATAGATTTGTAGGTTTTTCAATTATAACTTCCTTATAAGTGACAAAACATTGTCTTCTTAACATTGGGCTACCATCGCCAATAATTGTAAACTTTTTCTAAAGCAAAACTTTTTATTTCAATTTGAAAAGTTATATTTTTGTAAAATCAGGTGGTTATTGAGAGCCTCAAGATCTAAGTATGTGCAAATTTCTTCCCGACCTTTTGCAAAAACTTTTGAATTTATTGACTGGGCTATAGTAATTATTATTAGTAATATAAAACATTCGACAAGTTTCTAAATGTAAATAAACGATTGTTGTATTCTAATCAATCGGAATTTAACAATTTTTGTGATAAAAGTAAAATAAATTGGAGTTTAAGTTTTCTTTTAAAATAACAAGGATTGCTATGAAATAAATGGCTAGCATCTGTAAAAGGTTCCGGTTAAAGCTTTGGATGTATTATTTCTATTTTTAAAATTCTTTTGTTTTAGTAAAAGCAATTCTATGATTTAGCAAAGGTTCGTTAGCTCTTACGTACTACATCGGAAGTAAAAGGCTTGATTTTACTAGACCAAAACTAATTTGAATATCTTTTCCCTGCTTATGTCTTAAGTACTTCAGTCGGAAGTACATTGAAAATATGTTACGTAAAATATAATAAAGCTTCAGCACTTAACAAAATTTGAGTACAAATTTCAATGAAATTTAAAATATCGTTGCATCTTACTATTAATTTAAGATAATTTCTTTATACTAAATTTTTATTTTTTAGTTTTGAAAATAATTAATATCTTAACATAATTATAGTAATGAAATATATGTAAAATATATACCACAGAAGTTTATCAGGAAATAATGTTAAACTAGTATATACAAGCATGCTACGCATGTTTATTTGTTTTATGCAAAATATTTCTAATTCTACATCAATTTTAAAAGTTACTAAACCTAGTGTATTTGTTATATGCCAACCTTTTATAAAAATTTTGGATCAAAAACGTAACATAAAGACGGGTTGCACAATAGCTCAGCCAGATGGGGTGGATCATGGAGGCGCCAAATGGAAATGCGCGGTGAAGAGCTTCCAGCCTCCGTTTACCAGAAGCCCAATCCATAGATATGGTACTATAACCTACCCTTTAAAAATAGTCCAATAAACAAATTAACAAAACACGCACAAACACAAGCGTATTAAAAAGGCTCCTTACAACGAAAAATTAACATAATTTATTGCATTTAGAAACATTTACATGATACAAAATGTGAATAACGTACAATCTAGACAACAGTAATAACGATTGTCACAACAAACTACAGTTAATTCTTATCGGTCACGTGACCCCTAATTTCCAAATTTGCTAGTTAAACTAGAATACGCAAAAAATATTGTTTATGTTTTTACATTTGTTACGTTAAATTTATTTGGTCAATAAATGACCTTGTAGGACACACAACATGAATTGCATAAAACGAAAGCCCGAAATTGTTTTAAATAATTCAACTCTTGCGTGAATACAAAAAAAAATATTTGATTTAATAGTTAAACGCCAAAGCACTTTTCCTTACAAAATTTACGAACGAAATAAACACTTCAGTGGGTCAACAAAGTTACTTGAGTTTAAAGTCTTTTATTTAATTTCAACAAAGTGATGTCAATAAATTACATCAATACTATAAATACCTTGTTGGTTTAGGTGAGGGTAAAGTGAGCGGCAACAGGTGTTAGAAGAAAACCATTGGTACATACATAGGCGGACTCGTCGAACACGAACGTCGCCTTCAAGGGTATGAACAAACGAAAGTCATAATAAGTCTTTTTCAAAAATTTTTTTTTACTAAATGTTACGAAAAACCATATAACAAATTTTATGCCAAGAACAGAGAAAAATTTCGGCTTTTACAAGCGAAGCTCTGAGTGATCAAACGAAAAATTCAGCTATCTCGAAGGTACATAGTGTTCCGAATGGAAATGGAACAATAACCGCAAAAGCAAACTAGCGTTAACAACACACTTAAATACGCTGTAATAAGAATACATTAAAAATTTTTGGACAACAACTACGTGTTGTATACATATGTTTACACTTGGAGGATTTGGCGACGACTGGCTTAATACAGTAAGGAAATTTTCTTTTACTCAGATAAAACATACCGCTTACATAATTGTAAAACCAAAGTAAAAAATTGCGAATAAAATGCACTAATTTATCCTAATTTTATTAGAAAAAATTCTCGAGTATTAAACAAAGTGTAATAAAAAAAATCAATGGAATAAATCAATAAATACGTCTCCTAAATCTTCTTCTTCTTCTTCTTCTTTTGCAGCCTTTATTGTATCCACTGCTGGACGTAGGCCTCTCCCATAGATCAGTATTTCTCTCGGTCTATTGCCACTTGTTGCCATTTGATGCTGTTGGTCCATCTTTCCGGTGGACGTCCCATTGGTCGTTTCGTTGGTGGTCGCCATTGTATGATACTTTTGGCCCATCTATCATCGGTCATTCGAGCCATTTGTTCCACAACATCGGTCACTTTCGTTTCCTGTCGGATCCATTCGTTGGTCATTTTGTCTTTCAACGAAATTCCAAGCATTGCTTTCTCCATGGCCCTTTGCGCTACTCTCAATTTGTTTGCTGACGCTTTAGTTAACGTGAGAGTTTCTGCTCCGTATGTCATGACTAGCAGTACGCATATATCGAACATTTTCCTTTTCAGACTGTTGTTAATTTTGCTCTTGAAAATGTACCTGTGCTTGCCGAACGTTGCCCAACCTAGTCCAATCCTTCTTCTGATCTCAGCTGTCTGGTTCTCGAGCCCGAGTCTTATGTCGTGACCAAGATATTTGTACGAGCTTACGATTTATTTGTCTCTTATCTTGATACTTCTGGCCCCATCAATGTTTGTCATCAGCTTCGTTTTCGACACGATCATTTTTAGGCCAATTTTCGGTGCTTCCTCGTTGAGTTTCAACAGCATTGTTTTAATCTCCTCCATGGACGCTGCTATCAGAACAATGTCATCGGCAAATCGAAGGTGACTCAGGAATTTTTTGTTAATTTTGATTTTTTTTACTCCATTCCAGCATTTTGAGGCCACCTAAATAATCCTAAGCAAATTGCAAAATAATTGGTATTAATAATGTATATAATCCAGCAAAAAACAAAAATTTTCAAGCTAAACCGAGCACGTGAAACCAAACCAAAACGTAATTTGACGGCCAATGTCACAAATTTGACCCGCAAAAGCAAAATTCTAGCGATAGTATTTAATCAAAGTAAATCCTAATTTAGTGAAGGCAGGTAACAGGTTTCCAAATTCTTTTCTTGATGAATCCTTTAATTTTATTGCATTTAATTAACAGAATCTTAATTTTTGAAATTTGAAGTAATTCTCAGTTTACTTATTCATGCAAAAAATTACGTTAGTGTCATAATTACCGACACATAATGTTAAACTGACAAAAAATAATTTTTATAATTTGTATGTTTTTTTAGTCTTTCCTTTTTTTTCTATTGTGACGGAAATTTTTCTTCGGTGACTGAATTTTGTTGACTTTGGGTGTAATTTTTCCATGGTAGTTAAACAATTTAAGTTACTCTCGTACATTTCAGTGACAGAATCCTTTGAATCTAGGAAAATCAAGTTTGTTACCGTTTAATCACGTTTCCAAGTAAAATGTACCTTTTTGCTATTTTTTTGACTTGTGCCTTTCACGTAGAAAGTTGTGTACTCCAGTTCAATATTAAGGGTAATGTTTAATGAAGCATCATTATTACTAAATTTGTAATGAAAATCAGCCCCATGCCAAGTTCTTAATTTTATCGGAGGATTTCTTCATCTACGTCAATTTCCACCGGGTAATGTTTGATTGGAATTAATACTTACCTAGCAATGTCTCTAATATTATGGTTGAGAGATAACAAGATAACATCAACATTATTTCGGAAAGACGCTTACTATTTATCTACTTTTTGGAATCGGCTACTTGTCCAGTCAAGGTGTCAGTCGAAGATAAACTTATTGACCTCTGGACTTGTCTATATCCAGCCAAGGATATCTTTATTACTGCTTCTCTCTTCTAACCTGTTTGTACTACTCTTTATCCATTTTGGAATTACAAACCGACTAGTATTTGTCAAACCAAAAGTTTAAAATATACAAGCCGTAATTTCAGGAGAGCTCATTTCTGAACCAAATTGAAGTTTATATAAACATTTGCTTATCATGATGTTTGACTTTAAGATACAGGTTGTTAACTTACTGTGTACATTTACTTATAAATAACTTTCTTTAAATCTAACAAATTAAATGTAATAACATTTACGCCAGATCCTACAAAAAAAATTAAAAATTTTTTATTACAAAATATTTAGATTCTATAACACCGTGCGTGAGTATTCTTGCCCTTGTTACGGAATGAGCACAGTTTCTGCGATCTTGGCAATTCAAATCAATTATAAAATAGAAATAAAAATCTGACAATGACTAAAACAAATTTTGTTTTTGTATGGTTACAATAAACTATAGATTTGTATTTTTAATTGATTAGAATCGCGCATCGTTAATGAAATTTTTGTAATAGTTGTCCTCAAACGCAACATTATGTTAACAGCCACGAGATTGCTATACCTGTGCTCATTCCGTATCAAGTGCGAGAATATTTTCGCACAATGTTTTGGAATCTAGCTATTCTGTAATTAAAAATTAAACCAGAATGTTAGTATTGTAGAACAGGAGTAGAAAATAATATTTTCTTTGCAATTATGTCAGAATAAGTCATCTCGTCGCAAGGAAGCAATTGCAATCTCATCACTCATAGCACGATTAATAGTATAGGAAAACTCTTTTTAATGAAATAATAATAAATTAACCTTTAAATTTGTGTCAGTATTGATTTTAACTATTGTTAATGTAAGAAATTTTTTTGGAAAACATGATTTAAAATTCAAGACTACAATTACGCCATTTTAGAAAATTATTTCCAGATTTTGTTTTGGGAATTTTTATTATTTATTATTAAATACAGCCGCATTACCTCGCTTATTTGCCCACCGATGGCTTCAGAGCGCCATATCTTTCGCTTAATTATGAAATGTCATAAATGCAGTTATTGGAAAATTTAGCAACTAATTTGCAATTTTAATAAATAAATTAGGCGTTTAGAAATGTGTCAAATGCCAATTAAAGCTATTTGCAGAACTAACGTGATCAATATTATTGCCACTGATTGATATTACTCTTCATTCCCTTATAAACAACCTTTATTTTCAGCTTGTGAATTATATCTACCATATTATGTATTTTATCTGTATTTATTGCTATGAATCATAATAGTTTGTTACAGTTAGAATCAAAATTCTTAAAATCTTTGTTTTTTTTAAATAAAATTATGATTGGTGATCGTTGTTGGGACACACACATGTTCATTAGTTGTTCTGAAAGTTAATTTATGCTTAAAATCATATGTAATTGTAATATTTAACTGTGTCGTCTAGGTCCTACGAGAGTGTTAGTAGAAATCCCTCAAATTATAGTAGTCTAGCCCTTAAAGGCGTTTGTAAAGTATTTAATGATTGAGTGTAGTAGATTAATAACGTTGCCAATTTGGAACACTTTTATGTGAGATATTTGAAGAATTTCCATTCAACGAAAAAACCTTTGTTCTTGAAATTACAATAACATTAATTAACCAGACAAAGAAAAATGTGTGTATTAGGGGTAATCGCAACCGAAGAAGTGATTTTCATTCTCAGATTTATGTTAAAAGAATGCGTTGATTTGCCAATTGTTAGCGATCATGTTTGTTAATGGTGTAACGTTCCAAAATGATCGCTACCTTATATTTGAATCTCCCGGATCTTGCACATGACTATAATATTGGGTTACGTAATACGACATATTGTCATTCACAAAGCAATCTAATAGAACGCAATAATCGGAAAATTAAACAGATCATAGTTAGTTATTTCAGAGATAATCATCAATTGTAGCCTTTCAAAATGATCGCTACCTTATATTTAAATAAACCGCGCATTTCCCACGCTAGTTTGCGTTCAATGCATCATAACTAGCAAATTTTTTCCGAACGACGAAGACTAATAATGGCGACCGAGTGGTAGAAGTACGATGTTGTTAAGTACGTTTTACGTTTTTCTCTGTTTTGTTTTTAAAAGAACAAAGTTTGAATTAATAGATTAGCTTTATAGCGAATCTATCTACGTTTTTGGTGTACGTTCCGTTAAAGAAAAGTGACAAATATTTGTTATCTTTTTGTACGTTTGGTTTCTACGTTTCGGTCGACGGAAAATTGACTATCCACTTCGTTATTAATTTATAGGCAAAAAAAATTTGTTTTACGGAAAATTTCGTATGCATTACGTCATTCTAAGTTCAGTTTTGTTTATACAAAGTACCAAGGTCAACCTAATTACCTGTTTGAGCTTGGACAAAATTCAACGTCTTTTATCTTAACACAAGGAACTCCAAGTAAGTGCTTATAACAATATCAACAATTTTTCGAACTTTCCGTGCATTGAAGTTAATTTTTGACAAACTAAAGTCCACCTAAACTGTTTGCAATTAAATTGCAGTCGTGGTTATCTTTGTTTTACGCATTAGTCTGTACGCAATAATAAGCATTTGTTGCCGTACCTTAAATACAGTAGTTGTAGCTTGCATTATGCACTAGTAGTTGTTTTGTTTAGCGACCAGATTATATTTATCTTTTGAGTTATCAGTTAAGTGGCAAATTTACAGTTCAATATCTTTAATAAGTTATTTTAGTTTAGTAACGTTTTTAAAGCTTGTAAAGGATCCTCGCGTTTTACGTTCATAGTTCATTGAAAGAAATTTAATCTTTCATTTGATACCATAGTTTATAATTCAATTCATTACTAGAGTAGACAAATGTCAATGTGTTTTGTTTATTATTTAATGCTGAATTTTATTTGATTATTAGATTTATACTTTTGATTGAAATTTGTTTTTATACCCTTAAAGGTTTTACTTGTTTCCCTTAATAAATAAACTGGCGCCAATTTATTTGTTATTATTTACGTTTTTAGTTGAAAATTATCCCTATAAAGATAAACAACAAAACATAAACCAAAAGCAAACATTCCCATGACCCCTTAGAGTCTCTGTAGCATTTATCTGAACTTTATCCGGTGCAATTTAAATGTGTTCTTAGATTAAAGAGTTTTTGGCCATTACAATAGGTGACCTTGTTAAAAGATTAACAAAATATTGTACTACAGAGACATTTTTTTTACCATGTAGTAGTTCAGTTCATGAATATGAAGGGCGCGCGTGTTGATGCAAAAATTAAAAAAAAAATGGATAAGATTCAAAACGGCGTCTACAGAAGTTTCAAAAAAGTTTAGATAAAAACGGTTAAAAAAGTCGCTAATTATTATTAAACAACTAAGAAAAATTAGTAAGTAGTGAAACAACAATAAAATTCAATCGTTGTGGTGCATAATGAAACATTTAAACTATTTGAAATAAAAATACACCTTTCCCTTATGAACAGACTTTTTTTATTATTGGACTATGGTTTCGAAACCAACAAAAAACCACCAAAAATTGCACCAAAAACTTTACTCGGACACGTGTTTCAATATCTAAGCTATCATCATCAGCGATACTAATTTCCTTTGATATGGTTTCGAAGCGCACGCGCTTCATTTTCTAGATTCAACAAAACACAAAAAAATTATTAAGAAAAACGTCAAATAGCTTGTTTGGTCATTTTGTTTTAGAACGTCTTGCATTAGTTAGTTTTAAATTAAAAAAATTTGTATTTTTTTATCAAAACCATATTTGAATAATAAAAAACTGTTTGTTTATAAATAAAAGGTGTACTTCAATTTCATATAAACAACAATAAGCTTAAACCAACTAATGGTTAATAAAATATTAGTACGAACCTGAAGAATAAGCACCTGGGGACAAAGATATTTGGTGTATCGTTTTGAAGTGTATGGCGTCCAAATTCCTGAGGATAACACAAGCTCCTAGTGCTGGGACATACCCACAAATAAGTGCAAAAGAAAACGCAATATAACTTACGATGACAACATTAAAAATTAGATTAATAATTAAACTATAAAATCTTGCAATCGCATTTGTAGATTTGAATCGTAATTTCATTAAAAACGCCAATTCGGCACAGTGCACTTTCGTTAGTCACATACGAGTGACATATTTAAATGCGCAGACGAGAAAATATTAAAATTTAAAGAACAAATTTAAAGTCAAACATAGTACATTTCTAATTTTTGGGATTATAAATAAATTTAAACGTGTATGCAAAGGACGACTAATGAACAAATAAATAAAATTTACTCTTACTGTTTTGGATTAAGTTTCTTTTTCCAAGTATTTAAAGAATGAGAAATTATCTGTTTACTATTGAATTAAAATAAAAATTAAACAATAAATTCTTTAAGTTAATGAGCGAGTAAAAATTTTAATGACATTCTTCAAATATTTTAACAGGTATTTTATATCTACATCTTATTTATGTGTTAGTACAAATTTAGAATTTTGATGAATTTCAATTTAAGTATTAAAATTAAAAATTTATTTTTTGAAAATACATCACCTAAGGAAAAATTTCTAACTTCATAATAATAATAACAACAAACAAAATAGAAACATTGCACTAATAATGCAATACTAATTAATTGAAATTGAAAATTAAACTAAGATATATAAAAAATTTTATCCAAACTCTTAGACGAAGGAAGTGTAGACAAAATACATGCTTCATTTCCCCGTTGGGTTCCTAAACTTATTCGTTGGACTAGAAAACTTGTCGATCGTATTTCGTGGGTTTTAAGTATACCAAATTTTTAGCTGTTTTACCCTAAGGACAAAACGTTTTAACTAAAAATGGCACAAATACATAACGAGATTCTAAATATCTATATTTGGTTTGCTTATGGATTTCACCCAAATCTGCGGCAGCGACAACTTTCTGCAGAAGTCAGAGCTCGTTCCCCAATATTATTAATACTTCCATGGCAAGATCATTTTCTAGCACTTTTTCAGCAAAAAACCATAATGGGTAAAGATATTAACAAGATCCCCGAAAGTACAACTGTGAGCTTTGCAAATGGGCTATCCAGCTCTTAAACCAATAGAGATTTGAAACGTAGAATCGTCAAGAAGTGTTCTTAGTAAAGACAAAGGTAAAGCGTACAACCATGCACCAGATGTTTGTGTATGAACCGCAAGTAAGCGAGCTTTAGATTTTGATTCCGGGGAAAAAGAAATAAGACTTAAGCGAGTACACTCACATCAGAGCCCATCAAAACTTCTCTGACTTGATGGGATAGCACTGTTAACATCTTCTTCAGATAGAGTGAACCATGTCGATAAAACTTCAACATAAGTCAGTGGAATCAATGATTAATTTAGAAAGAACATTTTTGATTAAAACCCAATAAACTCGTTGCATCTCTGATTCCTAATCCTCCCAAACAAGCAAGCAAGGTCAATTGGCGCCAAGATTGATTGTCAAAACAGCAGTTTGTAGTATTTTCCACAGCGGTACGTAATAGGGTGTCATATCTTAGTAAATGTGTCAGTCGAGGAATTGCAAATAAGTTTTTATGAAGAAAGAAAACTTGACAGAAACTAAGTTCTTTTAAAATCTCTTAGTAAATGTAATTTTCTTTTCAAATGCTTCGGAAATACCTCAATCAGTTAACGGACAATCTAAAAGCATAAGCTCATTTGGAGTCGTAATCTTAATACCAGGGGCAATGTCGTTGAATTTTTGTAAAATGTCTGTGACAGACTCACATTCATCCGCAAGAAAAGTTATTTCACATTTATCTGAATTTAATGAAAGACCTAATTCGTGGGATGTACTAAAAAATTGTTTCAGGTATTCAATATCAATTTTCTGGGCACCACCTAATGTTCCATCATCAATAAACTACCAGTTATAATCAGATTGTAAAGATAAAGTAATGGTCTGCAGAACAACGCAAAATAAAACTGGGGCAAGGGAATCACCTTGTTGTACACATCTTTAGGACATAATTGAATCATCTCTGTGTAATAGTATCTTTGGGTTACAATAAAAAAATTATTAATACGTCTCAGTTAATTGGTTTGCAACGTGGGCGTATAATAAAATTTATTAGCACATCCCATTTAATTATCTTTATCAACTTTGAGCCGAATTTTTATATAAAAATTACTTTTCAGGCCTCCGTCCAGAAACACTAACTTTACAATCGTCAAAATTGGCCGGAAAATCGTTAATTACCGGCCTAGGCCGGTAAAAATTTACTAATGTTTGGTAACACGAGAGGGCAGGTCGATTGCGTCGCGTATGACATATGACAATTGTTATGTTAGTTATAATTTAGTTTCAGCCATTTATTTGTGTGAGACGCAGTAGAATTATTATCAGGAGATAATTTATTAGGTACTTCACTTATAAGTTTTTGAAAAATAATGAATAAAAAGCCAACAATAACTACTACATTTTTGAATTTAAATATTAGAAAACAAATTTCACTGATACCAACAAAAAAAAATTCTTTAGTGTCAAAATTTTACACAAAAGATTTACCTATTTAAAATTTTTCGACCTAAAAAACCTTGTGTGAGTGTGTCACACTAGGCCAGAAACTGTTTTGCGGAGTATTCGCACTTATGGGACCTCGGCTTCGCCTCAGCCCCACAACATTGTGCTCACACTCGCAAAAAAGCAGTTTCTGGCCTAGTGACACAAATAACTATTACCTTCTTATCATTATATTACAAAAGTTTTACGTTAAAGCAAAACATACATAGTACCTAAATTAATGTTAATAATTGTAATAAATCAGAATTATCACTACTATTGGGCGCATTATTATAACTCGTATCATTAGTAAATTACTGTTCCAGAATGTTTTATGCGTAATAAATACAACATACTCTAAGAAGTTGTAGAAACTGTAACTTCGCAACCAAAGTCGTTCGGTTTACAAGTAACAAAATTACAAAATATAATTAATGTATAAATGCTAAATTGAATCAACAAAAGATTAATTAAAAAACCCACTCACTTTATTTAGAGTTAAATAAACACCAGAAATAATTTAAAGCACGACTGCACACTTCAATGTCAATCGCAGAATCTTTTGACCATTAATTAATTTATACAGAAATTCTTCAGTTTTAATTACAAAAAAAATACAACAATAATTGTAAAAATATAATGTAGATTAGGATTCAAACGGATAATACTAACAGCATCTGTATGTTAATAAGCGTTATGAATGTGGGGTGCAGAATAAAGCAGATTAGTAACGCTTGTTAGAAACAATACGGATTTCCCTTTGCATTCTATTCATAAAGTTACATTTGTACAGCTTTAGCTAAGTAGGATTTATCGCAAAACTTGTTTACCAAAGCTAAAGTTAAAAGGACAATAAGTGTTTTGTTTTAAATATTTGCAATGCTTATTAAAACTACTTTGCGTATTGCACGTCGCAATCGTAGAATTATTTATTAACCTTCGATAATATTCTCCACACAAATTTTGATAATGATGCTACTGGGATTGTAATTAAGGGTATAAATAGTACTTTAAAGGGTTAAACATTAATTTTCAGAAAGCAGAAACCGAACTGATAAGCTGCAGAGGTTTGGTTCTTCAACCACATAATACAATCGGTTTTAAATCATGTTACATACATAAAATTTTTTTTTTTTAAATTAAACTTGAATATTTTAATAAGTAATAAATTAAGTTGAATGATTGATATAACATTGACAATTTTTGATTACTATAATGTAAACTAGTAGAAAGGACTGACACCTTTCCGGGATGGTAGCAACATGTAAGCAAATACATATGGTATTCAAGAGCGATATGACAATAATTGTAAAAAGATGCGAGCTGTCATGACGAACAACATTGGTTTGAGTCATGAAGTACAAAAATTGAATTGTATGGTAATCAAAAAATGAAGTGACAAAACATAAGAAAAATGGGGAAAAAAATTAGAAGAAAAAATACGGAAACAAAATTAAGAGAACGAAAAATTAGAAGAAATAAATTAGGAGAAAAATAAAGAGAATAAAATTAGGAAAAAACTAAAAGAAAAAAATGATGAGAAGAAAATGAGGAGAAAAAAATAAGGAGAAAAATTAAAGAAAAAAAACGAAGAGAAAAAATGAAGAAAAAAAATTAGGAGAAAAAATAAGGAGAAAAAATTAGGAGGAAAACACTAAAAGAAAAAATGAGGAGAAGAAAATTAGAAGAAAAAAATGGGGATCAAAAATTTGGAAAAATTAAAAAAAAAACGAGGAGATAAAAATGAAGACAAAAAATTAGAAGAAAAAATAAAAGAAAATAATGAGGAGAAAAAAATTAGGAGAAAAAATTAAGAAAAAAAATAAAGAGAAAAAATGAGGGAGAAAATTTGTTATCCACCATGTGCTGGCAGTGCAGGTACCATGCCACCGGTACCAAAAGATGCAAGTTGTCATGACGAACAACATTGGTTTGAGTCATAAAGCACAAAAATTGAATTGTAAGATAATTTGCCTCCAAAAACCTGTTTTGAACATTATTATGATGGAGTTGAGACAGAAAAAGTGCGTTGTACTATGCCCAATTTTTAATCAGCTCTTCCTTGTAGACTTACTGTAAAAAATCAAGGTTCTAGATGCTTTCTGTGAGGCGCTATCGCGCGTACTAACTTGCAGACTTGCTGGCTTGTTTATAGACCTAGGTTTTTCGTACTTTCTAGATCACAGGAATGGGCTATCAAAAAACGGTTTTTATCAAAAGACATGGAATTCTAAAGTCAACAATCGTACAGCGAGGTATTTTTCAGTTGGGTGGATGGTTAGGTCAGAAAATGCAGAAAAGTGGTTTTGCCATCTGGACGACTATAAGTTGGTAACAACTTGATGTTGCTACCAGAATTAAAGTTATGTTAAGTTGGCAAAACTTCACGATGTTGAAATAATGCAGGTATTAAAAAAATAAAGTAATATGCGAACATGACAAACTGCTGTGTGACGTCAATCTATTGCTATCGTAATCGAATTATAAATAGTTATTTTTCTAAAATGTCCATACAATTACGTTACGACACATTAAATTGAAAATTTTCTAATAAATATTTAAGCAAATGATTTATGTGTTTACTGCTTTTAAACGAATTACAAAAATAGATAATGCTGTTATATAAATACAAAACGTATGCATGATTGAGAATCGGTTTTGGTTTTACAATGAATAATTCACGAATTTCTAAGTTTATATAAGAACAAATAGTAAAGAAATATTTTAGGATATCATTTAAATGTGATTTTTTTACAACAACCCAACTAAAATTGAATGCAGGTTAGTGTATTTTTTGTGTTTGTTTTTTTTCATATTTTTTTACTAACCGAATTATTTCATTATAATTTTTAGTCCATATCTTATACAGTGTGTCTACTTAAGTTGGAACCACACGAAAAATTTTTATCATTGGTTCTTTGAAAAAAAGTTATTGTTATTAAGAAGTTTTGCATGGTTTATGCCACCATCAGATACCAATTTTAAACCGTATACGAGGTTTATCAAAAAATATTAATTTTCTTCGAGTCAAGTACCATTATTTTTGACAATACAGGAAAATTGTTTTAAATTAAAAGTTATATTCAAATATAAAATTACACCCATTTAGTATAGAAACTCATTGGTGATTATTTACTAATCACTCCGCATTACGTGTTCTGGCTTGATACGTAATCTAAGATGCACTGACATGAAATATTTGACACTAAATGTCAGAATGATACTGACGGAAATAAAAGAGTTCGAAAAAGAACATTACTAAAAGAAGGTGGATATGTCAAAGCTTTATTAGATTGAATTAAAATTTTCACAAAAAAAAATTCAAAAAATTAAGACGAAATTAAAGAATTAAAAGAAAAACTAGAAAAGAGGGATAATGAATTGAAAATAATAAAATCCGAAAATTAAGGGTTGAAAACAAGATTAGAAAAGATGGAAAAAAAAACTTGAAGATCAAAACAAACAGATAAGAAAATTAAATATAGTAATAAAAGGAATACAAATAAAAACATCAGAATATAAAGAAAAGGTTGAAGAAACCTTAGGAGAAAAATTAGGTTGTAAAACCTGAAATGGAAGATGCGTTCAAAATAAGGAAAGTAGAGACAAATAAACCTATACTAGTAAAAATTAAATTATGGGAATAAATGAAAATAATGAAAAAAAATGAATGTATTGAAAGGAACCAATATCATAATCGAAAATGACCTTACAATGAAAGAAAGAGAAATACAATTGAAAATTAAAGAATTTGGCGAAGAAGAAAAACGGAAAGGGAATAAAGTTAGAATTGAATATCAAAAAATGTATAGTAATAACACAATATATATTTGGAACAAATGCGAAAAGACATTACAAATTCCATTACAAAAAAAAAACAAAAACTAAGTAAGAAACAACACGACGGACTTACGGATACAAACAAAGCTAAGAAAAAAGATATGGGAAACACACTACATAGATATAAAGAATAATAAAGACACATGGAAAAGAATAGGAACGTGGAATATTAGTAGTATAAATGGGAAAGAAAAAAAACTAATAAAAGAAGCTAAAAAGTATGAAATAGAAATTATGGTAATTACAGAGACCAAAAAGAAAGGAGTAGAAGAAACAACAATGGAAGATTATGAAATATTATATAATGGAGTTAAAATGAGTGAACGAGCTGAAGCAGGAGTTGAATGCGTGATAAGTCCGAAATAGGTACATTAAGAAGTTAGTGGAATGGAAAGCGGTAAGCAAAAGGATAATGACCAGGACAAATGATACGAAGAATAAAAAAGAAAAATTCTGGGAGGAATTACAGATATTATATGATGAAACGAATAACACTACTATAATTACTGGATTTTAATGGGAGGGTAAGGAATGTAACAGAAGGGAGACATGGAGTAATAAAAGATATGGAGAATAAATAACAAATACAAATAGAGAACAAATAATATATTTTTGTGTACAGAATAGACTGAACAAATAGAAAAAATTATACAAGAGTTAAAGTGCATAGAGGAGCAGAAATATCAACAGACCATTACCTACTAACCACAAAAATTAAAAAAATCAAGAGAAAGAAAGAAAACAAAAATAACGAAAGAAAATTTAAACAAAATTAAAGTTAAAACCATTAAAATACATAAACTGCAAAATGAACAAACAAGAAACGAATACGAAGGATGGATAGTAAAAGAAATACAGGAAGTGAAGAAAAAAATAGCTATAATGAATATTGATGAGAAGTGAAAGACATTAAAAGATGTTATTTACAAAGTTGGTGCAAAATCATACGGGATGCCCACAAAAGGAGGAACGAAGAAAAGAACATGCTGGTGGAATGAAGAAATCATGAGTACGATCAAAGTAAAAAAAACAAGATGGGAACAGTACTTACAGCAGAAAATTGAGGAAACCTACAACAATTACATAGAAGCAAGACAATTAGTAAAGGAGAAAATTAAAACAGCTAAAGCTGAGAACTGAAAAGAATTTGGCACTAAAATGGAGAATGACAGCCAAACAAATCAAAAACTATTTTATAGAGTCTTGAACAATATGAAAAATAAAGGAAGGAAGTCAGGAAAAAGACAAATTATGGATAAAGAGGGAAGCATAATTACGGATGATGAGAAAATTATAGACAGGTGGAAGCAGTACTTTCAGGAAATAGAAATAAACATAAATATGAGAAAAGCCATAAAAGCATTAAACAAGGTCACATATAATATAAAGTCTGCCCAGAAATGAAGTGAAGTAATAAATTAAAATAGTTCATTTATTTTACATATAAGGTACACGATTTTGTATGAAATACATAAAAATTTTAAAACTAGTTTTAGGAGATACCGCTTCCATACTATAGTGTTATAACGTAAGTTATTTGTGAATAGTTCCTAATCCGTTAACAATGGGACGTACCTGTTCTTGAAGTCTAAACTAAAGATCATAGGCGTGTACATTGGTTTTGCTAAAAATTACGATTGCGTTTTATTGAAGTAATTTTAAACATATCATTGTGTGGTGTTTAGGGTGTATTACTCTAAACGCCGGTTTTGATTAGAAAGGGTTGTGTTCGTGTAGAATTTTAGCGTTTATGATTGTACATAGCGTAGTCGAGCTACACTAATTCTAATGATGAATGGAAACACTCCATATGCAAACTTGCGTTGTTAGTGTGCTGTATTTGAAGCTTGTGTACGCTAGCTCGTTGCTCCGCGCGCCCTGTGTGACAGGCGAATGGACGTCGAAACCAGGCGTTCAAGCTTCGTGACGTGTGTGGGCGAGCATGCGGCTCCAGCGCGAATGTACGTCGAAGACTTGGGCTTGTGGGTTTCGTGACGTGTGTGTGAGTGCGGTTGACCGTTGACGGCTATGTCGTCGAGACGTAGTGCGCGTCGTGATCGTTTGTTTTTCTGCAACAGCGATCGTGGCGTTTCGTTTGTGGTTGTAGCAGCGATCGTTTGTTTGCGGGTGTTGCTGCGGTAGTGGCGTTCGTGGTTTTGTAGCGAATGCTGTCGTTTCAATTGCTTTGGTGGCTGCTGCGGATGATGTGTCGGCTGCTGTGGACGCTACTATGGATGCTGTGACCGATGTTGCTTACTTCAGTGACAATTTGTGCAATGCGAGTGTTGATAAGATCTCGCAAATGGGTTTTGTAAGCTTCGTGAGGTATGTGTATGCGCCCATGGTACTTGTATGCGACAGGCAGTACCTCAAAGCTTAGGCCAGCAGTTGCGTGACGAATGAGGGTGCGAGCTGGATGCTCCAGCGATTCCTGTATTTGACAGGAGAAGGTGTCCAGAACCAGCGTTGCAAGCTTCATGTCGTGTAGGCGAGCGCGTTGCTCTAGCTCAGGTGGACGATAAAGTTTTGGGCCTATTGAGTTCCGGGTGTTGAATGTGTGCGTGATCGCAAACAGCTCTGTCATTTCGAAATGTAGGTTTGTCCTTGATCGATGGATCGTCTGAAGTAGCAGATGTGACGATTATGGATGATGCAGCGTTTGCAGCGTTAGAGGGATGGTGCAGCGGTTGATGCGTTTGTGAGATGATGCAGCGAATGCGGCGTTTCGTCTTGTGCGGGTTGTTTGTTGGGCGATGGGGTTGACGAAACGGCTTTGTGTGTACCCTATCAGCCCAAGTTGAAGTGCGTTACATCGTTGAATGCGGGAGAAAAATGTCGGTGCCGACGATGTGTTGTGTTGGCAGGTGTCGTCATGGCAGGCGGGCCCAGTGGAGGTTGCTTTTCCTTTCATGTCGTAGCGTAGGTATAAAAAAATTTTGCAATTATACCTGATGTTGTTGCCGTGTTGCTTCTCGTTGAATTTTTGTCCTTCTCTGATTTAATCACGTCGGGGTTTGCCACTGTGGCGTTTTGGGTGTATTACTCTAAACACCGGTTTGGATCAGAGAAAGGATTGTGTTCCTGTAGAATTTAGCAGCGTTTATTATTTGTGAATAGCTCCTAATCCTTTAACAATGGGACGTACTTGTTCTTGAAGTCTAAACTAAAGATCATTGGCGTGTACATGAGTTTTGCTAAAAAAAAATTACGATTGCGTTTTATTGTGTTTTATTGAAAGTAATTTTAAACATATCATTGTGTGGTGTTTAGGGTGTATTACTCTAAACGCCGGTTTCGATCAGAGAAAGGGTTGTGTGCGTGTATAATTTAGCAGCGTTTATTATTGTACATAGCGTAGTCGAGCTATACTAATTCTAATGATGAATAGAAACGTTGTTGTCAGCACGTGTACTACGTGCTATGCGATGTCACCTGATATCCCGGTGTTGTGTATCGTGCGGAAGACGGGGGCCTGGAATGAGTTGCACCGGTGGACTCGAGCTTCGGTTGGTCTTCACTTGATGTTGGCGCGGCGACTTGTTGTTGTCTCGGCTGCCCTCATTATTCGGTTGAAACTGCACCAAATTGATGTATCGAACTGAACTAATGAGACGAACTGTTGAACAGTCCTTAATTGTGTTGTTGTACCTACTTCGTTTTATACATGCAAAGTAGGTTAGTGTGCTTAATAAGCAAGGCCGTTAAGAAAGCTAAGTTTGCATTTGCTTACTTGCAATTGTTTGTTATTGTTTCCGCGTTTACTACATACGTAATACGCTGATGTAAAATTGGTTAGAATGGGGTTGCGATGTCAACCCCACAATTGTAATTATAAAACACATCGTTTGTTAGAACCCATTTTATAGAGTTTGAAAATTTAAGGTATAATAAAATATAACAAGAACGAACTAAATTTATAGGAAAAATAATAAATATATAATTTTAAAATACAGTTATTCTGAAAATTCATCTGTTTCTTTGGAAGAAGTATTATTTGACCCTATTGAAATTACAATAGGCTCTATAGTAACTTCTATCAAATTGTCAAGTTCTCACATTTTTTGTTCCTCTTTCATTACGTGTTCTATACACTTTTCCATTTTTCGCAGTCACATTACTTAAAGAAGTCATTAAAAGTTGTCGAACGTCATTTAATTTAAACGTGATATTATTTCTCGCTACTGCATCCTTCACCTGCGCCCATATTAATTCTATAGGGTTTAATTCACAATGGTATGGCGGTAAGCGTAGAACAAAAATATCACGTTTTGCTGTCATTTCGTCAACTGCATATCTTTTAAACTTTGTCCTAACACCTTGTACGACTTAGTAGTTTCCTTTTTACCATATCATTTTCTAAAGCAATATTTTTTGAGCAAAACTATTCCATTATAACATGTTTTTTCAGGAAGTTGTAGGTAAACTTTCGATTTGTCTAGAATGGTCGCTGGCATTGTCCATAACAATTACGGAACCCTTTGGGATTAAATCTAACATTTTTTCAAAATATTCCTCAAAAACATCCCCATTCATATTCTCGTGGTAATCATCGGTATTTTTTGATTCAAATACCAGTAAACCATCCTCTACAAAACCTTCGTCACTTCCTATATGCGTAATAATTAAGAGTCGCCCTTTTTCTGAAGGAGGTCTTAAACCTGTAGATAATCCTTCTAAAAAAGCCAGTCGTCCACTGGTTACATTTTTGTCTTGCCACATTTTTCCCACAGTATAACCTTCATTTACCCACGTTTCGTCTAAATAATAAATTTTCTTGCTTTCAGAACGTAATTTAGAGATATTTTGTAGGTAATTTCTTCTCCAACATACAATTTCTTCCTTATCAATGAGAACTGATTTACTATTCATTGTTTCCTATGAAAAATTCAATTCGTGCAAAACTTGCCACAACATTGTTCTACTTAAATTGGGTATACCCTCTTCCTCTTTCACAACTGACACAATTTTATTTAATGTGGGTATTTCTTTTTAAAATAAAACGAATGCACTATTCTTCTAATTGTACTTTCACATATTCGGGTATTTCAGTTTTTTCTACCATGAGATAAACTAGGCTCACGCATAGAAACTTTTCTTTACGCACAGAACTTTGTCTTCACGCAAAAGTCTGAGTATTGTTGTTTTTCCAATGCTAGTCATATGTGAACACATATCAACTGTCTCTTGAACTGTTTTCAACGGATTATGGCATTTCAAATAATTGTACACATTGAGCACAATAGTTTTTTTGTTGGCAAAAAGGGCAGACCTCTTCACGCGCTTCCTTGGAATAAATTCAGGACTCGATGCCATTCCAATGAAACTCAACACTGCAGCCTAAGTACACCTTATGATATACCGATATGATATGACAGTAATCATTAGTTAGGCTATTGTTATAATTACATACCATATTTCTCCCTTAATTATATTATTAAGAACACATTAAAATCTATTAAAGTGTCATTCTAAATACAGTACATACTTTCTAGTTCAATTATTAGTAATTAATTAGTTGAAATTCCTAAAAATCTGATCGATAATGATATTAGCAATTTCTGATAAACAAGGTGATTTACTAGTGGTGGCCAAAAATAAACCCACGTATTAATTGATAAAAATTTGTAATTGGGTTTTTCATATAAAGTTTTTATCAGGAAAGCTTTGTTAAACAGTTACAGGGTGGTAAACTTAAAAAAAATTTAATTTTTTTAGAATACCTTGAAAACTAGTGACTATAATAAACCGAAATGTTTAGACAAACCCATGTGTCAAATTTCAGTTTATTACAGTCAGTAGTTTATACCATTGCATGGAAGTAGGTGGAGATCAATTTGAACATTTAATAAGATGAAATGTGTCAAAAGAATTAATTAATGATGAAATGTTACACATCTTTAACATTTTTAACCCCCTTTTGCGAAAAAGTATCAATACATCGGTACGCCATTGGAATTTGTTAAACATGTTGATTTATTACTTCGCTTCGTTTTTGGACAGATTTTAGTACGGAAAGACAATATGGAGACAAATAATTTTATAACGACGCAGGGAGTGAGACAGGAAGGAAATCTTAACCCACTGCTTTTATCATTTTCATAGACCAAATAATTAAAAACGTTTACAACAAAAACAAGATGACAGTAGGATACTTTCAATTAAAACCAGTCAAAATAGGGGAATGCGTATTTGCAGACGATATAGTAGTAATGGGAAATACAGAAGAAACATTGCAATTTAATGTTAGTATATGGGAAAAGGAACTAGAAAAAAATTGAATGAAAATAAATATTAACAAAACAAAAGTAACAGCTATATGAAACAAAAAAGAAAAAAAGTAAACATAAAAATTTATGATCAAGCAGTGGAGCAAGTTAAAGATATTAAATATCTAAGAACAACAAAAAAGAAAAACAAAAAGGGAAATCAACAACAGAATCACAACTGCGACGAAATTGTTTCACAGCATAAAGAGAGAGTTTATCAACAAAAAAGAAATTAACCACAAAACAAAAATGACAATATATAAAACAATATATTTACCTACGCTTATATGTAGATTATATATGAGTGCTTACCAAAAAACAATACAAAAATATTCAAGTCTTAGAAATAAAGTATCTGAGAAAATTAGCAAAAGTAACGATAATGGATTGAATAAGAAATGAAGAAATAAGAAATAGACTGAGGATGGACAGCGTTAAGAAAATATCACAGTTGAGGTGGTGGGGCATCTCAAAAGATTAAAAGAAAAACGACAAGTCAGAAAAGTATAGGAATCAAGAGCAACTGGCAAGGAAAAAAAGGAAGACCAATTAAGACATGGGATGGAGAGGTTAATGAGTTATTAAAAGTAAAGGGAATCACATGGAATCAGGCCAAGACTATTGCGAAGGAAAGGGACAGATAGAGAACACTCATACAAGACTGAAAATTTATAATTAAATTAATTTATAATAGTAGAATTTTATTTTATATTATATATTGTATATTATTTAGTATTATATAAGTGTAAAATGTATTAGTCCTCTACACCTAACAGTAGAATAGGAATACATAAAATATATAAAATTTCATTGTGTTTGTTTCTGTATACATATGTGATGTTTGTTTAATAAATATGCATTCGTTAGAGATTTAAATTGCAAGATTGTTAAAAACATTAACAAATGGAAAGGTTTCATATTTTTAGCAGATAAGAGAAATAATCATTAAACCTGAATAGGTGTAGTTTCATATTTAGATACAACTTTTAACTCAAATCTTTGACTCCATAACAATCGAGGGGTTTAATCATCTCATTAATTTATGGCTTGCCAACGTGAGGCTTGACATTAAAATAATTTAATCATAGCAGACCCAATCGTTTAAATGTAGTACATTGACTAATTAGTGTTATTATTACTTTATTAAAATAGCTTCTTAAAACACAAAAATTCAGTATTTCATTAAATTTATAAATAAACATAACCATTCAAAGAGAATTGTAAAGCATCCAATTTTAGTTCTTCTTGGTAAAAAATAACGTTTGATTAAGATTATATATTTATAGAAAAAATTCATTCAATGTACAATTCTCGTTAGGCGTTCTTCGGTTCAAAAGAATGAAGCAGTTCAATCAATACACGAACAAAATTATACTTTAATGTTTTTATTTACAGAAAAGCATCTTGTTTAGAACTTGAGCAGTCTTAATTTGGTTGGTTGGTGTGCTTTATAATTTTCAGAAAAGTAATATTTGCCAGTGTACGCTTTTAAACAATTACTGTTTTGTCATTAATTGTCATTATTTTTAAAAGCTTTTGGTAGTTTAAAATATTTGTTGAAAAACACAATTTACTTTGTCTGTATTTATTTGCAAATTTAGAGAATGAAATTAGATAAAGGACCTTCAAAGTTTTAACAGTTAGTTTATATTCATATAAAGCTTTTTATATTATAAACAACAGGTATTCAACACTAAATAAGATCTTAATAGCTGAATTAATGATAAATTTATTTTAGAATATTAAGAAAATTTTAAAAACAAAATGAATATAAAGAAATATACACGCAAAAACCAAATATTTTCTAAATTGTATAATTTTATTTTATTCTAATTGTCTTAAAATTCGTAAGAACAGGAAAATACTTGAGTTAATAGTACAGAATAAAAAGTATAGCTATTTTTTAGATTATATTAAATTGACAAATTAATAAAAATAAAAAAAATAAATAATATTTTGAGAAAGAAAAATGTAAATCAATCTCCTACATTTAAACTAGCAAGAAGAAACCGATTGAGAGATAATTTTATAAAAATAAAAAGAATGTTTAAGAATTAAAGAAATAATTTAAAATTAACAGGGTGGTCCAAAAATATAGGTTGCAAACTATACTACGCTACTAAACATAAAAAGTTATAAAAATGTTTCTTATAAACTTTTGTTCAGTTGGGCTTACTGAAAAAGGTACGGCCCTGTAAAGTTTCAATTTAAAATTGTTTTTTTATTATATCAGAAATGAGTTAAAGAAATAATCTGAAAATGTGTATGGTAAAATACGTTAATAGGATACACAATTTAATAATCTCTTTAACAAAAAGATCTTAAGCAGTGGCGTAGATTCCGGGGTAGCGGTGAGGTTGTTATCTAAAAAAATTGTAAATTTTAGAAATTTTGATCACTTAGTACGAATTTTGGAATAAGCAATTTACTACAGACAAACAAGTGTTCTTTAGTAGTTTTTGAGAAAAATCGTTTTCTTTAATGTCTATTTACTTACAAATAATAAACTTAAATTCTACTTACTATTAAATCTTAATTAAACTAAAAGGTTATTTACATAAATCAAAACAGTTATTTTCCTTAAATATAATGTAAATTGGTTTTTTAAATCACTCGGTATAATTTTTGTGATGAATTTTTAGGAAGTATTTTTTTGGGTGTTATTTTTTGTATGTGAAACAAAGCGGCCGATTATACCGTCTAGTATATCAGTCAGACTTGATTTAATTTCGTACATCAAACTCCATACGCCCAGGATCTTCTAACGTAACGTGTTTTATATTTTTGTTACCATCAAGGACCACTTCGTTATCAGCACATTAGTAGTTGAAGTATATCGGTTTAAAGCGCAAGCCAATTTAGTTTAAATTTCGTAATTGTTTATTTATTTATGCAACCATATTTTAATTGACAAAGTATGTGAAGTCAATACTAAATCTAGTCGTTTCTTTTAATTAAATCGTGTAGGTTAAGCCGCCTATTTAATTATCTTTGATATTTCTCTCTTTAATGTTTATCTCATAAATATTTATTCGTCTTTTTGTTTTTTAAGCTTGTATTGACGTTCATATTAAATTTATTCGTTCGAGTTAAGAGTTAAACTTGGCATCTACTAAAACTAAAGAATACACAATCAGATGGTTTTCATATTTATAAAATTTTGTTCATACTAGTATGTAATTAGTGAGTATAAGCACGTGCATATATTTTTAACCTTTTTTTTTATTAAATCTTGGTCATTTAAAAATAAGTTTTATTTTACATCAAAAAAGAGAACAATCTGCGTTTAGTTAAGTTAAAATATTGTTTATTGTAAAGTGACGTCAAGCTAATCAGAAAACGTTTTGAGTCACGGGGTTTTTATATTAGAAATCACAATTTTTTATTATTAATGAAATTATTTTTCTCCAATTAAATTATGATTTAAATACTCCAATTTACATTTTACGTCAGAATTGTGCCATGTTTTAAGGAATCACGCATAGGTTTAAAATTAGATAAACTCTAATACGAGGTGGCCGATCAAAAGTCTAGCCAAATTACTTCTTGTCCATTGGTTTTCTTACTGTTAAAGAATTTTGTATTTTAGATTTAGACTCTGGTTGATGTTAAAATTTTTCTCTATAAGATTTTTTTAAATCTTGCTAAGGTGGAATTTGTAACGTGCAAATCTGTTGGAGTATTTTGTATACATACGTTCTTTGGAAAAATTTCTTTAAATTGTTACCTATGAACCACACTCTTTTTTCTTGCTTGATCGTAGAAAGAACGACATTCCTTCATTAAAATTTTCTTCTTCAAAATTGGTAAGGATTTGTTTCATTTAATTCTGATTCAATTTATTGTAATTTTAATTGTTAACTATTTTTCTAAATTTAGCTTGTGGCTACGAACGCAAAAAGTAGATTATCTAGATTCTATATTAATTTGGTTGATACTTGGTAGATATGTAAAAGAAATATTTAGAATTAACGGCTATTAAGTACTATGAGTTTTATAATTTTTTTACATTTGGTGGGATTGTTAAAAAACTACAAGTAAGTGCACTTCCATTTCACTGAGATTTAAAATTCAACATCCTGAGCACACAATAAATTTTTTGCTTGTTTCCGATTCCATCCACACTTTAAACGTTAGTTCGCTATTTAGATTTAAAATTATTCTTCTTATGCTTGTAAAAATTGATTTTATTTAATTTATTTGGAATCTCATATACGAAATACAGAATTTAATTTTGATTTTAATTCAATACGTTTAGATTTAATTACACTAAATTTTTTTGCATTCTACAACCCTAGTAAATTTCTTTATTGCTGACATTTTTTTAAGTTATAATTAAAAGTTGTACTACTAATACAACATACGTGTAGTGTGGGTTGTCGCTACATTATTAACATTTTATAAAATTAAATTTAGATTTCCTTGCCTCTCGTTTTCTATAAGCTGTTTAAAAGCGTTTGTTGATTATAAATATTTGGCTTAATAAATTTCGTTTACGAGCTATTTTATGTCTGGTGGTTAACTAACCTAACGTTTG
The DNA here is from genome assembly GCA_030710515.1 of Abscondita cerata. NCBI lineage: Eukaryota > Metazoa > Arthropoda > Insecta > Coleoptera > Lampyridae > Abscondita > Abscondita cerata. Next base: position 307,876 of record JALBCR010000587.1, on the reverse strand, counting down.
GATCAAAAATTCGATTGATAGCCGAAATTCTTTCTTTAAAACGTCCGCTTTTGATTTCGGTAATTGGTTTCGGAAGTGATACTACGTGTTTTCTCGTGAGTACTAAAGGTGAAATATTTTCTTTTATTAAGTAAAATTCTGGAATTATTTAATTAATTGTAAGGTGATTAGTTTTTATATTTACAAAGTATAATAAGTAATCTCTATTATGCACATTGTTAAATTCCGTAAGTGAAACACATTTCCTTTATCTATGCATGCGCCATTTTGGCATCTTTTTTTGGAATCTCTAACTGAAGGACTATTCTATAAATAATATGAGGTAAAACTAGCCTATAAGTTGTGTTCAATTCTTTACTTGTACTGTTGGTGTTACCTAACTTTTACAGTTCTACGTTCTATTATACAGGAGTTTTCGTGACTTTTCAACGAAGGAACCGCTGCATCTTATCACAGCCGACGGTTTTTCACGTGACAGTATCAGACAATACCTAACCAATCTATTTTTGTTCTACATGTATCCGTATCAATTGAAAATTTATCTAAAACAACTGACGTTCCCGTATATCAAATAAATCAATTTAACAGCTTTCTGCGTATAATTTTCAAACTTTCATGTGTTTCAGAAAACGATCATGTTAATTTGCAACTAATTGATAGTTAGCGCGCGCTTCTTGTAATAATCTTTGCGATCGCGGTGCCTTTCAACAAAAAGATTTTACATATGTTTACGCCAATATTTCGGAATTAATTTTGATATCTTTCGCGGTTTAGTAGTTATAATTAAAGGAGTCAACGTAATTTGTTTGGAATTAAATTTGTATTAGAATAATTAGGGTACTTACTATTGAAACGTAAATTGTTTATTTGGCGTTGGTCGTAGTTCTTTTGATTTAACAAATACCGCAATATCGCTGTCAGACAATTATGTAGTCAATTTATGTGTGATACGATCTGTAATCTTCGCGTAATTTATTTGCTAATTTTTTTTTGTTACTTGCTATAAATTTAGGTTTTATATATTTTGGTCTGTGACACAAGTAGTAAAACAAGTTCTTTAAATTATATGTTTCTTGCGTTATCAGTGTGTTTCTTTGTATTTTAACTGCCTACTGCTTAGGACTGATAACTACAACTGTAGGGTCGCGCCCATTTGTTTTGAAGTATTATTTCTACTAGTACATGTCCAAAAATTGCTCACGACTCCTTGCCGACAGTAGCTATCGGGTGGTGCTTTAAAACGATACAAACTTAAGTAAAATGTGTGTCTAACGAATAACTGTTGGCATTTCTTAGTTTGATACAAATTTATTTTAAAATACATTTTTGATAGTAAGAAACTGTAACAAACGCTTCAAATATAAAATGAAATTATCTACGACCTCTCTCCGAGAGAGACTTGCCACTACATATTTTTCTTAAGTGTTAGACACCAACTAAACGTAGGTAACACAGTTTAGAAGCCAACGTTTGACATCATATTTTTCAATTTGATTCGTTTCTATTTTTTACTTGTAACTATTTGATTAACTTCTCATTGTGTTTGATTTATTGAAATGTGACTTTTAAGCCATGGGTTCAGTTTTAATTTTATCGTACAAAATATCTTGCAACTAGAAAAAAAAATTTCTTTTGCTGTTGTTCAACATAACATCACGTTCTCAAATGACTATGATGCTTTTACTAATGGTATTATTTCTCTTTAAACAGTAGTTAACTTATATACTGGTACCTTTCTCATAAGTATTTAATCTGTGAAACTGAATTAACGCAACCAATGGAAACTACACAGATATCTTCATCTTGCTTTGTGTTTATGTAAGGACGGGTTAAGAATTTTCTTACAACAGTAAGTCCCACTGATTGTAAAAGGCAATCAAACAAATAATAGTATATTATACACCAAGGTTGTGAAGTCTGGTGCTAAGGCAATAATGGACTTCACAACCATGGTGTATATACTATTTTTTCCACTACTAGCCAAATTTAAGCCAAAAATAAAAAATAAACATTTTTCTTGTAAAAATCAAGTAGCACAGGAATGCAAATAAATCAAAATGCATTAAAATCTACATATGTTGATAAACCAACTGCAACTGATTCACTAAACACTTGTGTGGTATATTTCACCTTCATTTTCTGAAAATTATTCGGAGTAATATGTAAATTAGGTGATTTAGAGCCAATCGCAGCGGTTTAGATTTGTCTGACATGTAGAAATTTTAATGTCTTTCCAAGATGCTTTATTGTTATTAAAGATTATATCGTATTTAATCAAGTTATTTTGCACCGACTTCAATAAATAGGGGACATCGAAGAAATAATAGATTTTCTTATCGTTTACGAGAAGGTATGGTTTTCGGTGATACATCGATTCTTTTAATTAGGTTTCGAAAATTTTACTACTGCTCTACCATTGGCACCGCATTGTAGTTGTAGCTTTTCTATGCAGTTTAATACTATCGACTTCAGTTTGTCACCTTTGCATATCGTATTTGTAAAGATGTAGCACAAGGGTTGTTTAACTCTGTATATCTCCTACTTCTTAGTGGTTTCATTTTAAGTCCACTTGGGCTGTCACAATTTCTGCTCTGCTTTCGGGAAGTAATCGTTGGGAGATGTTAACTTCAATTGAAGTGCTTTCTTTTCACGTTGCAATTTAAGAATGTTCCTCCGTAATTTTCTTTACCTAAGAGTATTTGAGCTGCAAGCTTGAGTAGTTTTGGTATAGCTAGAGATGTTAACGGGCATTTATTGCTTCCCAATATACCTTGCATCATTTTAATATTAGGTTTCAGAAATTGATACTTGTAATTCATTTGGGAATGGCAAGTGTTCGCCACATACTCGTTAAGCTTTTAGAGTCGACATTTTTATGCAACAGATTGGACCTTCCAGATTCTGTTAACCATTCAAAACACCTACAACAAAATGTTTGTAATTTACTTAAAATTCTTTATGTAACTTAACTCGCCTGGTTAAATCTCGTTTGGGAAACCTGAAAGAACTGATTCTACCATCATATTTAATAAATAAATAAATTCAGGTTATGTATTTGCGGTTATGGGATGAGGGCGCGAATTTTAAACTAATGGTATTTTTTATTCAAATAATTTTATCGTGTTAGGTAATTTTAAGCAGCAAATACGTTAAAGATAATCACCTGGATATACAAAATTATGTTTCACTCGTTTTGTTAAACAACTATTCTTAGACTCTCAAAAATTTGAATTTGTCCATTATTAACCTAGGTCAACAATAGAAAAATTATTAACCACTAATAGAGAAATTCAACTTCTCAGTTGGCTAGGAGACGCAATAATTGTCCACTTCACAGCTAGTAGTAGAAAAAAATATAATCCACGACCTCCCTCCGACTATATAATTATTATTCTTATATTACACACCAACAAAAGGTTGTTAACAAAATATATAGGAATTGATTTATTATTGAAAATGTGTCGTAATATTTTTTGTTTTTCTTAATGATGCATTCCTTTTTGTATGGCTTTTGTACACTACCGACTGCGGTAAGTTGAAAATAAATTTTTTTGTTGATGACTGCCATTTTGTCAATTTTTTCAAACCTACCACGTGGAAGAAAATTAAACATATTAGTGGAACGCAAAATTAGCACATGAACAAAATTTACTTTAATTATTCATTATGCTGGCGGTGTCCTTTGTATGTCATAACCCGTATGGCTAAAATTGTCGTAGTTTGACAAATCCGACCGGAACTGTTTTTAATTATTGATAAGCAGACGACTTTTAACCTTGTTTATTATTACCTTTGAATATTAGCCAGACTTTCTTTGTTCTTTTTGCTTATTCATGTCTATCAATTTAGAGTAGGGTGACAGATGTGACAAACACCAACAATACGTAACCTAACTCGATAGATAAGTGGATCTAATTTTAAGTTATTTCTTCACACGCCATTGTAAATTAGAACTTCTATAATTAAAACTGATTGTTAAGATTCGGGATTAGTTAGAATTTAACACAAATTGTGATCATTTTTGTGCTCGAGGGATCCCCCGACAAATTGATTACACGTGTTTGCGCCATTATTAAATTAAAGTTAAACCAGTCATTTTGACATAATTAGGAAAGTAATTATGATACATTTAATACTAAATCTGTTATGAAAACGTGGATTACGTAGTCGGCCATTGTCGCATTATAATTTCTCGAGGAACAATATTTTTGCCGGATGGTAGTAATTCATCTGTGATACGATTTGCGTCATTTACATGTCCTATTTTTTAACCGTATTGTTATTATCTACGATTATATCAACATTTTGTGTGTATGTATACCTGCGCCCTAAGGGAAACTATGTAAATTACATGTTTCTTTCCTTAACAGTTTGTTCTTTTGTTTCTTAAATCTCTAGTGCTTTAGATTAATTACTACAACCTATAGGGTGGCGCATTTGTCTCGGAATTACTTTGTTTAACTGCCGCATTATTAATTACCTATTGTGCAGGACTCACTCTCCTACTAAGGGTAAGTGCGCCGAAACAATTATGAATATTTCTATAAAGTTTAAACATCAAATGTAAATCTCATTTAGTATTAAATCATAGATAAATAACACAGAGAATTAGAGAATGTTTGTATCTCATTTACTAAGAAACTTAAACATTTAAGCAACACATCCCAAAAACCGTTACAATAGCTAAACAATGCCAAAGCGCCAGATTTTTATATTTAACTTAAATAGTTTTATAAATTAAATTCCTCCTAGACTTGACTATTTTAAAAACATGTAAACATTGATTAACGTTTACTTAAATTAATGTTCAAGCATTTTTTTGTACATCATAACACGTAGGTAAACGTCTAATTAATCAATTAATATGTAAGAACACCAATCTGCATAATTTTGTTTATAGTAATAAAAAATCATTACATTTACACCTAAGTAGAAGGATTAAACTTAAATCTAACTTAAAGTAAAACTGTGTAATTAATGAACTAGGTACTTTGTAAAAACCTTTCCTATCTGAAAACTTTTGCAAAGAAGAAACGCCGCAGCTTAAACATATCAAGTTGTTTAAACAAGGCACACTTTTGGCGCGTTGGCACAAAAACCCACACAATCCAATCGACGCAATAGAAAACGATATCGGTTGTTTTCAACTCCTAAATTGTGTCTTTGTGATGATGTAACCTTTGTACTATTCCTGAAAGTTTTAGTTCCTAACATGAACGAGTTTTATTGATTTTCCTCAAGTTCTTTTCTAACAATTTGATTAGGATTATAAAAAAAAAGGATTTCAATCATTTCGTAAGTGGATACTGTGACAGAAATTTGTCTTTTACATGCGATAAATTACATCTTTTGTATTATTAACCCTATCAATTTTATTTTTTTTTGCAATAAAAAAGTAGAAGTTGAAATATATGTCTTGTAATATATTGCGTTGGGGAAAAATAAATTATATTTTAAACGAGTTAATCAATTTTAAATTGAAAAGCAATTTAAAGAAACTACAGCAGAAATATTACCTTTATAAATTCGATTATTATTGATACACTACAGAATAAACTGAGATGATAAATTTTGTGTCTACTTCCAAGAAAAACGCACCCCTTATTCATTTCTGGAGAATAATGATTAAATGATGAAATGTGAGGGTAACTGAACATTCATTCGAAAAATATATTACATTAAACTTTATAGTTTTTTTAAAAAGTTTATCCACTTACAACTACCAAAAGCGAACAATTATCTTTTTCAAAGTTGGTTAACTCCAAAAGTTTTTAATTAATTTTATGCGAGGATAATGTTTGTACTACACATCAAAGTGATCAACAAATTTTTAATTTCGTTGAAAACTAATTCTACGCAGATACTTCGGTAAATTTATTATTCCATTGAGTATACCGACTGCTAACAAAGAAATATAAATGCTAAAGGTACTTTTTTAAAATATATTTAACTAGTATAGTAATATTGAAAGATGAATACTTCATTCGAGGAGGTTGTTACGCCATAAAAACACAAAAAACACAACACGGCGCAACAAAGTACCAAACTAACTCATCGGCGAAAGATGGGTCTAGGGAAATGTCTCTCGCTTACCTTTATAGATGACTAAAGGTTCTTATCAAAAATCAATTTCGGGGTTTTGTTAGTTGCCACCATGATCTTTTAAATGTACAACAAATGTTTACTAAAAATTCGGGAAAACAGCAAGCACTCGAAAGAAAGCGCTTCACAAAAAGAGAAACACAAATGACGTATGATTTTCTATTTAAATGCAAGTGTAATTCACAAATATTGATTACACTACGGTTTTGTTCTTTTACTTAACGCATTCGTTTTACTTAAAACCAAACGCAAAAATTTAAAAATGTAATAGCGGTACCGCTCGCCTTCACTAGTGAACGTAGGTTATACTAAGATTTGCTTAAAAACTATTTACAGATTTAGAAAGATCATTATTGAAATAAGACTGTGGGTTTTGTTCAAAGCAAAATAACTAATTTAGCATCGAACTGGAAATTCACAAACCCCCATCTCAACAAGAACAAAAAAATACACAAGGACGTTTTTTAACTAAATTTGATTATTCGTAACTGTACACTCATGAAATTTAAATCTTGGACACCACAATTTCTGTAAACAAAAGTTTGCACATTGTGAAGCGGACTTAAGGGTATCATGTACAATTCTAACAGCAGGTAGTGTCGGCAGGGGTTATCTTATAGAAATTAATCATTACACTAAGCACGTTTTAGAAAATAGGTAATTTACGTTGCTTACTTAATTTTTTTCTTTAAAGAATATATTTGAAGGTATCGCTAATTAAACACCATAGCTCGATTAATTATCGAATCAAAATTTTGTTTAGGAAATGTTTACAAAATAAAATTAGAAATAATTTTGATTTAAAAAACGTCTACAAGCAATAACTTTTAAATTAAATCAAAAACTAAACATGGTTATTTGGGTTGACTGATTATTACTTATTTTTAAATAAATCTAACCTACTAATTATTGTAAGTTATTAAAAAAATCATTAAACTCTCTATTCATAATATTTAGTCCTTACAAAATGTATATTTTATGACGTTTCATTTTTTCTGTAGTTAATATAAAAGTGAAAATAAAAACTAAGGCAATTCTTATTGTCAACGTATATATTTAGTTTTTTGACAAAAATTTATTACATAATTATAATTAAGATACCAAGTTATAGTTTAAAATTCAATGAAAACTTTTTTTTAAATAAAGGTATTACTATATAAATAAATATAAGAAATCAATAATGGGTGTGACCTCCATTATTATTGATACATTCTTGGAGGCGTCTGCTCATTGACGCTATCAAGGTATCAATATAATTAATATTAATCGTTTTCCATGCGGTATCAATGGCTGCAATTAGTGCATTACGGTTTACTGGTATAAAATTTGGCCCTTGTTGTCTACGGATAACAGCAAGTATTCGAGCCCAAACATTTTCGATAATGTTAAAATCTGGGCTTTTTGATCCTGTTAGCATCATTTGGGCGGGAAATTTCCAAAATAAAAAAAAAGCGAACTAAATTATAACTTTTTGCTCTTCTTTGTGCGTAAAAATTTGGTTGGCACTATCTTCTTGTTTCCCGCAATTTTCTTTTCTCAATAATAAATATATATATAAACTGAAAACTACTGAAAATAATTATGGGAACAGCACAAACGTTCCGTTTGTTGTTCGGATTGTGGAAATCATAAAAGATCGTTTGTCATTCTGTTTGACTTTCGGTTCGTTGTTATGTTTGTTGCTCGGTTTGTTGTTCAGGTGTGTACGAAGCTTTACAACTTAAGCAACAATTTTTGGCGAATAAAGATTAGTTTGTGATGTAATATTAGAAACACAAATTTATATCATATCAAATTTATGACAACTTAAAACCAAGAACGTGTATGTTATTGCTAAGAAATTATTAAGGAAAAAGCGCAATTGCAGTGTAAATATTTATAATTAGATATTTTCGAAAGTTTATAAGTCCTCTATTGTAATCTTAATACTTAAAAAAATCCTGTCCATTAGCATTATAAGGAAATGGCTTTTACTTTATGAATAAGTTTCAATAACAATAGAATATCCTTGCTTGTTTAATTTACTTCCTTTGAGTCATATTGCTCTAAGGGTTGTTACATTGGTCATTAGAAGTATGTAATAAATAAACAATTACCTACTGTTTGAGAAGGGGTAATGTGAACCAATAAATAAAGTAAGAAATGTAAATTCCATTTTAGTTTAAAATTTCAAGTGTTGTGAAAATGCCACCTCATCTCGGTGCTGATTTGAAAGCGCGGATTGTTTCGGAATTAGCGGCGGGCCGTAGCGTGCGTGAAATTTCACGTATGTTAGATATACCAAAAGCACCGTAGGGCATTACCGAGTAAAATGGAATCTTGAACACACTTTGGAAAGAGCCATCGGAAGTGGTAGACCTAAAGTATCTACACGTGCTCAAGATCTCGAGTTGTTTCATTACGTAACAGAACAACCATTTGCTACATACTCCAGGGCTATAGCAGATACACATTTTCCCGGATGCCGTATAACTGCACAAAAAGATTAAAGGAGATGGGAATAAAGAAGTATAATGCTGCTGCAAAGAAGTTCTCAGTGACGAAAATATGAGACGTCGTCTGGAATTTGCAAGGCGATATGTGAACGAACCTTTGGAATTTTTGGAATCGAGTGATTTTTAGCGACGAAAAAACGTTCAATAGCCGCAACGATGGACCACTAAAAGTTTTTAGAATGGAAGGAACTCGTTACGAAAATAATCACATATGTCCTAAAAATCGAAGTGGTTATTTTTCTGTGAATGTGTGGGGTTGGGTTAGCGCGCGGGGTCCAGGAGTTTGTTGGGCTATCGATGGACGTTTTGATTCTGCTGCGTATTTAGATATTTTGGAAACTATTATGAAACCTTCAGTCGAAGTGTTTTATCCAGACAAAGATTATATTTTCCAACAAGTAAGTATTCTTATTTCACTATACTTTCTCCAAAAATAGTTCGGGATCTGTTGAATTAACATTTTCATAATGTATTTTGGTTGTTAAAGGACAACGCCCCTATTCATACTTCGCGGGTTGTGCGCAATTGGATACGAGAAAATAACTTGGAGCTGTTACCCTGGCCAGCAAAAGCCCAGATTTTAACATTATCGAAAATGTTTGGGCTCGAATACTTGCTGTTATCCGAAGACAACAAGGGCCAAATTTTATACCAGTAAACCGTAATGCACTAATTGCAGCCATTGATACCGCATGGGAAACGATTAATATTAATTATATTGATACCTTGATAGCGTCAATGAGCAGACGCCTCCAAGAATGTATCAATAATAATGGAGGTCACACCCATTATTGATTTCTTATATTTATTTATATAGTAATACCTTTATTTAAAAAAAAAGTTTTCATTTAATTTTAAACTATAACTTGGTATCTTAATTATAATTATGTAATAAATTCTTGTCAAAAAACTAAATATATACGTTGACAATAAGAATTGCCTTAGTTTTTATTTTCACTTTTTATATTAACTACAGAAAAAATGAAACGTCATAAAATATACATTTTGTAAGGACTAAATATTATGAATAGAGAGTTTAATGATTTTTTTAATAACTTACAATAATTAGTAGGTTAGATTTATTTAAAAATAAGTAATAATCAGTCAACCCAAATAACCATGTTTAGTTTTTGATTTAATTTAAAAGTTATTGCTTGTAGACGTTTTTTAAATCAAAATTATTTCTAATTTTATTTTGTAAACATTTCCTAAACAAAATTTTGATTCGATAATTAATCGAGCTATGGTGTTTAATTAGCGATACCTTCAAATATATTCTTTAAAGAAAAAATTAAGTAAGCAACGTAAATTACCTATTTTCTAAAACGTGCTTAGTGTAATGATTCATTCTACAGTCCTTCTATAAGATAACCCCTGCTGAGACTACCTGCTGTTAGAATTGTAAATGATACCCCTTAAGCCCGCTTCACAATGTGCAAACTTTTGTTTACAGAAATTGTGGTGTCCAAGTTTTAAATTTCTTGAGTGTACACAAAAAGCACCGAAAACACGATAGTTTTCCGGAATGAACAATCAGTTTACTTACAATTGGTTTTCTTCGTGTGAGTCGAATAATCCGTTTTGGGCTATACACCAAAACTCCCAAGACGTGTGTCAGTAATTTTTATTAACGTAGTTCTTCTCAAACTATTGTTTGGATTTTCTGTTGGTTACGGTGCTATTAACCCTTGGTACCAGGCAACCTTTACCCTTATTTGTCTATGTAAGGGGTAGGCGTGCGTAACAAGAGTCTGTATTTACGTTGGTTAGCGTGTGCAGACGCGCGTGAGACAAATTCTTTTAGTTAATTAAAATGGTTGTTCTAATTAATCCGCTAAAATATTATTATTAGTTTGAAATAATTCGAAAGACTCAATAAAAATATGTGATAAATCGGGAATATATAAAATAAATTGTAAATACTGTAACCAAGTATATATAGGGCAAACCAAGAGACCTATTAAAATTCGTTTTAAAGAGCACTTAACTCATGTCAAATATTATCGCACAGATAGCTCCAGTGTTGCCATGCACATGCTTGAAAATGGCTATAGAATAGGCGACATTGAAATAATTAAGAGGGTAGATAATAAAAACGAACTTGATTCTTGTGAAAGTTTGGAAATTTTTAAAAACAGAAATTTGCTTATGAGTTATGATAATGATCCATTAGGATTTTCGGAATTATTCAAGCTTATGTAAGAACCAATTAAGTATAACGATGCGTGACTGATGATGATAGCTTAGCTATTAAAACACGTGTCCGATTAAAGTTATTTGGTGTTTTTCAGTTTGTTATAAAGACGCTGCAGTTCAGTGTTTCATTCCTTTGAACAAACCTGTAACATTTTAATCATAAAGAAATATTTAATAAATTTAGAAAATAATTCATATTCTTAGAATAAGCGTATTTTTTTTTAAAATTAAGGTTAAGAATGATATAGTAAAGCACAGATACTTGTACTTGTTTATAAAGGTACATTTTAGCCCAATCATTTAAAATTAACATCAAATTCAATAACACACATTTTGAATTCAAATTTTTAGTATTATTTAACAAATGGCGTTAATAATTTTAGTACAAACGCTAATCAAGAAAGCAATTGCAAACAACATCAATTTTATAAAGAGAAGTCTCATTCATAAACAAATTAATTTGTACCTCGTACTAAAAGTACAAAAACCCAAAGAAAGCTTACTGAAAAGAAGCAATTTACTTACAAATTTCTAAAAATAATTATGTAGCAGAATTAGCATTTTAATAATTTGATCATCTAGTAATTCAACGTCTATCCAATTAACATCAACGGTGTTTACCTTTTAAGTGCTTCTTCTTAAATTGCATTCTTTATACCCTCTCGAAGTTTAGTTTTTATTTGTTTATTTTATTTTGCGCGATTTCAATAACTCAATGGTATTAATTTTCAATGATAGTTGAATAGACTTCAATTATTTCTATAAACTAGAGCGCGACATAGTGGATGTATTTATAGCACCCATAAATAATGCACCAAGTCCTTACTAGTAAATTATTGATTTTATAATAAGATATATTTTTGGATGTAGGACACGCAATGTTTATTTATTTATTAAGTAAAACTCTCTGTAATATTTTTACAGATTTTTAATTTTTTTTTGTGCGTCTATAAATGAGAAATGTGTTACGTATTCGTTTTATAGACATCGAACGGAATGTTATTACATAATCTAATTGAAATCAGAATAATAATGCAAAGGAGAAAATTAAATGTCTGTGCTTTTCAACAAAACCTTTTTTTTTGTTACAAGAAAAACGGAATAAGATTTTGAAATACCTTTAAAAGGGAACATAAAATGTATTAAAAACTTATCTGCATACTGATACGCCTTTTTCAACAGCTTATGTGATTTACTAAATGGTTTAAAAAATGCTGAATCCAAAAATTGTAAACTAATCGTCTAACCTTTTAAATTTTGCAATTGTCAACAGAATTCTAATAAAAATACTGCAGAATATATATTGAATGTGTGGCGTCTAGGGTGAATACTAGACACCGGTTTGATCAGAGAAAGAACTGGCTGAGTCGGTTTAGGTGTGTATTTTTACACTCCACTTACAGTAGGTGCGATTGGGATATTTACATGCATGAATGAAAGTTGTGTAGGTCGTCGAATACACTCGTAGCGTACGAGAGGTAGCGTTTGCAGTACGAGGCGACGTTTGTATTACCATTGTCTAAATATGTTGTATTGCATACCACCGTGCAAATTGTTGTCCGAGTTAAGTGCTAGCGACGCACTGTCGTGCTGACCGCTGTTCAACGTCGTAAACATACGGATGTAAAAATGAATATATTGATTACGATGGGATTGAAATCGGCAACCACATATGCGTCCCTCCTTAGTGATTCTATTAACGAAAAAGCGTGTCAAAGGTTTGTGAGCAAGGATATGCGAACAAAATTTTGTTTTTGTGCGCGCATTTTCTTGCTATCGTTGTGTTTACGTTAAATGTTTTGAAAAGTAGACTCGTCTGCCGGATCGTGTAATCGTATGTGGCGTTGGGGTTGAGGCGGCGTTTTGTGGCTTTAGTGCTTTTGTGGTGAATGTAGTCTAGGTGCTGTGGTTGCGGGCTTTGTTATTACTGCTTCTTGTCGTTACTGCTTTCGTTTTGATTACTTCAAAGGCGGGTTTGTTGCGTAACCAAGCGTCCAAGCTTCGGATGTGTGGGCGTGCATACGACCAGCTGAGATGTACGTCGAAAACTTGGGTCTGTGGGTTCCGTGACGTATGTGCGGGTGCGATTGATTGTTGCCGGCTATGTCGTTACAGCGGTCGTTCGTTTGCGGATGTTGGGTTTTATCTTAGAGGATTTTGTTAGGCGATGACGTCGATGAAACGTTTTTGTTTGTGGTCCATCAGCCCAAGTTAATGTGCGTTACATCTTCAAATTCGGGAGGAGAACGTCAGTGCTGACGATGTCAATGGCGAACGCAGCAATTGCACGCGTTGTGTTGGCAGGTGTCGTCATAGTAGGCGTAATGTGGCGGACGTGTTGTTAGGCGGCGGTAAAAAAAATTTGTGGTTATACCAGTAGTTGTTGCAGTGTTGCTCAACCACGAATGTTAGTCTTTCTCTGATTTTTTATCACGTTGGGGTCACCACTATGACGTCTAGGGTGAATACTAGACACCGGTTTGATCAGAAAAGGCGGAGTCTTTTTAGATACGTACTTTTACAGTCTACTTACAATAGGTGCGATGAAATATTTACATGCAAAAATGAAAGTTGTGTAGGTCGTCGAATACACTTGTAGCGTGCGAGAGGCAGCGTTTGCAGTACGAGGCGTCATTTGTGTTACCATTGTCTAAATACGTTGTATTACATACCACCGTGCGAATTGTTGACCGAGTTAATTTCTAGCGACGCACTGTCGTGCTGACTGTCAAATTAAACTGGAATCGTTCATACCTACCCTTTTTATATGTGTGAAGTAAGTTTGTTTGCTTTGTTCACAAGGACGTGTAAAATCTTCCTAGTGTGTCAGCGTTTGTTGCTTGGATTTGTTATACTAATTGCGTATCTGACATCCGCGTTCTAAATGTTACAACATGCAGATGTAAAAATGATTATATCGATTAGCATGTGGTTGAGGACGGTAACCCTATAAATGTAACAAAACAAATACTTAGTAACAATTTTTAAAGAATGTTTGAGGTAAATTGGAATAAGGTATAATAAGTTCACAAACAAGGTGGCCTATTAGTGCGAGATCAAAATCTCACGTCTAAGCTAATAAAGATAAAAATTTGAAAATTTATAATTAATGGTTTTCCGCAATGCTCTTTCTGAAAAAACTACTTTAAACGTAGTATCACTTCAAGTTATACCGGAAATGACTATTAAGTTTGTTATTTTAAATAAAACACCCTGTATATTTTACATGCATGGATTTCTCTTTTTTTATGCATTAAAATTAGCTATTAGGTTATTTGATTGTTTATTGCAAAAAATTAATCGTTTTTGACGTGTTTGTGACGGGATTCTTTCGCAAGAAATTGATTTATGGATCAATTTTTCTCTACAATATAGGCAGCTGTGTTTCCACTAATGTATTTGAATATGCATCTTTATATTAAACAGTCTTCTGGGGATTTTAGTGGTTTTGAATTGCCAGTTCCGATGATTTGAATGCATTTGCCAAAGTTACAATTTATTTCCTTTTAACTGAAGGCCGCGAAAAGATGTACATGGAAAGTGCTGTCTAAAAATTCAACAATTAGACATGTGCTTTGTATTATCGATTGAAGTAAAATCATCTCTTTCTAATTAGGAATAAATCTTCGCCTACGGTTCCTGTGTAAGTACCTTTTTTTTTACTTTCCTTGGTTTTAATAAAATATTTGTTCTTACGGATTCTATTAATTGCAAGCATCTTTTTTTTGTTGGGTCTTTCTTTTGTGAGTTTTTTATTTAGCTTATTCTGCTGGTCATTGCAGACGTATTTTGTTTTAATTAGTCAATGGATATTTAATTATGGTTATGCTGCCAGGATAATAATCCAAAATGATAAAATATTAAAGTGGGTCTGGTATCACACCACCGTAGAAATTTCACCACTCAAGGTAAGCCGTTTATCTAGTCCTTTGTGGGCAGCCCAACAACTGTTATCAACGCAGTCCATTATGGTGTTTCCTTTTCCTTCATTGGATAATAAAATATTACATTTGAATACGGAAGCTGTCACACCTGCGGATTAACTGTCAAACACCGAAGACTTCCTAGTTATAAAAGCTAAGTTAATTCTTTTATGCATGTCATTCATAAATTTTGTCTCGTCCTATGTATACGTACCGTGGTCGTGAGTTTAACAACGGGCCTTTTTTTTGCGCTGTAAGTATAAATACTTTTGTGAGCTAGAAAGGTCTTTTAAGTACCGGATTAATTTTGTGCACTTTGAACGTATGTAAATAATCGCCCAAAGTCCGGTACCCTCCGTAGTTGTTGCTAGATACATTTTGAACAATATTTGTAGGGTGTTACGACTGTTAAATACGCTAACCTATTTGGGGGCTTTGTGCCTCGTACTTTAACTCGCTATCGTAAATTGTTATTATCTGATAACGATATTTTGTTATTCATTTTAAATAATATTATCTACTGTTGTGTCTATGTGTGTCTATATGTGTTAATTGAACTATAGTGACTATAACAATATACATATTTTTATTCACGTACTGTTAGTTTCTGTTTCTACGAGTTCCTAGTGACTCTAGATATTTCTTATACATATACATATATGTTAACGTCAAAACGTACGTCAATTTTCTTTAGAGTTTTTTCGTGTGTGTTTTTAAGGGTTTTTTGTGCAAATATAAAATATGGAAGGTGATCAGTACCTTACAGTACTCCATGGACAACAAGGAAAACATGTTGTTCTTGAAAATCACCATTTTGGTTTCCGGACCTGGTCATCAAGACCCTCCCGGATAATTAGAAAAAATGTACAACACAATTTCACAAAACACAATCACATTACACACTAAATTAATATTATTACATGTGAATACTAGGGTGTGTAAGGGTTAGCATGTTTAAGTTTTAGTGGTTTTCTTTGAAGTAAATGCTTTGCCAAGACGAACTAATCTACAATTGCACACGGTTTTGTCACCACACTGTACAGATTTATACTGATCTTCTGAGGCACCATACATAACACTTACATCACAATACAATATTTAAAATGTACCATACGATTAAATAAATAATACGTAATCCTAGGTGACGCCTTATAAATTTTTTGAGCAGTGTCGAAGCCTTCATTTAGAACGATTCTCTATCAACCCACGACCACTTCCGACTAAGAAGAGCTGTTGGCAGGTCATCTAGCACTGCTATATCTTTATTTTAGTTTGTTTAGAAATAAACCCTAACATGTTGTAAAAAGATATAAGTTTGAAACTTTATAACTAATTTTACAATAATATGAACTAATAATCGCAATTATCAAATCTGTTTATTTTTTATTTTTAATTGTTTTTTTAAACTTTTTCAAATATCGTGTTTTCTGAAATTTTTTTTTTAATAAATAAATAGGCCGAATTTACAAAATAGTCGGATCATCGAGAGACCGTTTCAAATGTAATGAATTTGAGACCTCTTATAGCTCCTCTAAGAAGTTAACAGCAAGGACTCGTGTTCAATACAATACAATTCTAGTTTGTACCGTACTAATTGACTGTAAATATAGAATGTAAATGTGTATAAAATTGTATCTACTATTTGTTATCAGTTTTTCTTGTTAAACTAGAACTTTTAACTTTTAGAATCGGGTCGGATTACTGCAGGGTCCGGATTATCGAGGTCTTACTGTATGTAACTTCGACGTGAGCCAGAAACCCTTGTATAAACCCCGAAGAAATTGTGTAGTTAGGTTTTTACGGTAAAAGTGATACACCGATTGTGTCTCAATTATCTTCCAAAAATAATTTTGGGTGTTTCATTTTTTTCTTCTCTTTACTTTCTTGTTTGCCGTCTGTCTTCTTATTTTATCGGGTTATCGTACTGCCTTTATTGTTTTGCTGTGCACCAGCGATTTTCTCTTGCTGCCGTGTGACGTATTTATTTATTTTTGGCCTCCTGACGTGTGAACATCAAGTTAACATTGAAACTACAAACCCTAAAACGTCATGATCACGTACAGTGCACGCGTAGCGTGCGCAAAAATTACTCAAATTGTCCGCGCTTAAGGTACATTTATCAATAAAAATCTTTCTATAAAACAAAAATATGTTTACTAAATCAACAATTACACAACTTTTTTACTGTTAAATGATAAAAAATAATGTGATTTGGAATATTTTTAGTTTCATGTAAATAATTAGCGCCATCTTATGAATTGTGAATTACAGTTCACTGCACGATCGATATTGACAATTGACAGCAAAATATTTATTAATTTTTACTATTTAAAAATTGTCTGCCAAAAAATTTAATACAAATTTGGTGCGTTAAATTATTTTACGGTGCTTAATAAATTTAATTTTTGCACGCAAATGTAAATGACTATTACGATTTTCTCATAAGAACCCTGTACTTGTAATAAATTTTGTTCTATATTTGTGTATGTATCCAAAATGTGATTTCTTTATCATTTGGCATTTATTACATTCTTTAGAATAATAATGGAGAAATTGAATAAAATTGTTTTGTCCAAAGTTGTTAACAATTTATTAAAAATTTACCGAGGAGTTTATGGTTTATTTTTCGGTACTTTTTTTTTCAGTAAGCTTTAGAAAAAAAATTATAAGACTCTTTTGTTTAACGATAAATTTTCTACAAAGTAGTACCTATATTTTAAAATTGTAAGTTTTGTTTAATGTATTATTAATTACAGTAAAAACTATAAACAACATTTTTATTACCGAATTCTATTAGCTAATTTCGATAATAATACGTGCAAATAAAGTTGACTAAAAACTAAACTAAATGACCCCTGTACTATTTCAAAATAATTATTAATTTTGTTAACAATAATAATTTCTAAAAAATAAAACTTTGAAGCCTTATAACTAGAAACGAAATTCTTTTACATAATTATCCTTTAAACGAATTTAAAAATATAGTAATTATTTATTTTTCCATAAAAATGAAACAATTATATTTTGCAATGTTTATGACTTTTGAAAATATTGGGCAAGATTATGGAGAAAATAAAATAGAATAAGCGGGAATCGTTTTGTATTAAAATAATGTAAATTAAAAAAAAGATGTCATTGTTTATTTAGAATCCGAGATCTAAACAACTTAAATTGTTATTGTTTATTCGGTAAATAAGGAATATTGTGATCTAAAAAAATTTGTACATTGTTTTAGACATATTAATAATCAAGTTGCAATAGTTTAAGAAGCTTAGGATTAGTAGTTTAAAAAAGAATAACAACAATAGCTCTCAGCGGGTAGCGCAACGTGATTCGGAGCACAACTTTTATTAAAATCTTGCGATTAGTTTCTACATTCTCGTGAAAAACGTGTATAATAATTATTTTTTCAGCACCCTAATATCTTGAGCTTAGAGGCACTTACAAAATTTTTTTACCAAGCAAACTCCACTTATTTTTAGTGGTTTACTTTCCATATCAACGGGGACACCTTTTTTTAAAACACTCTGTATATAGAATTTGAAAACCATAAAAATTACACAATATCACAATTACAATTTGATTGACATTTTAAGTGAATTAACAAAAAAATTTTTAAATCTAACAGTAACTGCAACTGTTTCTGAAATGTCAACGTCATACCGTCCTTATCTTGCACAAACTGCACATTACTAAATATAATCAGATTTTAAATAATTAACAACAAAAAAATACGACAGATTAAAAAAATGTAGTAATAACTTCCTGACATGCATGTTTGTAATAAATTAAGCAGCATAATTAATATGGAAACGTATTAATATTTCATTGCTGGTATTTTATATACGTAATTTAATTTAAAAGTTTCATATTACATATTTATTCTACGTTGTTTTCAACAAGTGTAAAGTGAGGTTCCTTCAAACGACAAATTTTCTATCTTAACTATTAATCAAGTAATTAAAGTACAAACGGGCGAAAAGCACGTGATAACAACTTTAAACTAGAGAACTTATGGTAAAAGTTAACAAAAGTAGTTAACCAACATGCCAAGTCCTTGTTGTGTGTTTCATTTTTATCTAAAAAATCTAGTTGTAACGTAAAATTAAAATTGGCATACTATTATTTATAAAACTTGTTTTAATTTTAGAAACGTATATTTTTTAATTGCAATAAATTTGATAATAAATACATAAACAACGTATTATGCGTGATTAATTACATCGCCATTGTATGTTTTACATCGTAAAAGCTTGTTACGTAAATAAAAATGTTTATTTTTGAAGAAATAAGCATATTAATTTTTTTAATAAAATATTGTACAAAGTATAAAATTAAATTTACGTGCATGGAGATCAAAAACTTTTGTTTAATTTAAGGTTTCCTGTTCTACATACATTCGAGTTTGAAATTCAACCATAAATGTTAGTACAATTTGCATATAAAGTAATAAGCTGGAACTTTTGATAGCGCTAATTTTATTAACCACACCCGTCACTAAAATGATATTCAACATTTTCAATTAAATAATGTTTTTTAAGATAAACCGCGTTTTCAACAAACTACAATATTTTAACTTTATATATAATTTAAAATAATACAATTTATGAACAAGCATTACACAAAACAATATACTTTCATTTATAGAATTTTTTTTCTTAAACGTGTACAAAAGGTTAATAACTATTTCAATAAAACTAGAGAAATCGATTATCACAAAATAAAAAAGAGTTTCAAAAAGGGAAGAAAATATACACACATCCGAAAAATTTGGGAAATTTACTTTAAGTAGCTACTTTCAATTATATTTATGATAAAGGTTAGTTACCTACCAACAAATTTGTTATAATAAAAAAAATAGGTTGATAACCGACCAGTTAATTAGCAAGTTATTTTAATTAAAATATTGAAGATAAATTGGACGATTCTTTGGAATAACCCAATTAGCACAAAAGCTTGCCGGAGAACGTGATGGGTTCGAAAGAGATAAACTTCACAAAAGGTCATCGTACTAAATTTGAATAATTAGTTGTAATTATACGTAAGAATAATAAGGACGCTACCGGTTTGAAAATAAAAAACAAATATTATTGAGTTAAACCATAATCACAAACAGTTATATATGTAGAATTCACTGCCGGTTAATACAAAATACATTTAAAGTTATCACAGTCTCAATTTTTGTAGCTAAAATTAATTTAGCGTAAACTACACACGTAGGATTATTAGCGAAACGCACAAAAGCAAACAAACGTAATTAACTTTGATAAAGTAACCTGCGTACACTAGTTCTCCATTAATAGCGTAAGATCCAAAGTGCCTAATTTGGACTCGATGTTTTAGCGCGTCTCATAGAAAAATATAGTAAATTTAAAAATACGGTATCTGGAGGTAAAGCCGAAGTGGTTAGCAGGGACTCATGACAAAGGTAACAGCAACGCCAACGAGGTTTGTCAGTCTAGTTCTAGGCTGTAACGGGTTATCTCCGTCCAAAACTAATGTTAGGATATTATTCGTATTCTTGTGCTTTTTAACGAATTAAACTTTAAACCTCGGCAAACACAGCACCAACGGCAATGGTCAGAAAAAAAGAATATAGATTTTATAGTTTCTTGAGACTATTCCTCCGTATAAGCATCGAAATCTTAAACCCAAAATTGCGCTTAAACGGCAAGAAATAAGGAATATCAATATTTGTGCTGCTATAGGTGGGCTGAATAATAACTTACGGTAGTCGAGAGGAAGAAAATGGAAAAATAATTTACATTATACTTTAATCGTACAAAAAATCGGTTGCAACTATCGTTGCGACCTAAAATAAAGAACCGATTAATGCGGATGGCGAAGAAAATGACGGATTAAATACCTGCACGTTTCAAAATGATGCATATAAAATAGACAATCGACTAATACGGTAATAAACAAATAAAATAAAATCGTTCAAAAATTGACATGGCGTATTAGAAAGAGGCAGCGAAAAATAGAGCTGTCACCTGTCGGCGCTCAAAAAAGCAAAGAAACCTGTTTGCGGTACTACAATAAAATTTTGTAACAAATTTAAGAAATTGTAAAATAGATTAAAAAAATATATTTTCTACAAACCCCACTTTTTATTGTTTAATAAGTTTTCTAAGTGTAACCCCCTTATAGACTTAACTGCTGCAAACGATACAAGTGTTTAAAGAAGGTTAA
This sequence comes from Abscondita cerata, assembly GCA_030710515.1. NCBI lineage: Eukaryota > Metazoa > Arthropoda > Insecta > Coleoptera > Lampyridae > Abscondita > Abscondita cerata. The sequence goes on along the minus strand of JALBCR010000587.1, from coordinate 286,968 downwards.
CTTTTTAAATTGTTTAACGTTATTTCTTGTCGCAGTTGTTTTTTTTATTGAAAATATATTATCAGATCGGAAGTTTAAAGTTTCAGTTGAAGATAAAATGAGTAAATTAAGAATTTGAAATGACGGTTTTCCACAGGGATCTGTTCTTGCACTTATTATTTTTAATGTATATATTTTTGATCTTCCGTTTTTACAATGTCGTAAATTCGTCTACGACGACTTTATTTCAAAATTTTATTTTTTTCTAAATTGAAAAATACTGTCATGATTATGGAAAATTATTTCAAAAATGGCGATTATGCCGCAATCTTAAAAGAACAGAGATTTTCTGTTTTCATTTAAATAATAAAGAAAAAAGTAGAAAAGTTAACGTTATCTTTGATAATACAACGTTAAACTATAATTTTAACCATATACGTAAACACTTGAAAAGAAGCGTTCCATCAAAAGAGAAGCATGAATTTCTGTTAAAATGCAAGTTTATCTACAAATTTTTGATTACACCACGGTCGTGTTCTTTTTTATTAACGCATTCGGTTTCCTTAAAAACAAACGTAAAAATGTATAATTGCGGTACCGCGCACTTTTACTTCGAAACATGATTATACCAAAGTTTACTTAAAAATTATTTACAGATTCATAACGTTTATAAAACAAAATGTTATTGTAGTCTTTGTTTAAAACACAATAATTAATTTAGCATAAAACTTGAAATCACAACTCCCATCTCAGTTTGTTTTATTTTGAACAATAAAACATAACAAACAAAAATATACACAAAGAAATCCTATCTTAATTTGTTTATTATTAACTACGAGACCAAGTACCAAACACGGTAGTTTTCCGAGTAAACAATCAATTTACATAGAGTTATTTTTTCGGCTGAGTCTAGCATTCCGTTTTGGGGTATACACTAAAACTCTCAAAGTTTTTGTCGTTACACTAAATTCTTTAACAAGAACAGTTTATTACCCCAAATTAATCGATAAATGCTTTGAACGGTATTGCATTGTATAATTAGTTCGCATGTATAAGAGAAACTCGAAGCGTTCTTTAACAGAAACAGTTTATTACGCCAGATTAATCGATAAATGTTTTGAACAATATTGCATTTGTGGTTTGTTATCTTTACTATCAATATAATATTAATACTCGCATACACATCACTTTCAATAGTTAGTATGCGAACAACTTATACGCACACTGTTTAATATTCAGCGATTGTTAACAATTACAATTATGATGCGTTACAGTTTTGTACTTGTTTTGATTACATAGTACCTCGTAGTCTTGAATCTGCTTTCCGGCTCAATTTACTCAATATAAATTCGGGTAGTACGTTTCACTCTCTACATTTACACAAAGAAACCTACAAAATTAACAGTTAACATTTTCAAAAATAAACAATCCGCAAATTTAGAATTTAACCGTGGATTGTTATCTTACCGTTGCGTTTAGACAAAACAAAATATCAAACGACAACATTTATAAGCTGTTTCATGAAACAAACAAAGAGTTTATTGAGTCAGCGAAGCAAAATGGTGACATGTGGGTATGATTCTACTAAAGCCTTTGATAAAACCTATCGATTTAAACATTTCTTTTAAGCTTAATTGTGAAAAATTGAAGATAAGAAATTTCACGACACAACAATTGATTTAAAATATCAAATGACAAAAAAACAAATATTGCAGCGAACTGGGTATGAAAACTTACGTACTTTATCAACGCCAACAAAATATACTTAAAATGCAGTACAACCTACTTAAAACTAATAATTCAATAAAGCCAAAATTATTTACGAGTCAAAAAATAGTTTTCACCAAACAGAAGTAACAGACTTCTGTCTGGTTGAATAGTCATTAATAACAATTACAATAGGACCATAAAGAGATTTTATCGTAGCGTATATTGCCCTTTTTTACTTTTTCGCATATCAAGAAAGAAAGTATTGTAATAGTGCTTCTTAAAAATATGTATGTATGTATGTACCATATGAAAACAAAAACTGGGACACTTTGGTTCTACAAATTAAATAAGCATATATACTTTAAAGATTATTTACCTTGGGTTTCCTTTATTATTTACAATTTAACAAAGGATAGAGTAAACATTTCAGGTAAATTTCTAGGTATCGATTTAATTATTTTTTTGTATTCAATTCTGCCCGGTGATTATTATTTTCCGTTCGGGACAATTTATTTTAAATTTTCAACAAATTTTACATTTTGACCGTATTTTTTGTTTTTTATATTTAGATTTTTCAAAAATTTCTCAACATCAAGTCTCAATTTCATTCTTACTATTTTAAACATGTTGAGTAATAATTATCTATTTAATCAACCATATTAATTGCGATACGAAAAAGGTTTTTTAATTTCTTAAATACGAAGGTGGCTACTAAATTAAGAATTATGATTTGATGGCTAGTATAAGTTTTAAGACTAATTTGGGTCGTTCCACTAAAAAATTTGTCTCAATTTCTGGTATATCAGAAAATGACGCCATTTCAACAATATTTTAGCTAGACATAGAGCAATCTGGTATGACCTTATACCAAATTTCACATTGATGGGATTTTAGGAAATCGATAACTTTCTAATAGACGGACTACGCGAATCACTCTATATTTTAAAAACACGAGCGAATAAATAGTAATCGGAAAAATTTTTTTATTTGTTTTATTATTAAGAATAATTTGAAGTATTTGACAAAAACATTGCAATATAAAAATGAAAAACAATAAAACCGCAGGTCCTGGAGGTCTACCTATAGGACTTATAAAATACGCACCCCTACAAGCTATAGAACAACTTACAAGCATATTTAATAGGTGCTTAATCGAATGCAATATACCCGAAGAATGAAGATTCGGCCACATAAGTCCAGTATATAAGAAAGGTAATAAACTTGATTGCAAAAATTACCGAGGAATAAGTGTGACGTCAGAATAGAGAACGAGCTACAGGAGGAAGAAGAGCAAAGCGGTTTTAGACCAGGAAGATCCTGTATAGACAATATATTCTGTCTAAAGCAGTTACGCTTACGGAAGAGAATTGCATCTTATTTTCATAGACTTAAAAAAAGCTTATGACACTGTACCAATCGTTAAATTATGGGAAGCAGTAGAAAATAAAAATATTTCAACAAATTATATTAACGTAATAAAGAATTGGTACAAAGAAAATAGAAGTAAAATAAAAATTGGAAATCAGATGTCACAAGAGTTTAGTATAAATAAAGGATTACGACAGGGTTGTTGCATTTTACTAACACTATTTAAAATTTTTATTGAAAAAACCTTACAAAAGTGGAAAAGAAATGTGCACCAATGGGAGTGAAGCTCGAGGAAGACACCATATACAGCTTGCTGTTTGCGAATGATCAAGTTATCCTAGCGAAAGACAAAGATGACGCTGAATACATGTTCAGAAAACTAATTGAACAATATGCCTATGGGGGTCTAGAAATAAACACAAATAAAACACAATATATGGTGGTTGGAAGAAACGGGCAAGATTTAATTACAGAATGTAGACGGATTAAATGTACAGATGAATATAAATACCTAGGGGTAACAATTACACGAGATGGAAGAGATAATACAGATATATGTAATAAAGTTGTGAGGGGAATACAGTAGTAAAGCAACTACATGGAGTACTATTGAATAATGATATCTCGATACAAACAAAACATCGCTTGTACAAAACTTTCGTAGAAAGTTCAGTAACTTATGGAGCAAAAGTGTGGACTATGGATAAAAAAACAAAATGTAAAATAAATAGTGTAGAAATGATGTACTGGAGAAGATGCTGCCAAAAGACATTATTAGATAGAGTCCGAAACGAAGACATAAGAGCAAAAATGCAAGTGCAAACAACCATATTAGATGAAATAGGAAAAAAACAACTATGATGGTATGGTCACATAAAACGCATGAGAGAAGAAAGACTGCCCAAAAAAGATTGAAAGTGTAGGCCGCATACCCGAAAGAAGAAGGTTGGAAACTTGAAATAAATGAGACCATGCACAAAATAGGTTTAAATAATGATATGGTAAATGATAGACGAGCTTGGGCATTAGGCTGCGGCAAACGGCTATTATAGCTGTAAAAAAAAAGTAAAACCGCTTCAATATACAGGGTGTCCAGAAACTCTCCTGACAAACGAAGACCAGAGATTCCTCAGATAATTTTAAGACAATTTAACCCAATTCACCTAGTCCGAAAATGCTTCCTAAGGGAACTAGAGCTATTTGAAGATGGCGCCTTGTAAATAGTTTTTTTTAATACCTCCAGAACGCTTCTACTTAGAAAAGCAAAAACTGGTATGCTTCTTTAGCTTTCAGAGATGAATCGATTCCATCAATTGCGAATTTCTAGTACCGGTCATAGCGTCCGTTTTGGGTAGGTCAACGGTTATTTTAACGCATAACTTTTTTGTTTTTAACTTTTAAGCATTTGTGACACTAGATTATTAAATTTTCGGGTATTATAGTACTAAAAGGTACTCTTACTTTAAGTCATTAGGATACACCGTTTTCTAGAAAAATGGATTTGAAAGTTTTTTTTTCATTAAAGTTAAATTTAAATTTTTTGCACAAGTTGGCTCTGAACTGCCAACAAAAATAAAACCTACGTTTTTCATTGTCAAATTGTTGTCAGTTTGCGAAGTTTATCTTTTAATTTTTTACTTTACCAGGCGCCATCTTCAAAGACCTCTAGCTCCATTAGGAAGAATTTTTGGACTAGGTGAATTGGGTTAAATTGTCTTAAAATAATCTGAGGAATCTCTGATTTTCGTTTGTCAGGAGCGTTTCTGGACACCCTGTATATACAAGGTGAGTTTTTAGTGCGTATTTGCTCTATAGCGCCTTAGCTACTTATTAGAAAAAATTGTGTGCTATCTCAAGTTGTTGGTAACCTTTTTTGGTATTTTTTAAAAATATCTGTGATAATACAGAGTGTTACATATTTCCTGTACAGCAACTAACTTTCTTATTTTAAATAGAACACCCTATACATTTTTTGAAATTTGAAAAGAACACAAAAATTTAATTCAAAATCATGTATCGCACCCTATGCTAAACCCTAAGGTATCGGAAGTATTTAACATAACAAGAAAAAAATTTCAGTTGAAAAAATCTGGATGGAGCCTTATAACATTTTCCATATGTTATATCAAAATTTAATTTTTGGCATACCGTAAGTACATAGAATTGTCTAACTTTTGCAATTAAAACAAATTGGAAAATAATATACTAAGTGTTACATTTTCCAGGTCACATTTAGCTAACTTTAAACTTTGAAAACATTTTTTTTTCAAATAGAACACCCTGTATTTTTTATGCCCCATTATGTAAAATTAAATTATCTTTCTTCTGGTATAGCCATTGCGTGGGTTAAAGTTAGCAACTTTTGAAATTAGCCTTATACTTAAAAAATTAAAAACTACTTTTGAATGAAAATAAACTATAAATAACGCAAACATATTTTCAATAATAACTTTAATAACATACATAATAATAACAATAAAAATATCTATTAAAAATTAATTTTTCAATAGTGACCTACATTCCGCCCATTATTTGCGATGCGTAATTCAATTCTTTGTCTAAATGACCGCTGAACATTTCCCAACATTTCTAGTGTAATTGTACGAAAAGCATTTCGTATTTTGTTTTTCAGATCTTCTAAATTTTCTGAAATTTCTTGATAAACAAGATTTTTAATATGCCCCCAAAGAAAGAAATCTAAGCAACTCAGATCGGGAGACACCGTCCAATCCATTTATTGGGATATAAGTTATTCAAAAATTGGCGAACATTTCGATTGTATTGTGGCGGATCCCCATCTTGCATAAACCACATGCTCCTGATTACATCCAATGGCACGTTTTCAAGTAAATCAAGTAGATTACTTTGAAAAAAATTTAAATTACTTTCTCCATTTAGATTTCCTTCAAAGAAATAAGAACCAATTATGTATTGACCAATAATACCTGCCCACACATTAACAGAAAAACGATGCTGTCTGTCTATCGAGATTCTAAAATGAGGGTTTACGGTATCGTAATGGTGATAATTCTTGCGATTTGGTTTACATGTGTTAGAGAAAGTGCACTCATGAGTAAATAACATATAACTGGAAAATAATCGGTCTTCCTGTATTTTTGTCAGCACCCAGTCACAAAAATTTATACGGTTTTGATAATCCTGTTCAGTAATATTTTGTTCATATTCAGGATGATAGTCATGGAACTTATGTTTACGTAATGTTTTAACTACCGAAGTCTGAGAAATATCCAAGACAGCACGTACATGTCTAGTACTAATCTCAGGATTTTCAACTACTGCAGTAACTATATCAAATTGCATAGCTTCATCCTCAATTTTTCCTTGAGTTCTTCTTATAATTAGCATTAGATGTAAGTTCAAAACGTTCCTTAAGTCTTTCAAAGCATTTAATTTGACGTTTTATTTGCTCAGGATATCGCGTTCCATATAATTTAGACGCCAATAAACAATTTCTATTACATTCTCCTAATAAATAAGTCATGTCAACTAATTTTTGAGTAGAGCAATTCATATCAATGCTTCAGTAAAAAGTTGTAATCAAGTAATTAAACGAGACTGTCAAAACCACTGAGAAACTGACAGTTTTGTTTGTTGTCAAGGCCTTCTAGATTCTACTCGTGTGTTATTTAAGATTATATAAGTACAAAGCTAATTTTATATGCAATTTTTAAGCAAAATCCTTATAAATCTGTCACCTAGAAAGAAAATTGCAAATATCTCAAAAGCTGCTAAGTTTAACCCCTGCAATGGTTATACCAAAAGAAAGGTAATTTAATTTTACATAATTGGGCATAAAAATACAGGGTGTTCTATTTGAAAAAAAATGTTTTCGGAGTTTAAAGTTAGTTAAATGTAATCAAGAAAATGTAATACTTAGTATATTATTTTCCAATCTGTTTTAATTGCAAAACTTATACAATTCTATGTACTTACGGTATGCCAAAAATTAAATTTTGATATAACATATGGAAAATGTTATAAGGCTCCATCCAGATTTTTTCAACTGAAATTTTTTTCTTGTTATGTTAAATACTTCCGATACCTTAGGGTTTAGCATAGGGTGCGATACATGTTTTTGAATTAAATTTATGTGTTCTTTTCAAATTTCAAAAAATATATAGGATGTTCTATTTAAAATAAGAAAGTTAGTTGCAAATCTCGTAATTTTTTCATATATTGGTTTTGGCTTCTGCAAACAACTTATTATTAAGAATTTTATAATTTACTTGCATACTTTGAGAATTTTATTTAAATGAATTTTTCTAAAACGTATATTGATGCAAGCGGTTAGTTTTATTGTTGGATTACCTATCTATTTTATTGTCAAATTAAAATTCAAGAAATGCAAGTTTGGAAATTTATTTTTAGAATTAAAAATACAAATTATATCTATAAGGTAAGTAAAAAAATTTAAATAAATAATAATCTGTTTTTTAAACACAACCTTTATTCTTAAAACGAACGCAAAAGTAATCAATACATAGGAATTAATATAGTTAGAATGAATTGTCTCCCACGCATTCGTAATAGCTGCAATCAGTTGTTCCCGGTTCGCAAGTATAAAATTTGTTCTTTGACAACAAACATTCGAGCCCAAAAGTTTTCTATAATATTAAAATCTGAGCTCTTCAGCTCTTCGCAGGCCAGGGCAATACTTGCAAGTAATTTTTTTTTCGATCCAGTTTAACACCACTTGCGAAGTGCGTATAAGGGCGTTATCCGTTAAAACAAAACATCGAAATTGTGACAATTTTACAGATATATAAATAATTATTGTCTAAACCCTAAAAATATACAAACGCGAACAAAGTTATTGAAATTATTTGGTTATATGTTTTCCACATTTTTACAATAAAATTCAATTACTATTCTACAACTAATAAACCCAATGAAAGATTTAGTACACTCATGAAATTTAAAACTTGGACACCACAATTTCTGTAAACAAAAGTTTGCACATTGTGAAGCGGGCTTAAGGGTATCATTTACAATTCTAACAGCAGGTAGTCTCAGCAGGGGTTATCTTATAGAAGGACTGTAGAATGAATCATTACACTAAGCACGTTTTAGAAAATAGGTAATTTACGTTGCTTACTTAATTTTTTCTTTAAAGAATATATTTGAAGGTATCGCTAATTAAACACCATAGCTCGATTAATTATCGAATCAAAATTTTGTTTAGGAAATGTTTACAAAATAAAATTAGAAATAATTTTGATTTAAAAAACGTCTACAAGCAATAACTTTTAAATTAAATCAAAAACTAAACATGGTTATTTGGGTTGACTGATTATTACTTATTTTTAAATAAATCTAACCTACTAATTATTGTAAGTTATTAAAAAAATCATTAAACTCTCTATTCATAATATTTAGTCCTTACAAAATGTATATTTTATGACGTTTCATTTTTTCTGTAGTTAATATAAAAAGTGAAAATAAAAACTAAGGCAATTCTTATTGTCAACGTATATATTTAGTTTTTTGACAAGAATTTATTACATAATTATAATTAAGATACCAAGTTATAGTTTAAAATTAAATGAAAACGTTTTTTTTAAATAAAGGTATTACTATATAAATAAATATAAGAAATCAATAATGGGTGTGACCTCCATTATTATTGATACATTCTTGGAGGCGTCTGCTCATTGACGCTATCAAGGTATCAATATAATTAATATTAATCGTTTCCCATGCGGTATCAATGGCTGCAATTAGTGCATTACGGTTTACTGGTATAAAATTTGGCCCTTGTTGTCTTCGGATAACAGCAAGTATTCGAGCCCAAACATTTTCGATAATGTTAAAATCTGGGCTTTTTGCTGGCCAGGGTAACAGCTCCAAGTTATTTGCTTGTATCCAGTTGCGCACAACCTGCGAAGTATAGGGTCATCATATCCCGATAGTTAATTATCGAATGTTCCAAGAAAATATGTGTAAATAGTAAATGGAATCTACTAACGTAACGTTAAGTCGTTAATTATAGTTACATAACTCTCCTTTCATAAGATATAGTTCATATTAATATGCTTATTGTAAAGCTTCGTACACACCTGAACAACAAACCGAGGAACAAACAGAACAACGAACCGAACGGCAATCGGAACATTAATTTGGACGGTGCTACGTACGAATTTTAGAACAGATTCGCAAGTCCTGATTGTTCCACGAACGGTTTGCGGCGTTCCCGCAACTTGTCGGTTTTTTCTCCGACATCAAAGAAAATGCGCGCGAATGCGTTTGCAGGTTTGGACGAATCTAAACAAAACGGCGAACAAACTTATGCGGGAGAATTAAATTATTTATTTTTGTCCTCCCTTTTGTGGGTTTGTTGTGTTTTAGGTAATATTATGGAGTTGACAGAAGAAAAATGTTTTAAATTAATCAGTGTTTAAGAATGCAAGAAAAAATGATGTCCCTATTAGCATCATTTGGGCGGGAAATTTCAAAAATAAAAAAAAGCGAAGTAAATTATAATTTTTACTCTTCTTTGTGCGTAAAAATTTGGTTGGCACTATCTTCTTGTTTTCCGCAATTTTCTCTTCTCAATAATAAATATATATGAACTGAAAACTACTGAAAATAATTATGGGAACAGCACAAACGTTCCGTTTGTTGTTCGGATTGTGGAAATCATAAAAGATCGTTTGTCGTTCTGTTTGACTTTCGGTTCGTTGTTATGTTTGTTGCTCGGTTTGTTGTTCAGGTGTGTACAAAGCTTTACAACTTAAACAACAATTTTTGGGAATAAAGATTAGTTTGTGATGTAATATTAGAAACACAAATTTATATCATATCAAATTTATGACAACTTAAAACCAAGAACGTGTATGTTATTGCTAAGAAATTATTAAGGAAAAAGCGCAATTGCAGTGTAAATATTTATAATTAGATATTTTCGAAAGTTTATAAGTCCTCTATTGTAATCTTAATACTTAAAAGAAAATCCTGTCCATTAGCATTATAAGGAAATGGCTTTTACTTTATGAATAAGTTTCAATAACAATAGAATATCCTTGTTTGTTTAATTTACTTTCTTTGAGTCATATTGCTCTAAGGGTTGTTACATTGGTCATTTTGTAAACATTTCCTAAACAAAATTTTGATTCATTAATTAATCGAGCTATGGTGTTTAATTAGCGATACCTTCAAATATATTCTTTAAAGAAAAAAATTAAGTAAGCAACGTAAATTACCTATTTTCTAAAACGTGCTTAGTGTAATGATTCATTCTACAGTCCTTCTATAAGATAACCCCTGCTGAGACTACCTGCTGTTAGAATTGTAAATGATACCCTTAAGCCCACTTCACAATGTGCAAACTTTTCTTTACAGAAATTGTGGTGTCCAAGTTTTAAATTTCATGAGTGTACATTAGGAATTCAATACGTCTAAGGAATAAAATTATTTTATAAACCACTTGGGTTTTTTTATTTAAAAATAAATAATAAATTTAAAGTATAAAAAATATTAAAAAATTTAAATATATTTTTAAATTAAGACGACCGTCTATAACCCAACAAATTCCTGTCCGCGCGCTTACCTAACCCTACACGTTAACTGAGAAATAGCCACTACGCTTTTTCGGAGTTATATGATTATGCTGGTAACCCGTTTTTCATCGTTAAAAATTTCTCTATTCCAAAAGTCTAGTGGTTCACTTACATACCGACTTGCAAATTCCAGCTTGTGTCTAACGTTTCCACTTCCTTTAACCTTTTGAGCAGTAATACAGTACCGTGGAAACTCGTATCTGGTATTGCAGTGGTGAATATAGAAGATGGATGTTATCTTACATAAATTACTAATGCGCTATCTTGTGCATGTACAGATATTCTGGGTCTACCACTATCGATGGCTCTTCCTAAAGTATGTTCGGGGGTTTATTTTAATCGCAATCGTCCTACGGTACTTTTCACGCACCCTACGCCCCCTCGCTAACTTCAAGACTATCTGCGCTTTCAAATGGACATTATAATGAGGAGGTATTTTTACAACACTAGAAATTTTAAATTATGGTTAAATTTGTATTTCTTTTCTGTATTTATTTGTTTCAACGACAAAACAATATTGTATATTTTGATATTGTAAAGGTAATTAAAACAATTAACCTCTACAGTGATAGTATAATGCAGCAAATACATTTTATTGTAATTTTAAGTTAAGCATCGAGAAAAAATAGTTCCATATTGAGATTAATCTATAAGTAAAATAGAGGGAAAATAGTTTCATCCAATGAGAAACTAATAAGTTTTAAAGATTATGTATACAATAGAGGATTTATTTAGCAAATTTTTATTTTACTATTATTTGCCAATAATCTTCTACTATATAAAAATTGTCGGGTTTTCCTTCCTGACGCTATAACTCCAGAACGCACGAACCGATTTCCACGGTTTTGCATTCGTTGGAAAGGTCTCGGGCTCCGTGAGGTTTATAGCAAAAATTCAGGAAAATTTCAACAGAAAAGCGGGAAAATCTTTTTTCACATACAGCGCCATCTCTGATACATAGCATGTACTACAAACCAATATTTTAAGTAGATGGCGCCGGTGCGTCGCAATGACAATTAACAAGTCGCAAGGCCAATCGCTTAGTGTTTGCGGGATAAATTTAGAAAATAATTGTTTTCACATGGGCAGTTATACGTTGCGTGTTCACGAGTTGGGAAACCATCCGCTTTGTTTGTGTTAACGTCAGACCAAAAAACAAAAATGTGGTTTACCAAAGTGCACTTCAATGAAACGGATAATTTGCGGACACGTATAACGCTTCGATTCAGTATTTACTTTGGATTCACTTTTATTTACTTAGAGAAGTTCAACTAAATCACACTTTATTTTTGTAATTGAAATGAATTCATTACTGTTGTGAAATGAAATAAAATTTTTCCTTTTCAAATATAAAACAAAAAAAAATTTTTCTTCGTCTTTTAATCACCAAACGAAATGTTACATAAAACGAAGCCATCTGGTGGCGAAACCGAGTTCGCCGGGTTTGCTAGTCTGTTAGAAAACAAAGTGTGTATTGTAATGTTTAGTAACAACTTTCTTATAAAAGATTATAACACACCACAGAATTGCATATTTTATCAGTGTAATAGTAATCAAAACAAAAAATTTAAAAGGTAGTGTTGTAATGCAGGAAATAGATTTTATTGTAAATTCGGGGAAAAACAGTGTCATATAATGAGGATAAATATACTATTATTGAAAGTATTAAGTTTATAATAGAGGATTTAAATTTTTCTAAAATCTAAGCAATTAAGCAAACGGGAAATCAACGGCAAATTTTTATTTTGTAATTATTTTTTTTACCGAATGCAACAACAATGACACAGAGTAGATACCCGTTAACCAACAGAAAAACACCAAAAACTGCACCAAAAACTTGACTCGGACACGTGTTTCAACAGCTAAGCTGTTATCATCAGCAATACCGATACTAAAAATAAAAACAACGGGAAGCTTATATATACTATCTGCTTATCACGCATCGTTAAACTTAATTGATTCTTAGATAAGCTTAAATAATTCCGAAAATCCTAATGGACTGTTATCATCATAATTCATAAGCAAATTTCTGTTTTAAAAATTTCTAAACTTTCATAAGAATCAAGTTTGTTTTATTATCTACCCTCTTAATTAATTCAATGTCGCCTACTCTATGGCCATTTTCAAGCATATGCATGGCAACACTGGACCTATCTGTGCGATGATATTTGACATGAGCTACGTGCTCTTTAAAACGAGTTTTAATAAGTCTCTTGGTTTGCCCTTGATTCTTATAAAAGTTTAGAAATTTTAAAAACAGAAATTTGCTTATGAATTATGATGATAACGGTCCATTAGGATTTTCGGAATTATTTAAGCTTATCTAAGAATCAATTGAGTTTAACGATGCGTGATAAGCAAATAGTATATATAAGCTTCCCGTTGTTTTTATTTTTAATATCGGTATCGCTGATGATAACAGCTTAGCTGTTGAAACACGTGTCCGAGTAAAGTTTTTGGTGCAGTTTTTGGTGTTTTTCTGTTGGTTAAATAGACGCTGCAGTTGGTGTTCCTTTCCTTTGATCTAGATACCCGTTATTCTTTTGTAAATCTTTACAAAGTACAGCAAAATCAACTTCGGTTATAAAAATCTTGTTGACAGGTGCGTGCAGCTAAAAGTTGATGTTCACAATAAACATAATCGATCCTTACAAAAAAGTAGATATGTTTTGGATTATCAACTACCTATGGATATTGATATTAGGTTTTTTTTAAATTATAGGTTCAGTTTGCACTTAAGTAATCCCTGCTGGGAGTTATCATCCCACCACCTGCTGTTACACAGTAGCAATAATCGTAAGCTTGCTTTACAATATGAAAACTTAATTTTAAGAAACCGTCTTGTTCAATTTTTTTTTATTTCTAAAGCATGGCAGTGTTTACAAATTCTAGAAAATTAGTTCTTTGAAAACAAACGCTATTCTGGTAGCGAATTTATTTTGAATCACCTCTTAATTGTCTGAATAACTGAAATCGAACTGTCGTTGCAAGCATTAATCTTTTTTTCCAAAAAAGTTTTGTGTTTGTTAAACATGAAGTAGTTTATGTAGCAAAAGTACCTATAACGAACTTATATCTTCAAAATAACTCTTGCACTCTACTCTCTACTTGGTATTATTTTTCTCCTTAATAAAACTTTGAATACCATATAGATTGACTATATTCTAACGTTAGCTGAACTACCTAACTACCGACCTCAATCACGTTTTCCGTTTTAAGACCCATGCATTTTTGTTACTATTTCACTATTTCAACAACCTTAAAAACGATATCATGTTTACGTCTTCAACCAAAATCTGTCATATCGTATGTTTTCCCCTTAAACAAAAAATATTTGATTTCAGAAAAATCACATTCCTTCTCCGCAAATCGATTGCAGAAAATTTTATAAAACCACTCTCCTTTGACTTGACTTACCGTTTTTTTTCTGACAAATGGTTTAGTTTTAGATGTAATCATTTCCCAACCCTATAGTTCTATCTATGCTGAGACAAACCACACCGTTGGTGCAGTACTTATTTTACGCCTTGACCACCACTATTACTTTTATGCAATTTTTGCATTTGAAATACCTAACCGCATCGTATCGTCTACAATACGGAAACAAAGTTGTATTTCTTAAGTAACTAAACGGTACCTTTTAATTTACTATTTGATTTCAGTTTATTACTTCAACAAATAATTTGAAAAATTAAAATAATAAAAGAAAAACTAATTTTTAAAAGACGCTCGAAAATAAATTAATATCGAAGTAAAAACTTTTTAATTTATTAAAATTCTTGTTAACATTTTATTTTAAAGGGTTATTAATTTTTATACATAAATATCCATTATAACAAGAAAATTAATTAATTACTGTCAAAATAATTTAATTTGATGATTTTTGGAGAGCGTTCTTAAATTTATACATTTTCGCGCCTGATAAAATAAGGTTTTTATCACACCTCTCAAAGATATTCAATTCAAACATTAAACACAACTGATTTTACAGAGTCGTATATTATGTAATGAGCTTGTAATAATTAGGAGTACCTTAATAGTCATTACATGCAAATTGCATACACTATTTTTTCTACGACGTCACAATGTTAAATAGAAACGATAATTTTATAATTGAGCCACTACTGCTATAGTTACGAATTGCCAAAATTGCTAAATTTATGTTTATCTTTTAGCCACAGCACGAGTCAATAAGTGCAATAAATGACGTTGTATTTCTATTGGTTCTGAATTTGTATCCTACTCATGGAACATTTGATAATTGCGTAATGTCGCAATTCTATTGGTTCTAAATCGGTATCATAAAAAAATTTGTATCGTAATGATTACAAAACTGTAATACATGAATTACAATACAGGAGTAGAAAAATATAATTAATAAAGTATTACATTTTTGTTTTTTACAATTATTATTAAAATATGTAAGTATTCACAGAAAATAAAATTTGAGAAACATTTTTGTAATATTTTTACCACAAAATACTAATTTTGGAAAAAAAGAAAAGTTAAAAAATACTGTTAATTTTATTAGTTTTGTAATGCTTTAGAAAACATCAAATTTCCTTACTCTTGAAACAACTAATCCCATTTCAAATTTGTAAAAATAATCGATCGTTTTCTTTTAAATTGGTAAATATCAGTAACTGTATTTATATATTGTTTAAAACTATGTAGGGTTTCGTACTTAAAAATTAAATTAGAATAAAGAAATTATGTATAATTACCGTTAAAGGTAGACGACATGTTAAACTGCTAGTTTCTTTTTGTACGTACGTAATATGGCGGAAAGAATTTCTCGCTTTGTATTTTTTTTGTTTTAACTAATAAAGTAAGGGCGACGCAGGGTAACTTGTGTTTAACTTTGTAAAGTGTTACTTGAGGTGTGTACAATCTGTTTTAAATAAAGTTTTGAGGATGCCTTACTTTGAACCATATTTAATTTTGTCCTTTTGCACGTTTCTAGTGTTTACCTTTTACGTTCGTTTAAACCCCAACTATAAAAAAATTGAACTAATTAGGAACCGGTAACGTAGTTTCTTTATCTGGAAATTTATTGCGTAGAGAATTATCTCGCACGTATTTTTTTGTAATACGCACTCATGAACCGTTTGTCACCAATTTATCCAATATTTTTCTTTCCATTTTATTAAAGTTTAATTAAAAGTGCCGACAGGTATGAAAGCAGTTACATAGTCGATTCTTCAATAATTATAGCCAACATAACAGTTGGCAAGTATAAAATTTCGAATCGCCTGCAGTAAATACGCAAGAGGTTGTACAATAGCAAACAAACACTGAGAATCACCCGACAGCTGTTTCGTCCTTTGGGACTCATCGGGAGTGAGAGAACCGAGTGTAAGTTCACTATTGTACAAACGCGCCTGTCGACTATATGCCCTATTGAGGGATCACAAGATTTAAACGATAAGGTTTTGACATCTTAGTGTCGACCGTGAAAGCGTTCACGTTACGAAATGTAGAACTATAATTATTGAAGAACGACTATGTAACTGCTTTACATACCTGTCGGCAAAGTTGCTAACATTTACGTATGAACGCTTTCAGAGTCGACACTAGATGTCAAAACCTTATCGTTTATATATATATATATATATATATATATATATATTGCTATTGGAAACAATCGATAAAATGTAAGTTAATAATGATTAATTTAGATGATAAAATGACCACTGTCGCAGACGCATAAGATCCTCAGTATGAAATTTTTATTTTATTTTCAGAACACATAAATGGGATCTTTTGAAACAATACAATAAGATGTGCAACATAACTAAATTATGATTTGTTATAAACTGTTTGTTTTAAAGGTTGTTTACATCCACTTGAATTAAATTAACTTACAAAAAATTAAGAATTGGTAAATGTTTAACTCCGTTCCGTAGAAAACTTGCGATAACATTTAAGTATACATACGGCAAATTAACGTAGCATACGAAATTTTGGTCAACTTCAACTTAAGTAGGTATTAAATACTTTATTATGTTTGTGTGCAGTTTTTATATGAGTGACGGCAAAATAATGTTCAACAAGAACTTCTTAAGCTAACTTTGTAAATGTAAACGGAAAGCTTTGTTCATTCGTGCGTTAATTCTTATTTTTTTGTGCCTGCATTGGTTTATTTTAAGCCTATTAAACTATATTCGATCAGGAGGGAACGCTTCTGTTTGAACGCTTTTTTCTTGATGTCGTTTTTTTTGAAATATTGATTTAGTTTGACTCAGATGGGTGTATTTTAAATATCCTGGTAACAGCCGTTGGTTGACTTAATTGTCTTACCTTAGTGTGTTGCTAATAGAGTGGTTGGTACACCTTCACCGTTGAATTATTTGATATTTTTTATTGAACAAACGTTGGGTAGTGTTCATCAGAAAGAAAGAGATTCAAGCCGCCTGGCAACAGTTGTTGGTTGACTTAATTGTCCTACTTGTTTTGGTACAAATGGAGTATCTTACCTCTCTACTCGATGTCATTGAACTTATTATTTACCTGTAATACAAAGAATATTAAAGCAGAGTTTATTGGTTTGTTATTTTGATTTGATTTTATATAATATTTATTATGTATACGCTATGTATTGTCTTTATGTAGTGTTTGATTGATTATTTCATTCGACAAACGAAGTCATGAGGCTATCGATTATTAATTATCTCATAAAATTTGAAATATGATTAACACACCTTGTTGCACTTTTTTATTTGATTTGGTTAATATTTTGATGTATTGACATTTTATGTGTTATGCCTTTGCAATTTGTATGTTATTTGTATATTTTGATCAATGTACTTTTTAGGTTTTCTTTTGTGTAAGCAGTCTATGCAGAGGTTAAATATTAAATGTTATTGTAGTTTGCATGCAAGTTTTATTTTAATTTATTGGTTTATAATACATTATCCAAAGTAGATCAGTTCAGTTATTTAATATATATATATATATATATATATATATATATATATATATATATATATATAATGCTTTATTCTTTCACGTGTAAACATGTTTGTAATAAAAATCTTTGGGGTTTAAACACGTGTAATAAATATTAAAATTACAACGTTTCGCCACGCTAACACGCAGCTTTTTCAAGTAAATAATAAATAACAATCTTAGTTTCTATGCGATTTTGACCTTGAACGTGTCGCTGGACCAGAGTAACCAATAGCATTACGTATCGGTATCATGGTAATGTTGTTTTGTATATTTTGTTGTTCTATTTGTTGGATATTTGGGGGATCTTCTATCCTGAGGTAAAGTTAATAACGGTTTCAAGTGTTAGGTAAACCTTTTCCATCATCTCGTTTATTAATGCAATTAGGACGTCTTTCTATCTCGATTTGTTCTCTAATGAGGCGGTTACATAAATATTTTTCTTCCTAGCATTCTTGTATTTTCAAAATCGATTTTATGTCCTGTTTGGTGATGATGTTCAGCTAGAGAATAAGTTAAACATCCTTTTCGGACTGCTAGTTTGTGTTCTTCTCTTCTCGCAGAAATACGTCGATTGGTTTGTCCAACGTAAGAGATGTTACATCCTCCGCAAGGAATTTCTGTAAATGCCTTGATCTTCTAAAGGAATAATATCTTTAGGGGAACGGAGGAAAGACTTAACTTTATTAACAGGTACAGAAACTACTCGTATGTTGTGTTTCTTTAGAATGTTACTTATCTTCTTGTAGTACCTTGAAGTACGGGATTGATACAGTAAACGTACTCTTATCGTTAACTTCGTTGTCACTTCTTTGTTTCATCCTTTTTTGCTTTCATAACATGATGACGTGAAAAACCATTTTGTTTAAAAGCTTGATTCAGAAGATTCATTTCTTCGTGTATATGCTCGCTGTCTGTTAGTCTAGCAGATCTAATTAATAAGGTTTTTAAAACAGAATTTAAATGTTATGGATGATGATGTAAATTAGCATGTAGGTATCTATTGGTATGAGTTTTTTTTCTACACTGTATGTCCTAAACTTCCGTCTGGTTTCCTAATTAGTAACACGTCAAGAAAAGGTAGTTTTCCGTTAACTTCTACTTCGGTAGTAAATTTAATTTGTGGATGAATATTATTTAAATAATTTAAAAAAGCTAGTAATGCTTCATCACCATGTGGCCATATGGAGAAGATATCATCAACATATCGTAACCAAAGTTCTGGTTTGTTGGAAGATTCTTGAATTGCATTTGTTTCAAAGTTATCCATAAATAAATTAGCAATTGCAGGTGAGATAGGTGATCCCATTGGTGCTCCTTTAGTTTGTTTATATTTCTTAGAGTCGTATAAGAAGTATGTGTTGGTTAAACAATGTTTAGTTAAACGAACAACATCAGGTGTTAACATATGTTTGTTTGCTAGAATATTAAGAGTCTCTTCTATTGGAACTTTAGTAAACAAGGATATATATATATATAGATAATTCTCCGAAGAAAACAATCAATTTACTTACACATGTTTTGTTTTTTTTTTTGATGAATTCAACACTTCGTTAGTCGTTACACTTAATTTCTTTACAGGAACCGTTTATTACACCAAATTAATCAAAAAATGCTTTGAACGGTATTGAATTTCAATAATTAGTTCACAGGTATAAGAGATACTTAAAGTATTTGCAAGCGTTGTTTTGACCTTAAGTCAAACGAAAGATCTTTTTTTCAAAAACTGAATTATTTCTTAAAGGTTATCATAAATATCACTTCTCGCATACGATTTATTTTTATTGGTACGTACACGATGAGCTTTACGCGCACTGCCCAATATTTAGCAATTGTTACAAAAAATAATAATTATGATCTGCAGCAGTTTTGTACTTGTTGTTAGTTACATAGTTACACTAGTTTCGAAGCTGCTGACAGACCTTCCCCTAACTTACAGACTCATTTTTTAAATAGAAACTCCGAATTCGGAAATGCTTTTCTATTTTTTAATTTCTATATAAACAAAAAAACCCTAGAAAAAATTAACACTTTAACAATTCAGCATTTAACCTAGGGTGTAATTTTACGATTAAGTCTAGACCAAATAAAATATGAAATTTAAGTTGAAATACAATACGATTTTAACGCTTTGTCATAGAACCAACAAAGGGTTTATTGAGTCACCGAAGCAAGCAGGGTAATGTGGCTAAGACTTCTACGAGAACCTTTGATAAAAGCTATTAAAATAATAACTTTTTTTAAACTTAATTGAGGAGCACGACGGATTTAAAAATATCAAAAGACAAAAGAAATAAATACTGCAGCGACGTAAGAACAAAACTATATGTGCGGTTTATCGCAAATAAAATATACTTAAAATACAGTTCAACCCACTTAAAACGAATAGTTTGATAAAGCAAACATAATTTACGCGTAAAAATATTTTTACCAAAGATAAGTAACAAACAGAGTTTTTAAAGCTTTGTTGACGGTTTATCTTATCAATAACTATCGGGAATGGGACAAGCACTTGCTTAAACTAGCGACATCGTTTGTACTGAAAAGCATGACGTAACCGGCTATACTCCGTACCGGATTCTTTTTGGCAGAGAGCAAGTTTTGGTGGGAGACGAGTATTGTAAGGGAGGTGAACTAGGGCGTCTAGATTTCAATGATCAGGGCTAGTAAGCAAACAGAACTGAGGATACGATCAAGTTGTTTAAAGATATACGCACCCTTGATCAGAACTACGAACGAAATGAATATCATTACGATCTGAAAAGGAATGATATTACCTATGATAGAGGCGACAAGGTTCTTTAGAGAAACTTTGCATTGTTAAATGCAACCTCTTAATTCTGTCGCAAACTGAGTCCGCTCTTTGTTAGATAGTACACGGTAGCAAAATAATTGTAACTTGGACTTATTAATTGAAAGACAAAAGAGGCAAGACGAACAGTGTCTAGAATATGAAGGGCTAAAAACTATATTATATGGTAAAGTTGTAAGTAGTCTTACTTTTTGTTCTTTTCAAACTATTTCGATATTATTTTTGTTGATATTTTTACATATAGACAGATATTTTGCGTCTAGCAAGAAACAAAAAGAAACGTAAGTAAATAAAAATAAATATACTTAACTGTTCAACAAATTATAATTGTTAAAACAAAGCTAAACATTTAGTATCTTTTTTACCTTTTTTTCTCAAGATCAAGTGGCGCGCTTGGTCCCCACGACTACTTGCTTTACAACATTGCTTACAAAAAGAGGAAAAAGTAAATTGTATTTTAGAAAAAAATAGTTTAAGTGAAAGCTGTAGATAATAAAATTTTTAAACAATTTTCCTTTTATACCTTTTTCGTGTATTTAATATTTTTAGAGGTATTGTTAAAACAATTAGTGCTACTTCTCAGAAATTACTTACTGTATCAAAAATAATTAAAATAAAAGTTGTATATAATTAAATTGCAATCCATTTTATTAAAAAAAATGTGTAAAACAAATATTTTTTTTTTTTTTTTTTTTTTTTTTTTTTTTTTTTTTTTTTTTTTTTTTTTTAAATATAAAAAAAAAAAAAAAAAAAAAAAAAAAAAAAAAAAAAAAAAAAAAAAAAAAAAAAAAAAAAAAATTTTTTTTTTTTTTTTTTTTTTTTTTTTTTTTTTTTTTATTTTTTTTTTATTTAAAAAAAAATTAATAAATAAAAAAAAAAATTTTTTTTTAAAAATAAAATTAAAATTTAATTTTAAATAATTTTTTTTTTTTTTTTTTAATTTTTTTTTTTTTTTTTTTTTTTAATAAATAATTTTTTTTTTTTTTTTTTTTTTTTTTTTTTTTTAAATAATTTTTTTTATTTTTTTTTTTTTATTTAAATTTTTTGTTTAATAAAAAATTTTAAAAAAAATTTTTTTTTTTTTTTAATTTTTTTACCGTGTGTCCCAGGGAGAACGCAACATAGGATTTTTATTAAGGCAAAATATAGAACGGATCTACTTGTGCTATGATATTTTTCACCGTCGCGATACGACGTGCGTTGTAAGTGTCAGTTGAAGTAAGAAAGAGAGAGCGGTTTGTGTGTGTGACGATTGTCATGTCTACCACAACTGTAATATTCCTTTTGACATTTCTCAACCTAAAAATTTATTATTTTGTTTTTTGCGAAAATTCTAATTGTTTAGTCGCTTTGATGTGATCGCTTTCTCAAGTAAGTACAACTAATTCTTTTACATAATTACGCATAATTATTTTCGTAAATTAATTTTAGGTTATAAACAAAAAGTACATTGTGGTGCTTAGTATTATAAAGAATATTAAGCTGATTTAAGATGCAGTTATATCAATATGATTAAAAGTGCCTATGAAAGTATAATTATGTAAACGGATTCAGGTTTCATTTTTATACAGCATGTTAAGAACTTCACGATATAAGACCGATACTTGTGTAAAACACGATGAAGGAAGAACCAGGAGACGACAGTTTCATAGGCAAGGAATATTATTATTTTAGTACCTACCTAAAAAGTGATTTAACTTG
Source organism: Abscondita cerata (assembly GCA_030710515.1). Classification (NCBI taxonomy): domain Eukaryota; kingdom Metazoa; phylum Arthropoda; class Insecta; order Coleoptera; family Lampyridae; genus Abscondita; species Abscondita cerata. Next base: position 264,873 of record JALBCR010000587.1, on the reverse strand, counting down.
GAATATTATTTGCAGGAGTCGTACAAGCTAAATGTAGGTAAACAAAAATGTTGTGATTATTTGAGAATGCCAAATAGTTAACAGCTTTGAATGTTTGAACCTCGGTTTGAACTCACAAAAAGAATAAGGTTTGTATTTTAAATTATTTTCTTTGTTTCATATTCTAAATTTCAGATCATAAATTTAAATCTCTGCAAATGCACACATGAGATCTATGCACACAATCGCCAAACCTTTGTAAAATGAATTTAAATTATGTTTATTAATAAAATTGATTTTCTTTGAAAGTCGTGTAAAATTCTTTTTTGTGATTTTTGGTGGTCCTGAAAAGGACCGTTTTGGTTTTTGGGTAGGTATGCAGAAGTGAAAGCTACATTTTATTTAAGCCAGCAACTGCTTATATTAAATGCTCAAACTGCTGTCCATTTACTGCTAAACAATGCCCTAATCGATTATAAAAATTGCGTTGCACATTAGAGATTACGTTTGCCGGAACATTAAAGCAAACTTCTACAATTCTGTCCTTTAATGACTCGACAGTGATGTGTGGTCGATCTGAATACACTTTAGAGGCAATGTATGACCATAAGAAAAAGTCATTAGGAGACAAATCTGGTGATCTCGGTGGCCAAGCAATTTCACCACCTCTTCCAATCCAAGTTCTGGGCAACGCATCATTTAAGAGGCCTTTTACCAGATTAGCACTATGAGCTGGACACCCATCGTGCTGATACCAAACAACAGTATCCTCTTCAGCAACTTCGTGCAATGCTGGTAGCACATGCTCAATTAATAGGTCACGGTACTTAACAGCAGTAAGTGTACCCTCAATAAAAAAAGGACCTATTACGGTATTGGAAAATATCCCAGCCCAAACATTTACTGATTGGGGATATTGGGTGTGAGCTGGTATAAACAGATGAGGGTTTTCTGTGCTCCAAAACGGTAATTTTGAATGTTTGGTGTTCCATTTAATGTAAAAGTGCATTCATCAGTAAAACACAGATTTTTAATAAAGTTATCGTCATTATTAGATTTTTCCATTAAAATTTCACAAAATTCTTGTCTTTTTCAGCATCCGTTCTGAAAAGCTCTTGATGTTGAGAATAATGGTAGGACTTATACTTGTGTTTCTTTAGTATTCTATGTACACGACTTTTACTTAGACCGCAGTCAACACTTAGGTGTCGAACACTTATGATCGGATTATGCTGAACTGCTGCTAGTACATCAATCTCGTCGTTGTTGTTGTTAGGCCTGTCAAGCTAGCTGACCAGCTTATGCCAGTATTTTCAAAGGTTTGAAATACTCGCATGACTGTACTAGCACTTGGAATCGGTCGATCTTGAAAAAGTGCAGCAAATAATGCTGAACAGTTTCTATAGCTTTCACCACTGCATACCCATTTAACCATTTGAACTTTTTCAGCAGTTGTATACACACTCATTATTGCAGAAAGTTATAAAAGTAGCGCTAATAATTCAAATTTAAGTTGGTTGCTGCAACTTCAGAGCAATCAAAATGACACATACCGACGTCGCATTGGTTGAAAATTTCAAAGCACTAGTAGATCCATTCTATATTTTGCCTTAATAAAAGTCCTATGTTGCGTTCTCCGTGGGACACACGGTATATGCTTACCTTACATAACAAGATTTTGATAATTTTTCAATTTTTTTGTTACTTGTATAATAAATCATTCGTACATAAAATTATAAACAGTAAAAATTAAAATTCACATTTGCGTTTTGCTTTTTAATTTTTTATTTATGTATATTTAGTTATTTTGCTATTTTGCAGCAAAAAAAACTCAGGAGTAAGCTTTTATTCAAACAAGAGCATCATTGGGTTTATTTGAGCAAGAGCAAAAATCCTAGGTCAGTGGGCGACCGGGATAGTGTCTTGCAGTATTTCAAGCGCCTCGACGCTTCAGTATACCGACGTCGCTGCTTTGGGATGCTCGCATACTTTCAATACGTTCAGTTACGTACATATAAATGTTAAACTTTATAACAAGTGTCGTTCATATCAGAGAAAGTAAATAATAATAATTAAAATATTTTGTGGGTAAGAAAAATAATGAAAATTCGGTGTTCGTTTAGTTTATTTGCAAACTTTATAAAAAAAAACTTTAAAACTTTAAAAGGTAAGTTTTTTGTTATGTGTAATTTTCATTATTAAATTTGTTTGAGGTACTCTTTGAAAATTAATTTAAAAAAAAATTGGTAGCTTACAGGAAAAAGTAATGGGTTATTCATTTAATTAAACTATTTAAGAATTGAGTAATTCTCAATTAACAATATAAAAAAAACTAGTTGACACCCGTTTGTTTTAAAAACTATAAATAAAATATCTGAATAAAATAAATTTATGTTGAAGCGTAAGTGGCATCATTATTTTATATTCATTTTCAATATTCAATTTCATGTGTATAATAATATACTGAAACACATTTCAATATCTAAATTTAGAAATTTAGATATTTAGTTTTATAGAAACTGGTATATTAATCGAAAACTTTTGGAAACATTAAAATAAATTTAGTAAGCATAATAATTATACAATTATTTTAAACAAAGAAACTATTGATTTGAACATTGTTGATCTCGTTACATATTCTTCAAGTTATAAGTAATAAAATTATCGCAAAATATAAAGTGGATAAAACTTATACCAAACGATATTTTACAGTATAAGCACAACACGTGCTTCAGACTAAAGACATAGGTCATGGCATTCAATAAATTTCAATAAGGTATACATACAATGATGAGATTTTTTATCAATTTTTTTTTCTCGTCCTAATTACTTTTCTATTACTGTATTTATATTATGTTAATTTGTAATTCCAAATTTAAATGTTTATTTATGAGTTTATTTTTTAAATCTCGTTACGCTTCAGTGAAAGCTTTGAAAGGTTAACCAAAAAACAGAACCTGCACAGAGTGAACCGCACAGTCATAAATAAACAATATAGATAAAGGTCAAGAGTGGGTGTACAAATTTCCATATTTAATGATTACTGAATTTACATTTGTTTGAGTAATTGTTGTAAGTTAGAAAACTTCCAATAGAATTTATGTAAAATAATTATTTAGTTTAGTTTTAAATTTTTTTTGTATTAAAATTTAAGTTATTATCACTTTAATATTTAACAAAAACTTTATTTCCTATAATTATTTTGAATAGTACATTCACTTTTAATATTGATTTAAAGTTTAGATTGTTTACGACAATGTTACTTTTTCTCTAAAATAAGTGAAATTATTTGATAGTATAACGATAATTTAAAAAGAGTGTATATTACATAGTTAATCTTAAATTTAAAATTATCGTATATTTTTTTTTCTGGCACAATTCGAACACTATATAGGGTGGTGCTTTTGAAAACGGGTTATAAGTTAATGGTTCTGGTATCAAAATGAAGCTAAAATTAGTCTATACGCTATTGTTATTAGGAGTCAGCTGAATTTCACGTTGTTTTCAAAAATTTGTCAATAAAAATAAAAGTAAGTTTTGATGATGAAAGAAAAATAGTACTGGGTTGCCTAAACAATCAACATTCCTACGTTTTGACAATAAGTCTAAAAGGAAAGTGGTTAATAAGCAAATAAAAAGCTTTATTCTCAAGGAACAGTTTTCGAATGATATTAGAACTAAACTAAATAGGAAGGTTACAATAAATAAACATCAAAAATTACTAATTTTTATTGAAAAATTTTCGAAAAGACCGTGTAATTTAGCTGATTTCTAATACCAAGCGCTATGCGCATAATTTTAGCTGCGTTTTGATACCAAAACCATTTTTGTCACTTAAAAGAGCGAACAGAAATTTGAAAAAACCAGTTTACAATGTTAAATTTCTATGACCCGTTTTCAAAAGCACCACCCCGTATAACAGCATATTATGTTGGATAAATAAAATAAAACAAATTACATTGATAAAATGAATACTTAACGCATATTTTACCAAAATATTAGTAAAGCAGGTTATTTTTTTGTGAATTTTCATTTATTAACCAAATGGATTTTTATTTATTATTCGGCCATCGTGAACAAATTACTTAATTTGTTGCCTAGTAATGTAATTGCGCTTTCTAACCAGGGTTTAATACCCATTGCAGTATTTTTTTATTGACTTTAATACAATTTTGTAAAGCAAATTTAACTTTTTCCTAAAACACCACGGTATAATAAAATCCCATAATTTATAAAAATAAAAAAACTACCAACTTTAATGCAAATGAAAAGTATATGAATTATATTTTATACATTTTTTCAAAGTACAACGGTTACGATTGTTTCAGATGTAAAGCAGTATTTTTAGTTGGCAGTAAAATAGTAACTAACTCTGAGATATCCGCTCAATATAACTTTATTTTTTGTGATGTTACACGAGTTATTACCTCAAGAATAGTAATCAAGTACCAACGTAATTAATCTGTTTTAAAATTTTACACTAAAGAAGAGATAGTTGGTGTCACCACCTCATGGACAATTGTCATGTACACTAGAGAAACAAAAAAATGGGACAAGATGGTTTCTTTAAATAAAAGTGAAATGTGTGTCTTACAACATCTCGTGTAACAGGGACACCTGTAAATAGTACAAACCAAGTAATGCCAACAGATAACTGTAACGATGATTAAATGTTTTAATGCAAATCGTTATCTAACCAACAACTTCAAATATATAACACACTCGTGCCGATAAAGCCAAGTATTTCTGTACAGTAGCACACATGCACGAAAGAACAATAAAAGACTACAATGTTAAATTTGAATGACGGAAGTATTTTATAATTTTCCATCATGTTAAATGTTATAAGTTAAAATTCAGGTGTGTGTGTATGATAAAATACCGTGCGTATTCGTAATGCGCGACAATTTAAATACAAAATTAAATTTTTACAAGAAATTATCAATGACAAGAGATTTGTAGCTATCATTAGTACACAAGACATTGAAAGTGAGAATACATAAAAGAAAAATTGTATGGTAAAAGGTTTTGGTCAAAAATGTTATAATAGCGGCCGGTTTGTTGATTGAGGTATCTTTTGTCTTTGATTCCGATCCGTCATTAGATGATAATTGAACATTCGTCTCAATAATAAAAAATAAAAAAATTTCTATGACAATACGACGATAAAACCAAATAAATAATTGGATTTAATATTAAAAATAATTTCGCTGTCGATACGACGCAATAGCCAAATAAACAATTAGTTTTAAAATAAAAAAAGTAATCTTAGACAATGTTGGATAACAAAGTAAAAGTGTAGAGTAGTAAAGATGAATAATAAATACGTTAAAAAACCACTTACCTTATTGTAATATAACAGTAATTTAAGTTTTAACATTTTAATGTTTACCGGTAACAGCGTTTTACGTTAGTTTAACAATAAAGTTGTTATGCTTAAATACCAATAGAAGGACGATTTATTTAAATTTGTCTTTCTTTATAAAATTAAAGGAATTTTAGTTTTAAAGAGTTTTTTTTAAAACAGTCAATTAGAAAATATGTGTTAGAATATTGTAAATCTTTTCATTAAAAATTTTTGGTATCTAAATTAAACTTCAAGGTCACCTAAGTATGTGTGACAAAACATAATATAGAATAATAGATGTTGCAATATCTAAGGTCGAGTCGTGTAACGGAACACGTACTAAAATGTATTCACAACTTTGTCGACAGATGTGTTAGCAGTTACATAAGTCGACCCTTTAATTATTAGAACCAACTATGTTGGCAAAAATTACAATCTCGAATTGTCGGTTACAGCAGTTTTTTGTTAATAGTGTAGCCAAATTTTATATAATGCTATAGGTATCTAACGTTTCTCATCTTTATGGTAAGATATAATGAAAAATTTGTATGTGTGACAAAAATAATTGCTATTTATGTTAGCAGTGACGCATGATTTTTTGTAGCGAATGTGATAATTGCAAACGAGCTTAGTTACAAAAAATTATGTTTTGTTAAGTGTAGTGATTGGCTTTAAAATTTTCCGCTCTAAATCAACTTCGATTGTTATTCGATTTGGGGGATTTTCTTTCCTAATCAATATACGTCATCTTCTTGTGGGTGGCGCCATTTGCGTCACGAAAAACTTTGCTGCGTTTTGCCAGCTTATTCCAGTGTCATCGGGAATTATTATGGTTAATTTCCACAAAATAGTCAACATCCGGTAAGGGCCGACCATAAGTCAATGCCCGAGCACTATTGTATAGTGGAAATATCGGAATTTGTGGTGGAGATTCTGCAGGTAAAAAAAAATTAAACCCGCCATTCAAAATTATAATACACGCCTATCTTTAGAAAGGTTTTTTTTCTGTGTTTTTCTTTGCTGTTGTCTTCTTCTTGGATGTGTTTCTTTTATTTACTACTTCGATGTTTTGCACACCATAATAGCAACTGCTACTTAACGAAGCGACCAAGCTTTTGCGTTACCTCCTGGCCTGCTATTATGATTTTTGTAAACACGTCGATGATTTTTTAAGAATTCCATTCTAGAGACTTACTAATAGTACTATCAAAGTTGTTCTGGACTGTAAACTTTTAGTTGACGCACATTATCAAATGGCCAGAATTTTATCTATTAGCGTCACATATTTTGTGATTGCCATTACTAACATCTGCAACAAATCAGTCTTGGACATTGATCGTAAAACTATATTTGGTGTACGTTTCTGTAAGCTGCGCACTCTACATTCCAGACTTTGCATTACTATAAACAGCCAAACGCTTCATCTGAACCTTAAATGACTTATGTTAAGGCAAAATTAATTTCTCAATCTGTATACAGGGTGGTCCAATCTATACGAAACAGTCTCTCAAATGAGAACGCATCAATATGTTGCGGCAATTTTTTATACATGTATGCAGAATTTTTTGGGCATGATTTAAAAATATTTTTTAATATACAGAGTTTGTCAAAAAAAAGTTAGATGCCAAAGTTGCAATTTTTTAATAAAACACTTTGTATTTGAGGACGAATTTGGATTGTAGAGCTGAAATAAAGGTAATTTCATGTTACATCCACTATACCTATTTCAAATAATTTTTGAAATATTTAAAGAATTGTATAACTTCAACATAATTTTTAAAAAATTATAAAATAAAAGCGTTTTATGTGACGTATGAATTGTTATGCTTTATCATAGTAGTAATGCTTTGTGTAATAAAAAACAATAACTTTTTCAAAAAGTTATACAGGGTAGTAAAAAATGAATTAAATTATAGTCAAATTGAAAAGTGTTAAACTCTATTATTTTAAATAAAACACCCTATATCTAACATTACGAAAAGCTTTCCGAATGCCTATCGAAGAGTATTAGGGTGTCCTATACATAACTCGAATAGTTTCAGAGTTATTCGAGTTTATGATGAAAGTTAATACGTTTTTTATTTAAGAAGATTTAATTTTAGTGAAGGTAGCTGTGGCTGACAATGAAAGCCATTTATTAACTACCATCGATCTGTCAAAAGTTTTAAAATCCTAGTTTGTCAAGTTAAAAAAAATTGAATTTAAAATGAAAACTTATAGTAAACAAGAAAGAATTAACATTATTTTGGTCCTCGGGGAGTGTGGCCGGAATTGTTTTATCCGACACGTAATCATTCTAACAAAAATGTTTTCCAAAGACTATTAGAAGTTTTTCTACAGGATGGATCCAAAAGTTATGAAAAAGTAAAAGGCACAAAGTACGTAACTAACAACAAAAAAAATCAGTTTACAGTAATTGGATCCGTAATTGAAAATCCACACACGAACCAGCAAAAAATTCATTTAAAAACTGAAATCAGTAAAACCAGCGTACAGCGCATCTTAAAGAACCATAGGTTGCACCCATACCATGTGCAGCTGCGGCAGGTTTTGGTCACTACTATTGTGTTCAAAATCCCCATTTTTTTAAGAACACTTAACTACCAACATAGGTAGTCTATTAATGTATAGGGATGATTTCTCAGATGGCGTAGGTGGGACCATTCTTTTTTAAAGGCTATTTAGATGGACAAAAATTTAATAGATTTCTCACAGAATATTTACTGGACCTTTTGCTAGATGTTGCACTAAACATTTTACAACACATATGGTTTTAACTAGATGGTGCTACAGCACATTTTCATCATAACGTGCGGTTCAATTTAAATCAAGTGTTTCCTGATAGATGGATTGGAAGAGGAGGACCTTAAAATTGGTCGGCCAGGTTTCCTGACTTAACATGTGCCGATTTTTTTTTGAGGTGATATGTAAAAACATTGTCTACAATAATCCACCATGATATGGAAGAAAGAATCCGCAGTGCTTTTGCAAGCACACACCGCAAATGCTGACAATGTTAAAGAATGTTAAGTAATTTTTCAATATTGTTTAGTTCTCTTTGTTTTCACGTTAATATTTTGCTTTGTTACAATTTTACGTTAGGTCAATGTATCTTATATCTTATCTTTGTAGTCAATAAACAAACAAAAACAATCGCAATGACTTTCATTGTCAGCTACAACCACCTTCACTAAAATTAAATCTATGGAAAAACGTATTAACTTTCAACATAAACTCGAATAACTCAGAAACTATTTGAGTTAGGTATAGGATACCCTAATATTCTTCAATAGGTATTTGGAAAGCCTATTATTTTGTAATGTTAGATATAGGGTGTTTCATTTAATATAATACACCTTTTAATTTGACTATATTTTAATTCATTTTTTTACTACCCTGTATAACTTTTTGAAAATTATTGTTTCTTTTTATTACCTAAGGCATTACTACTATGATAAGGCATAACAATTCATATGTCACATAAAGCACTTTTATTTTATAATTTTTTTAAGTTAATGTTAAAATTTTACAATTTTTAAATATCTCAAAATTATTTGAGATAGGTATAGGGCATGTAACATCAACTTATCTTTATTTCAACTCTACAATCCAAATTCGCCCTCAAATACAGAGTGTTCTATTTAAAAAATTGCAACTTTGGAATCTACCTCTTTTTTGACAAACCCTGTATATTAAAAATATTTTTAAATTATGCCCAAAAAGACTCTGCATTAATGTACAAAAAATCGCTGCAACATATTGATGCGTTCTCATTTGAGAGACTATGTCGTATAGATTGGACCACCCTGTATATATTTAACTAAAATAACGATAACGATTGTGTATAGTTGTAACTTTGTCAACTTTGAAATCGACCCACTTCACAGTTTTGAATTTGAATTTATTTATTTTGACAGCCACAAATCAGATTTAAAAAAAACAATATGTCTCCTCAAATAGCTGGTACAACTGTTCAATCGCTGATCTACTCGAATTCAGTTCTTGGGCAACAAATTGCTGACTATTTCCAAGTTGTATACAAGTAACGAGCGGTATTCATTATTTTCTCAGATAATGCAAGATTAATCAAATGATTATGCAAATAACAACAAATAATCAGATTTTTTTAAGAAGACTTAATTTTATAGATAAAGAAATTTTAGGTTGCACATGCTCGCTACCCAACAAATAGCGATAACTTTTGTTTTAAAGCTCCACTTTTAGTAAACGAAAGGAGTTTTGGAAAATTTATAGTCATTGAAAACTTTAACGTACGGTCTTTCCACCGACATACTGTTTCTTTAAATATGAATTCTGGCTACATTCAATATCAAAAGCGTGAGGTGCGTCGATTTCTTTGCTCACGAGGTAGATATGCTGCACGAAGTATAGAAGTACACAACAATTTGAAATACCACGCGTTTGGGGTTAAACGTCTGTAAATGACTAAATGAGTGCGGATTTGTTGGTTTTGAATACAGAGCACGTTTGGAAAATGCAAATGATTTTTTTACCTTGAGATTATTTTAGAAGAATGACCCTCTGATAAAATATTATTCTCATAGTACATAAAAATTTCACAAAACTTAATTAAGTTTAATAGCGCATACAAGTTCACTTACATATAAATAAAGTCCACAATAATGTTAATTGTTTAGTGACGTAATTGATAATAAAATTTGACAATGTAAATAATATGATACGTTTTTCTCATCATAAACTTTATTAATGCAATTGTAACTTGTATTAATTTATAAAATGTATAGGCTTCTAAAACTAAAAATAAAAATAATGACGTTTGAAGTAAAGTTTTATTAGGCAATTACTATACGAATCTTGTACGTGTAAGTTAATGGTTAAAATAAAAATAGTGTTTAAAAAGTGTGATTAAAGATTACGAGATAATTAAGGTGAGAGGAAAAATATATGCAAATAAAGCAGATTCTCCATTTTTAATACAAAAATACTATTCTTTTGTTTAAACTTAATGTTTAATTTGAAATGTGTTAACGAAACACCGGGATATCAAAAACTATCTTGGTCAAGGGTGGTTGTGGAATGTAAAAAGTTTGTCTTACTTTAAATTTTTGAATATGTTTTGTTGTGTAAGAATCTATCAATTCATTGTGTTGAAATAAATAGGTAAGAAATTTGTAGGTTATTGATGATGTTAGTGTGACAGTGACATAATTATTTCAAACGTTAACTAAGACAAACGTTTTACATTCCACAACTATCCTTGACCAAAATAATTTTTGATATCCCGGTAGATACTGTATGAATCAATCAAAATTTTATTTGTCTTTCAAAAATAACAAATAAATTCGACGACACAATAAAAAAATGCTTTTACGTTTACTGTCATTATTTGTTTTTTTCCTTTCTTCTACGCATCTTCTTTTCTTGTCAAGCTTTTGCATCTAGTTTATACCATCTCTTTTCTCTTCTAGTAAACTTTCTCTTCTTATTCCCTTCTCCCTTAATTCCACACAATCTTCCTTAGATATTTAGTATTTTCCAATCATTTCTACACATTCTACAAAATATTTCTTTGTCTTTTATCCAATATTTATTTTCTTTTTTTCAGTACCTAGTCTAAACCTAGCTGACACCTTTCCTCTTAAGCATCTTGAATTTCCTCTACTATTATATCTACGTACCCCATATTCTATCTTCATTCTTGTTTGTTGCATCTGATTATTTTTGCCTCTCCTTGTTATTTTTTTTCTATTGCATAACCTTCTCTACATTTTTTTCTATTCAATATTAAGATGTTTCTCTCTAAATCTACCTTTTCCCATTATTTCCACTTCCAAACGTTTTGCCCATTCGCAATTACATGTTTCACTTCTCTCTAGAACAACCATTTTTTCGTTTCCACATTTTTTCCAAAACACGTTTTTCTAACTCCCATATCTTTCCTAGAATTTTAATTTCTTTTTGCCTTAAATCCCTTATCTGGTCTTTATAAACAGTCATATATGTACAGACATTGTTATAACAACATGTTTTCCCATTAAAAAGGTTTTGATCTTCTTCAAATAAGTGCGAGAAACCTGGTCAGCAGGGCTACATTTATATATTCTAAAGTGAGTATCTGTGCTATTATACGCTAAAATTAAAGGGCGCCACTGTACCTTTTTTTTCTTTGGCGCGTCGTAATATTTCTACAAGCTAAAATTTTGTAAAATTGGATGAATTTGCAAGAACAACTACATTAACTTTCAAAAAGACTTGTGGATAAGTAAAATGTGTGTCGTACGACATCGGTAAACATTGACACGTATGAATAGTATAAACTAAGAAAAATGCAACAGTTAATTGTAAGTGTGCGTTTAAAGTGCATAGCGCTATCTAGCGACAGCTTTAATGCTTGAAACACACGTGTGTCGATAAAACCAAGTAAAACTTGTACAGAAACATAACACGCAACGAAAGAACACCTGATGCAGCATTTCGCTCTTATTATGAGCTCATCAGAGGTGTACTTTAAACGCCACATGTCGTTACAATTAACTGTTGGTTTTTCTTAGTTTATACTATTCATACGTGTCCAATGTTTTACACGAGATGTCGTAGACAATTTTTACTTATGTTCATTGCTCACGAGGTTTAAAAGACAACCGCCGTCTTGTACAGTTGTATATCGCACTTAAGTATACACCTCTGATGAGCTCATAATAAGAGCGAAATGCGCATCAGGTGTTTCGTTGCGTGTTATGCTTCTGTAGAAGTTTTACTTGGTTTTATCGACATTGTGTTCAAGTAAAGCTGTCGCGTGATAGCGCTATGCACTTTAAACGCACACATGTCGTTACAATTAACTGTTGGCATTTTCTTAGTTTACTTGTGAAGTTGCTACAATGCACCGTTTTGTGGATAATTGAGTTTGAATTTTTCTTGTCGGTTTACATATGTAATTTAGTTGTCAAAATCAACTCTGACGTAAAAAAAGGAGCATCTAACATTTAGTGACGTAAGTTGAGTTATTTATGTTTTTCCAAGTAACTGACCTCTTTTTGATGTTTTCGTCATTATGACGTAGCTATGTAGTCCGCACAGTGGAAGAAAAGGTAGAGGTACTGAATATGGTGAAAAAAGATCCAACCACGAAAGAATTTATGCCAATGGATTATTTCAAAATGCTGTATCAAGTATGCTATACGAGCAACAACTGCATTCTTATCACTTTACAGGTGTTCAAAATTTGTTGGAGGATGATTTTTTAGCCAGAGTGCAGTTTTGTAAGTATGTATTAAGACAAAAAATGGCTGGTTGGAATAACAATTGGCGGAAAGAAAATAAACCATTAGAGGTTTCCGGACAACACAGCCCTGTTTGCAAAAAAGGAATTGGCAGAGCTAATTGAGAGAGTTAAAAACGACAGTGCATAATTGGGGTAAAAAAAACAATTAATGATCATAGACCGAAAAAGTATGATCAACAACAATACAAGTATAAAACACATAGAAATGGTAAACGACTAATATAATTGGGTTCACAAATAAACAAGGATGGTAGTTGTTCCCATGAAATATGTACGAAATTTATGACCGACACATCTCAAAAATCACAAAATTTTATTGGTGAGAGCTTTAGTATTTCCCATCGCAACCTATGCGTGCATATTGAAGTACTTTGGGCAAAGAAATAATAATAATCTAAAAAAACTGATTGTCCAGAGCAATGTAGAGGGTGTTAGACCTCAAGGTCGTTCCCCGAAACGACAGATACACCAAATAATAGACTTTACTAAAAAGCCACAACAGAAAAAAACATAAGATTAATAACAGACAGAAGCAGAAGGAAAGATATTGTACACAATACCACTTAACTACATACATAGATAGATACCTATCTCCAAGATGGACAACATGCCATGAAATTACGACGCTTTAACGCTAAAGCTTACGATTACATAGAGATTAGGACAACACATCTGCAATCCATCGTTTGCGCAACATATTCTGTTCACCAATGAACCACATTTACAAGAAGGAGAGTAATAAATACGCACAATATCCACGTACGGTCGGATACAAATCCTATTACCACTTTTGAACGTCCATTCTAGCACGAAATCAGAATGAATGTCTGGTGTGGAGTAATAGACGATTATCTTGTTGCTCTATTAAACTCGTAGCAAGACTAAATAATACGGATTATTTGGACTTTTCACAAAATGATTTAAACGAACCTTAACTATTGGCGACACCATTGTGCACCAGCGCGTTATTTCCTCGTATTAGGAGTACATCTAAACAGTTTATTTCTACAACGATGGATTGGGCGCGATAGTAAAATCCTTGGTTGTCAAGATCAATGTGATTGATTTCTTTCTGTTAGGGTACCTTAATACTCTGTTGCATTCTACAGGAGCAGTTGCCATTATGGCAAAAGACTGTTGGCGCATCCATTGACATGAGAAATTGGCATCCCACATTTTTTGACTTCTACCCATGCAGTATGGCCTACTTATTACTAGACACCCTGTATATTATTAAAGGAAACAGAATGCTCTATAACACAATAGCCGGCATTTAGTTTTTTTGGATACATCTTTGATAACCTATTCGGTCAAAAAGAGCAAAAATTGTGAGGTAAAAGTGTTTTTTCTAAAATTAGAGTTTCAAGAGAGGATATCTCAAAAACTATAGAAGATATTAAAACTCGTGTAAAAAAGTTTATACTGTATACAATGGTCATGTCGCTAGGTAGCATACATTTTGAGAAGTAAGCGAAAACCCCAAAAATGAAGCTTCTACCCCTCTCCCCGGCTAAATACGAAGACTTTAGAAATTTCTTTTAGCTAAAGATGTTGCCTACACTATCAATATGCAAATACTATCTTAAATTTATAGTAGCATTTTATATTTGTTTAAATGATATTAGTTATCCTTCAGAGCTATTCCCATAAATGAATCCTTAAATTGAAAACGTTTAATGTGAATACATTTTTAAACCACTGTCTTGTAGGTTGTTAAGGCTGTTCTCAGGGAGCTATAAAGTTTATGTAAATTTATCTCGCTTATTTTTAGAAATGATTTCCTGATTTTGCACAAACATATTATTTATGTAGTGCAAGAGCAATTTTTTTTTATTTTCGTCTTCGTTGTATTTAATTTAATGAAAACGTAAAATAATAGAAAATGGATTTTTTTATAAACCCAAATTTCGACTCCTGCGCGACATAAATAATAATTTTCTGACAATTCTTTTTCTTTTTACTTTTACTAAAAATCAATGAGAAAAATTAACATTAAGCAAACGATAAATACTGAAAACTCTTGTAGAATTGTGAAATGAATGTACTCGCGGGCAAATTTTCTGAGCGCAACAGGCCAGACTTGGAAGCCGATTCATATTAATAGATAAATAATATATTGTTGAACTGTTGATGTCAATTTTTTTGTACATGACGTGCATTTTAAACAGTTTTAGAAACAGAAAAAACAACAAATAGCTATTTATGTAACAAGAAATAAAAATAGTGAACCGTCTACTAGAAATCTGAAATTGTCCCGAGTGATAAAACAGTTTTAATAATAATTTATTCAATTCCGGTAAGAAATACTGGATTATGAATAAATTAAAATTAAAAGTATGTTACAACATTTTATTATTGAACTACAACATAGTATATTTTAATGACATTTTAGTACTATTGTGACAATTGCATGCGACATTTACTTAACTATTACTACTACCTACCTAAGAAAATTAGTGCTAGTTCAACCACGACTCTACCTAAACACAGCCTGTGCGTGTAGTACGCGGACCTTTGATATTGCCCTTGAAAAGTCGATTTTTTCTAAATTAGTTTTAAATATGCTTTTAGGTTCTTTAATGGCTACAATTTAAAAATATTTTTAATTATACAGGGTGTTTTACTTTCATGAACCACTTGTCAACTTTGACATTTTAAATGAAAACATTCTATGTTTTAAAGCTTTCTATGGTTTAAAAGTTGACGTTGCTTATACAGGGTATGAGAAAAAAATGTCAAACTCTATAATCAAAAATGATGAATAACTTGATAAAATCTAATGGAACACCCTGTATATTTTTTTCCAGGTCAATGTAGAATAAAATTCTCTACAACTTTGCGGTTGACGTCTGGTTACCAAAACTTAACCGTTAGCCGTGAAACTCGTTTTCTTATCAAAAATATACGTTTTACTTGAAATTATGAAATATATCTGCAAAATTAGAACAAAATTGCTGGACAGATTATTTTCAATTGCCAAAAAAAATATCTGAATAAACTGGAAATGTCAGATACGAAAAGAATTCTTAATAATGGTGTCAGCATTCAAAATATGTTTTTGGTAAATATTGATATGGTGTTGTACACGATAAGGATGGAATTTGTTTTTAAGTAACACCATATTTACAGGGGTCTTCAACATTTAATGTTATCTGCTACATATCGTACTTAAAGGTAAAGTTCTTAACCGCTTATAACGGTAACAATGTCATACTACATATCCTCTACAGTACAAACATGTTTCCTACTATTTTTCTCGTAGTTGACAATTGAAGTTTTTTGGAATTTACCTCGGAAATATTGTTGTATTATCTAATTATTTGCTATATAATTATGACCTGCCAATAAACAACTTCCATTCGATTTTCCGGTGGAATAAACAATACTAACTCATTCTGCTGTCGAAAATTCACTCATTAGTACTAACAATACAATGATACAATAAAATCGTAATAGATTGGACAATTACTAACACAATCGTAAGAACAATAAACTTTTAACGTTTGAATTTCATTGCTTACTTAATTTTTTTGTGATAATTTTCGATAAAAACAAGTTTTACGGGTAACAGTGGATATTTTGTTGACAAATATCTATAGCAATATTTTAGAAAATTTAATTCTACATCAATCTGGCAAAAACTATACAAAGTGTTTGATTTGAATATATTAAGTTTTTCATCATTTTCTATTGCAATGGTTGTCATTTTTTCTCATACCCAGTACAAATAATGTCAACTTTTAAATTATCGACAGTTAGGGTCGTTTACCGCCTTAAGTAAGATTAAAATTAGGATTTTATGTTTGAAATAACCTATAAATTGTTAAAACATCGATATTTCGTATCATTTTTTGAGTAATATTCATAAAAATAAAGTCACTATAGTTTTTACGTAAATTCATAATAAAAAAATACATGTTTTAATTTAAAATGTAAAAGTTAACAAGTGGCCCAAAAATGAAACACCCTGTACAATTAAAAACATTTTTAAATTGTAGCCTAATTGTTACCTAAAAATAATGCTCAAATCTAATTTTGAAAAAAGCTACTTTTTAAACGCCATATCAAAGTTCCGCGTACTACACAGACATACTATATACAGGGTGGGCCAACGCCGACAAAACAGAGCCAACTGCAGCCACATTAATAATTTAAAAAAAAACTCAGACCCGTCAATTATTTATGAGGGGGACATCTTTTCAGCCTGTTGGCATTTCAGTATTACCTTTGGTTTTAACGGAAATGACATCACATCAAACTTTTTAAATGGCAAACCACAATCTTTTGTGCAAAATCGGATAGACGACAAAAAATGCTTTTTATAACACCCCACATGTTGCTAGTTTTCTTTGGCCGTTTGGGTAGAACAACCGTACAAAAACCCTTAGAGGGCCCTCATATGATTTCGCGGATATTGTCATATAAAGAAACAAAAGATATTGCAGTAAAAATTTAATAATGCAATTGAAAAGATTATAACAAATGCTCAAAATTAGCTCCTCTAATTTCCATGCAGTGATACAAATTTTCTTCTAAACGACGTCTTACGTTCTGAAATATTTTTTAAGGCATTTCTCGGTGATATCGTTTGCTTTAAATTTTCCAAAAAAATTGGTTTAGTTGAATAAACTCTACTTTTTACATATCGTCTTGTTTTTGAACAAATTAGGACATGCTATGTGGATACTGTGATTAAAAAATAATACCAGACTAATGATCAAGAGCCTTTGAAACTAGTGAACGTCAAATTCTAGAGTTTAGTTTTCTTTTGTATCTCTGTAATTCAAAAATGGGTTACACTACTCACAAAAAGTTGAAATTATTGAATTATTCTTTAAATATGATAACTGTGCAACAGGGTAGCAATAGTCTTTAACCAACGTCATCCAGGTAAATATCTTAATTGAAAATACGTTATAGAATTAGTGCGAAAATTTCGAGAGACAGGACATGTTTGCAACAAGAAACATACAAATGTTGCACACGCGGTGCAAAATGTAAGAGGTCGAAGTAACCGTGTTAGGTCAAGTTGCTCTAGACCCAACATTGAGTACAAGAAAATTAGAGAAAATTTGTGGTGTCAGCAGAACAAGTGTTCGACGCATTCTGAAGACTCATAAATTTTATCCCTATAAAATAAATTTGGTACACAAACTCAGGGACGACGATTTTGACCGTCGTTAACAGTTTTGTGAAATTATGAGTCAACGAGCAGTTGACAACCTGAACTTTACTTTTAATATTTGTTGTCTCCAGACTTGACTCCATTGGATTTTTTCTTGTAGGGACATTTACAGAGTAGAGTTTATTCAACTGAACCGACGTCTTTAGAAAACAAAACAAAGGATCGCCGATGGATGTCTTCAGATTACTCCAGAAATTCTGCAGAATGTAAGACGGCGATTTAGCAACATGTGGGGTTTCTTTAAAGCATTTTTTGTCGTCCATTTGATTTTGCATAAAAAACTGTGGGTTGCATTTAAAAAGTTTGATGTGACGTCATTTTCGTTAAAATACTGGAATGCCGACAGGCTGAAGAAATAAAATAAAATATAAAAGAAATAAAATTGACGGGTCTGCGTTTTTTTTTAACTATTGATGTGGCTGCAATTGGCTTTGTTTCATCGGTGCTGGTTCACCCTGTATAATCTCCTGACTTGCTGTGAATTTTGGTATAACTGGAAGGTTTTAATAATTACTGATTACCTTGTATTTAATACTTGCCAGGAAGTGCATGTAATTACATATAATATTACCACTTTGAAACTTAAATACAGGCAAAAATAGTCGGATAAATGCTCAAATGCTTATGCTTACAAAGAATATGCAGATTCCAATATTTTATTTCTGAGTCAGCAACTTGAAACAAACACTTTTTGTTTACAGAAAAAACTTGGCACCAAGTATATATACCCTCAAAGCAACTTGATGTATATGTTTCATGTGCCTTTTTCTTCTGTATATGCAAAATAAATTGCATTTACTCAAACTTGGTTATAATTTTGTTTCCTGCATCTTTTTTTAAAATACTTACCGAATATCATTCAAAGTACTTGTCACATCTCTGTTGAATATAAAAGTAGTATCCGAATACCTAAGTAGATCTTGAGGTAGTTTTTCAAACACAAAAATAGGATCGGTCGCAAACAATGCCGAATTTTAGGGCAGAATGATAAAGTTTTACGCATATTATCCTTGTCCTTTTATGCCACTTTCTTCAACATACAATCAAAGCTTTTGTTAAATTTATTCTGGTAGATATGGGGATGTATATAATAAGATAATGTTCTTTTACTTCGGTAGGTAGATTAACTGGTCTTATTTCACTATTTATGCTCGCACTAAAATAAATTTGGAATACACCTACTGACGAAAGTGAAAATTCGGTTGAAAGAAAAAAATACTTCTTATAAATTAACGAAATATGTCAAATCGATTCTAATTAGTGATATTATTTGTTGCCGCAATGATCAAAATTGTGCTTCTTTTGGATTAAAAATTTAAATGTTTTGTTGCATGATTGGATGTTTTTAAAATAGTACAATAAAAAAAGAAATATGGAGTTTAAGAAAATGATATTGGAAATAAAACAAAATAACTAAATAAATATTTAAAACATGGAACAATGAATGAACATTATTGAAAAATAGATAAGATTTCTAGTAAAGATAAATATGAATTCTAAAAAATCTAATGAAAAAATGACATAAACGTTAACAAAATAGAAAAGAATAATTGTATTTTAGATAAAAAGTTTGGAAAAGTAAAAATATACAGTGTGATTCAGTTAACCGTTCATTAGAAGTTTATGGGCTTCCGTTGAAATATTTGTTTAAAAAATTTGGAATAGGGGATTGCTCAAAAGTACTATTTAATTAAAATATTTCAGCTCTTCTAGCTTTTAATTTCCACAGGCCACTAGTCGAAATTATTTAATAAAATAAAAATATTGTTGTGTCGAATGTAAATAAATGATAGCAGGAAAATGGTAACATCCATTATTCCAAATTTTTAAACAAATATTTAAGGGAAGATAAATTTTAATGAACGGGTTGCTGAATCTTAACAAAGAATAAACAGCAGTATAAAATGCAAGATAAAATATGGATTTAAAAAACAATAAACACAAAAGAAAAAATTTTATATTAGAAAATGATTACCGAAGAAATGAAAGCAATGGTGGTAATTAAAAATAAAGAAGTATTCCAAGTTAATAGCAATATTGAAAATAAAAGAATTTGAATACCTACAGAAAAGAAAATTAAAAAATACATAACTACTAAGAATAAGAAAACCATCAAATTAAAAAAAAAAGATAGACAATCTATTAGTAATAAACTTAATACCTAAAAAAGTTTTTTAAGTTTTTAAAAGAAAATGAGACGGAAAGTAAATGATCAAGAGCCAATTAAAATAAAAATAATAAAGCACAAGATGGTCAAATGAAAACACAAAATTGCTGTACTTCCAAATATTTAAAAAATGTTAAATAAAACGCTGGGTTGTTATTTTTTATTATAAATTAAAATTTTTAATTTTAAAAATATGGAAAGAGAAATAATCGATTTTGGATTTCAAAATTTAAATTTAATTTAGAGCAATTGAAGCTTTTAAGTTTGAGAAGACATTTAGACAAAAGGTTTTTAAAAATTAGATCAAAAGCTGTCAAGATGGGGAAATTTATCTAAACAATTTAAAGGTTCAGCTAAATTGAGTAAAACTCATTATTATTCAATTTTTATGAGGTCATAAATTTTAAACTATTTGTCTAAGTAATCTAATTGAGTTTATTGAAAACCACATTCGAGAGATTCAAGAATCTTTTAAAATCGAAAAGAAGACAATGTGTCATTAGGTATCGACTGTGGAATATTTTGTGAAAATCAATATCAAAAAGTTTTTTGTATTTCAACGTTCGAGCTAGCAATGTGATTTGTAATAAGAGATATCCTTGTTAGTAGCCGAATGAATAGCAGCTGGTTGAGCCTTTACAAAATTGTTTGTCACTTTTAAAAATTGTAATAAAAATTAAAAATTGTTAGTAGTCATAACTGTGGTAATGGGTTCAGAATCAAGAACTGTTACCTTATTGTAATTAAGTAAATTATTTTGATTACAAATATTAGATGACGAAGAATTAGAATGTCTATTAGATGGGTTGTGACAAGTCTTAAATTTTTATAATTGTGATGAAAATTATTCCTCAAAGATTTATGTAAAGTTTTTATTAGATCAAAAAAGATGACAAGTTAATATTGTCACAAATTGACTTTTTAGCACGAAATATAATCAAGTTAATTTTTTTAAAAGTTTACGTTTATAATTACACATTTGTTGAAGACTGAAGTGTAAGTTCTACATAAAAATTATCAAACACATGTTCGGGCAAAATTTTTGCTAACCATAAATTGTAACACATATAATTCGTTTTACTTAACTTTCAATTTAAACACTCTATTAAAAATTCCCTAAAATTAATCAAAAGAAATTAAAAAAAATGAACAATTCATCTAAATGCCAGATTACTTTCTTTAGATGTAACTAACCTTTTTCCTTCTGTTCCAACTGATCAGCTACTTGTTATTTTAAAAAATCACTTTTTTAATTCTATACCTTAACAAGGGTGCTGGAGCGGTATTTTTGTATGATCTATGTAGTTATTTGTCTTAAACAAAAACTTTTTTGAGTTTAAATAATAAAGTTGTTCTCATACTTCGAGTTTAGTTATGGGTTCTAATCTTAGTCCTTTATTGGCTGATATATTAAGAGAAAAACTTAGAAAACACAATACTTTGAGAGTGACAATCTTTTAATTAATAAAATTCTATATTTTAAAAGATATGTAGATGATAACATTTTCATTATTTTTTAATGGTTCCGTATAATAAAAACCTATTTATCTATAAGAACTTTTTAATTCATTTGATGTCAAAGATAAATTTATTCTAGAATCATAAGTTAACAATAAATCCCATTCTTGGAGGTAAAGACAAGTTTAGATAAAGTATAAGCTTACTTAACTTAGTCAGATTTACAGAAAATCTACTTTTGTGGACACTATTATACATTATAAATCTAATCACCCTTGGGCCCACAAGTTATCTACCTTCCATTCTTTAATTCACAGACTTTTATGACTATTCCTCTTAACTATAATAATTTTTTGTCTGAACTTAATTTCATTAGATTTATCGCATTGAACAATGGCTATAATGATTAACTTGTTTTACAAATTTGTAAATAAAAACGTTTAGAATTATCTACATCATTTAAATATCAAAAACAATTCTCGTTCCGATATTCACTTCCACTTAACTTATTTCAATAACATGAGTAATTGTTTCAAATCTCTCTACAAAAATACAATATAAATTGAGCTTTTCTAATTTGGTTATCCTATTAACTTAATTAAATTTTAATAATACCGATAAATCTATGTCTATTATCTAACAAAGGCATAAATATAAACTTTCTTGTGATACTTGCGCCCTGAGTGGGGTAGATTCTCACTAAAAGATCTTTTACCATTAGATTCAAAGAACATATTGATTCCATCAGACTTAATCGAGCTAACAAATCGAATTTTGCTCTTTCATTTTCTTGAAACCAACCACTGTTACAAACCTTTCTCCAATACTAACTTGCTACATGTCTTAAACAATAACCAAATCATTTTAAATTTAGAAAAAGTTTATATTACTAAACAATTTATTTTAGATAAAAAGTTGCTTATTGTTCATCTTGATTTTTCTAATTTCCAATTTATTAAAAACATCCTAGACTAATGTCCCTCTTGCATGCCTTTTGGTTGCATACTTGCTATTTTTCAATTTTAAATATTTCCATATCACTTTTATGTTGGTATCACATAAAATAATTTTCCGTTTCCGATTGTCATTCCGTTTTGGTTCTTGCACGTGGCTGGAATTTGGTTACGATGTTCGAACCTTTATTTAATTTCAAAATGAAATAATTTGTTATTCTTTACACTTATTTTTTTGTTTTTGTTTGTTTAGTATTTGTGGTGAGTTGTAGCTGGTTTTGTTCTTACATAATTTTCAACCTGTTTTATATTTTTGATTTAAGACTTATGAATTTTTGAAAATGATACTGTTTAGTATCGAAACACATGGTCAAATTTATATAATCAATAAATCAATGTTTTAAGGAAGGTGCACTACAGTTCATCTTTAACTAAAGATTACTTATGTACTAAGCTTTACGCAACTTTTATTAATAAAGTGTCTTAGAAGTTCTAATCTGGATTATTTCTTACTTGGGAGTCATCACGGCATGCTGAGAAATTTTTAATATTAATACTGGTCAAACAGGATGAAATAAAGTTGAGTAGTTAGCTAGTGGATAATGTGGCCACGACGGACAGGTGACACTGTTCATGGTATATTTACTTTTGATAATAGCAATGAGTAGCGACTACTCCTTCTTCATCGAAACCATGCAAAAAAAGATATTATTAGTTGTGGCAAGTAAAGAGGCAGGACATTTCGTTTTTTAATTATACATAAATAAGTCCCCCAGGTACAAATTCTAAAAAATACCAAAATGGGCGCTCTTGCATTGGTTAAGAAATATTCGTTCTAATTTAAGCCATCTGGAAAACGTGCACAATTCAAAAAAAACATATTATATTATTTTGCTAATATAAGAACTTCGTTCAACCTACAAGAAACGGAAACAGTTCTCAAGATTTTGTTTAATGAAAAAAGATATTAAATTTATTTAGCGATGTCATATTAACACGTTTGAAAATGTGCTATTTAAAACTCTCAAAATCTGTAAGTGTTTGAATATTTTTCTGTGGTTATTTGAAATACGAAAATTTGTTTAAAATTTGTTAAATGTAGATTTATGTGTCCTGTAATAATTAAGCGTAGTCAGTCGAGATATTAAAAGTTATTTTTTGAAATTGGAATGTATGTAATGGCGAGAATTTTTTTTATTATAAGTTTGGAGTTTTCTAAGTTCCAAGTCATTTAAAAATCAATAAAATTATTGTAAGGAAAATTTAATACTATCAGGAAATCAATATTTTTATTATTTCGCTGAATAAAAAATGTTTGTATCTATTTTTGATTTTGACATCTTTGAAGTTTTGAGTTTTTTTAATCTTTTGTGACGTGACCGAATTCACTTAAATTGCTTTTTTTACCTTTTTTGAGCCAATTCTTGTATAGTAGTAGGATTCTATTGATATGTACACTTTACTATTTTGCTGCTTGCATTTTTTTAATGTTTTGATGTTATATATCTTGCACTCTCTTAAAATTTTTTCTGTTATTGCTCTTAAAGTTCCCCTACTGTAAGTAAAACTTAAATATTTAAATTCCATGTGGTTTGCTAATTGCACATATTTTTCGAGTTATTCACTAGCAAAATCAATTTGGAACAAACAAATTTTTATTTTAATATACCTTGCACGCTGACAAATATAGCGAGAATGAATTATTTAGTTCTATAATTATGAAATTTACATAGCTTGGATATTTGTTTATCATCTAATTCAAGTCTATCACTTAGATTCAAAAATAAACAATGAATTTTTCGTTAATAAATATTATTATATAAGTAACAACTTAAGAACTATTTGTCAAGCAACATATTAAGCCCATTTACTATTAACCAAACCAAAACGAACAACAATTCTTTTTTAATATCATTTTTATACCAATCTCGATCTATCTTACTATAAAATCTACTTAACTATCATCAATATCATGTTTTCCTTTCCTAACTAATTAATCCTTGTTCTTCTTATCTATTATTAATATTTCCTTTTTCATATATTAGTTTATGTTCTCTTTTTGTTTTCTTGTTATCACATTTATTTTTTTGACGAACAGTGGCGCTAAATTAAAGTAGTTTGTTAAACTTTTGTTGTATTAATGAATTGAATACTGTATCTTACTTTTCTAATATTTAATTCTAAAATATTTTATTTTATGCTATTTTCTCTTTAGTCTTTCTTTCTTTCTTTTCAGTTTTTTTACTTACTTCTTAAGCATAACTGTCTTTTTCTATAGTATGGTATTTTTCTTCTGTGTTTTATCTTCTTACAAGCATTAATACAGAATGTATACTTTCTATTCTCTTATTATTTTTTAAAACACACTCTTAAATTTTTAGTATTCTGGTCCGTACCTTCCGTTTTGTCTTTCTACCAAATTTCTGCCCCGTACATTTTAGACTTTCGTACAATCTTCAAGAACAACTTATGCACCTTTCTTTTCCAAACCTTGAATTTACCTTAGTATTTTATTTTTTTTTTGCCTCAAATTCCCTATTACAGATTATTATCCTCTATTTATTTATTTGTAGGGTTACATTATTATTTTCATTACTGAATTTTGTTGTAAGTGTAATGTGTGGTGCCCCAAATCTAAACCTGTGTAGTGAAGTGATGAAACCGTGTGTGTTTGTCGAATTGGTATTCTTGGAAAAGAATTTGCTAAAATTTTAAGAAACCACCAAAACCTAAACATGACAACTCTGGACCTCTTAAAAGTATTCTCCATGTAATAATATTAATTAAAAAGTATATAAATATAATTAGAATTTGTTTACAATAGTAGAAAAAATAAATATTAAATAATCAATAACGGAAAATTTAATCCATCAGGAAATCAACGTTTCTAGATTTCGTTGAATAAAAATGTTGGTATCTATTTTGAATTATAACATCTTTGAAGTTTTGAATTTTTTTAAACTTTATGTTTAATTTATTGGACGTGACTGAATTTTTTTAAATTGCTTTGGTTACGTGGTAGTTTTGCTACTCTAAAGGACATTGAGATTTAAGTCTTTGACCTAGAGGGTTTACATATACATATTGTGATGATTTGAAAATATCTGCAAAAATTTTATTTTAACAATAAGATTCTTTAATAAATTGTTCAGGGTCAAATTTGAGTCCGTTTTAATTAAAAACGTGAATATAAACACTAAATTTAAAACACAAAAAAAATTAAAATAATCAAATAAAACGTTAAATCTAGAAATGCATTATAATGCGTAGAAGGATGATAAAAATAAATTTTAACATTCATTTGTTATGTTTAAATCTTTTATCACTTCAATTTTACATGTCTTTATAAACACTCCCTTTTACGTTTTTTATTGTACTCGTAATTCAACAATCAACTTTACGACTACTAAAAATAATCGTAGATTTACCGACTACATATTCATTCTTTCAGATTCAACTACCAATTTTTTTCATTTTTGAAATTTTCGTACTACATGTTTACTCTTCCAAATTTAACCAGCGATTCTCTCTAATCATTTAGTTTTCACAGAGTTCATTTCTCATACTTTTGCTTACCAATCGTTTTTTTCACAACACTAGCGTTGATAATTTTATCGTGTCCCGTCTACTCGTTGCACTTTTTATCGCGTATACATTGAGAATTTTAATCAACACTTTAAAAACAATATTCCTGATGTACACCTCATGCTAATCTGTCCGCCTACAATCTTTTTATTGCAACTAAATGAAATTTTATTTACATAAAATTTTTTAATTGTTTTTAAAAATAATTTTTAGGTCGGTTTCTAGAAATCTTATTTTATTTTTGTATTCTAATTTTACTTTCAATTTGAATAGAAACATAGTGAACTGCAAGTTTTGCGACATATCGTGTATAAACAACACGTACAAATTGTATAAACTAAGTAATGCCAACAGATAACTGTAACGACAGTTGAATGTTTAAATGCAAATCGTTATCTAAGCGATAACTTACATCTGAGAAACACTCGTGCTGATAAAAGCCAGTGTTTTTGTACAGTAGCATACTCATATGAGCTCATAATAAGACCGAAATGCGCATCAGGTGTTCTTTGGTGCGTCTATGCTACTGTACAGAAATACTTGGCTTTATCGGCACGAGTGTGTTTTTGTTGCAATATATTTGGTTTATTTAAGCTAAACAAAACTCAATTACTACACAGGCAGGCATCCTACTGCTTCACAAAACGCTGTATACCGGTGATGTATCACCTCTGCCTGTTGTCAAAACCATATCAAAACTGTCTGCTGGACTTCACTTCCGACTGGAATTGCAGTTCTTTGAGTGTTTTCTTAAATGGTCCAAAGACATTGAACTCACAAAAAGACAGGGGGTGGTGTAATAGTTTCCATTTCATCTGCATTATCTGTGAGGTTATGATTATGATAGCGATATGCGGACGGGCGTTATCGTCAAAGAAGATTACGTCTTCCGTAAACATCCCAATACGTTGTTTCTATACGTTTGTACGCAAATGAGTCAAAGCTTCACTGTAGCTTTGATGTTAACATGAGGATTTTAAAATTTAAGTAGTAATTACCCACAGGTGATCGAGAAAAGCACAACCTTGCTAGCGGAAGGTTGAGTTTAGATTTTTGATGTCTTGGAGGACGATAGATGTTTCCACTGCATATTGTCAGATTTTGACTTAGGGTTTACAATGGTGACACCAACTTTCATCCCATAATGCCGTGCAATAAGGAATCTCGTTGTTCACCGTTGTTGTACCGCTGAAGATGCTGCAGTTAAAGACCCATATGGTAGGTTTTGTGTTCTTTAGTCAGTCATTAATTTGAACTTGGATTGTTTCACACTGATATCAAAACTCATATCCGCCAATTTTCAAACACGAACCCGCTGCTCGCACAAAGCACCGTCCGGTCTTAGCAATCCACGGGTCGATTATCGGCCACTGAAACATTCGCACGTCTGTGGTTTTCAAGAACATTGATCACCATAAACATCTTTGCATTTCTGATAAATTTCAACAGTGGCGTTGCTCTCAGGGTTTATAAATTGTATTACTGCTCGGTGATCTGTCTTGGATGTTTCAACAATACACAACAACTGCGTATTCTACGAATATCACAAGTTAACTGCCAAAGTAGACACCTGCATTATATTTAACCTGTCTCGTATTACAAAGAATTAAAAACCAATCTAGAGGAGTAGATTTAATAGTTCCATTAATTATACGCATTCATTTATTTTTTCTAATCTATACAGGAGCAAAATATTCTGCTGTAGAATAAACTAATGCCAATACAGTGTCTCTCCACCTAATTTTTGAATGACTTTATTTCTTTTTTATTTTTTGTTTGACTTTTTAAATTTTAATTGTCAATTAAAAGGCCTTTCTGAAGTTACTCAGTGAACTTAGTAAATATTATGGTTTAATATTGTATTTAGTTTTTTTTATAAAGTGGGTATAACTTCTCCGGTATCGGTTTTAATAAAAATTATACTTTTAAGATAAAGGTTAAATTCCCTATCAAATTAAAGCTTCTTCAAAAGCTAAAATTGTTTTTTTAGGTAATTTAGTCAACTGTAAAACGATAAATGAAGCCCACCATTTGATAAGGACAAAAACTAATTGTATTAAAACTTGCGTTTTAAACCTCCATTTTAATAGATCAATATCTATTTTTGTTTTGCTTACATTTACCTCTACATTTAATTTTATTAAGTACTTCTTCAGTCTCTTCATCCTTCCTTGTAAAGATAGCGATGTCATCAGTAATGTCAATAGATTCTTTCTTCCCATAGTTACTCTCCCCATTTGACTTTTCCACTTTTAGAACGTTAGGCTTAGCAGATATCCTTGTTTTAGTCTCTTCTCCGCTCAGAATAGAGAAGAATTTTACTTTCATATATATTTCTTCTATTGCCCCTATTATGCATTTCTTTATATCATTCCCTCTCTTCATGTTGCATAGAATTTTTCTGTCAAAGGGTGTCTTTATGTTTTTTTTATTTTGGGTCGTTTACAGAGCTATAAAAGCACCCAAATGAGTTCTTTTATAGAAATAGAACAATTTTTATTCCAAACGGTGGTAACACTGATAACGTCCAAGCTGTCATTACGTTCGGTGTGCATAAATTTAAATCATAATTAATGTTCAGTAGATTTATTTATCTACTTATTTTTATTTCCACCCATTTTTTTTAATGAAACATGATAAATGTACTAATTAAACTTAAACTAGCATTTAAACCAAAGTTTAATGAAAATATTGCCACCTTAGCAATTACACTTCAAAATTCCCTAAATTTAAAACTCACAAAATTTTATTTTAAAATAAATCTGAAAAGCCCAAAATAGAAAAAATTAGTATGAAAGAATTCGTTTCAGTAGGCATTTTAGAGACTGTACTCGTCTTATAAAATGGGTCTTCTGAAACTAGTTCTTTAATATACTATTATTTTCTTCTTGTTTTCTTTATTAAAGTAAAATTAATCAAATTCAAACAATAACTTAATTGTAACGTTTGCACGCTTACATGTTACTATCAATATTATAGTTAAAATCAGTTAAGCTTTGCGTATGTATCTTAATATAATAATTTTGTTACAATACTCTGCTTCTCTTTATTCATGTGATGCTAGAAAAAAAACCGATTCAAGACACTTAAGTTTACCGTGTATAATGTATGCGATTGTAATAATCGTATGTCGTTAATAATTTAACATTTCCCATTTTGACGTTTTATTTTGATTGTTAGTTTAATATCACTTGTATACGTAACTGCATTTAAGTTTATTACTGTTTTCAAAAATTTAAACAATGGAGAAATGAATGCAAGAAATTAAATAAAATCAGCGACATGTGGTAAAATCACTATATATTACATATTTGTTACAGAAACCTGTATAAAAATATCATACTAACGTCGACATACGTTTTTTTTTTTTATAAAAATTAATTCACGCAGTTATTCACGCAACCTTATATGATTTTAATTTTTTATTTACTTTATTTCGCCAATAACAAATTTGTAACCTTAGAAATAAAATTATCTTTCGCAGAGCAACAAATTTTTACTTTTACCACCTTTTTAACATGAACAAGAAATAAATATAGTAGGTATTTAGATTTTTATCATTTTTTTTTGTTAACTTATAAACATAAAAACAAAAACTGGAAATTAATTATGTTTATGATCCGACTATGTTACAAATAAAACATGTTGCAAACTTTGTGAGAAACACAATACATTGCAGTATAAGTTTCTTAGCGTAACAAGCTAGTGATACCGTGTCTCTGGCAAGACGCAACATAGGAATTTCACTATAGAAAAAATTGAATTGATCCACTAAGGCTATGAAATTTTCGTATTGACGTATACGTTACAATTAATTGTTATTGCGTGTTCCTTATTGTAATATTCTCTAATTTAATTTTTGAAAATGAGTGTGTATACAATCCCTGAGAAAGTTCAAATGGTTAAGGGGTATACAGAGGTGAAAGCTATAGAAACACTTCTGCTTTGTTTGCTGCACTTTTTCCGGATCGGCAGAGAAACCGCAGTGTACACAAGCGTCCGAAGCAGGTTCAACAAAACCAGAAGATGGACAACGATGAAGAAATCAATGTACTCGGTGCTGTGCAACTTAACCCTAATATTAGTATTCGACAACTAAGTATCGACTGTGGTGTAAATAGGTGTCGAGTTCATAAAATTTTAAAAAGCATAAACCGATGCTGACAAAAGGCAAGAATTTTGTGAAACATTAATGGAGATACGCAATAATGATATGAATTTTGTTAAGAATATTTGCTTCACCGATGAATGTTCGTTCAATCTCAATGTAGTTTGCGGTATCAGCATGATGGGTGTCCAGCACATAATGCGAATCAAATAAAACAACTTTTAAATGAAGCACTTCCTAGAACCTGGATTGGAAGAGGTGAGGAAGTTACTTGGCCACCAAGATCACCAGGCTTGTCCCCAACGACTTCTTTTTATGGCCTTACATATCTTCGAAGGTTTATACCGACAGAACCCACGACACAATTGAGTCTTTAAAAGATAAAATTGTGGAAGTTTGCTTCAATATACCAGCAAATATGATTGCAAATGTGCAACGAAACTTCTATTTGGGGCACTGTTTAGCAGTAAATGGACAGCATTTTAACCAGTTGCTATAAGCCAAGCACTTCGCATGTAATACCTATTAGCTTTCACTTCTGTATATCCACAAACAAATCGGTCCTTTTCAGGACCACTAACACATTTATAGAAAAGAATTTTTAATACGATGTAATTAAAACTTAAAACGACAATCACTTTTAATAAAAACCGTATTTGAAATTACAACATTTCTTACAATTGTTCTTGGATGGTTTTAAAATAATAATCTTGTTATCTTGTTTGTTGACTCCTGGATTCTAGTAAAACCTGAAATAGAAAGTCAAAAGAGAAATAGCAAATTAAATAATTTAAAGCACAAACCTTTACGCTCTCATTATTCATAACATTAAAAACCTTAATCGGGCATTTTCTAAAAATCTTCATTAATCCCATGAGTTTCAAATTGTTTACGATCAAGAAGCTAAAAATGTATAACACCTCCAATTCTGGGTTATACTTTACTTCGCTGATTCCGAATAAAGTCCTTAGAACACCAACTTCTGTTTATCGGTAGAGACCTGTGGTAGAGACAAACTACTCGATCCATACTAATCGAAATATCTGTCTTATCTATAATAACAACTGTATTGACTTAAAATAAACTTTTAGCTTTAGAATACCTGCATATTCTTGCAAGATGCAAGTATTATGTCTAATAGTTTACACACAGGTCTACAATACAAGAAAACAAACGACTCATTTAACCTCAAATTCAATACGAACAGGTTTTATGCAAAAGTATTTCATTATGCTTGCTTCAATAGCTATATTAAAATATGAAAGCAACTGAACATTGATTAGAATTTTCGTAAAATCACAAAATACTAAATACTTATTTTTACAAACTTAAAGAATAATATTTACATTTGAAGGAAGATTAGACATTCTACACTTGCTCTCTCTTTCTAACTTCAACAAAATGCCGTAACGTATAGGGTATACAACAATCCGAAATTTTCATAGCAATAGTAGATCAAATCAAATTTTTTCTATAGTAAAATTTTTTAATTAAATTGGAGTTTGGATTTGTAAAAGGTAGACGTCTGGGAAACATCATTTTGCATAATGTTTTTGAAAAATTGTTTTATGGGAATGATATTATGTTTACGCACGATTGCAAGTTGTGATTGATAAAATATAAATAAAAGCATGTTTATTTTTTGAACTGCATATTCTTATCCGTGGTAAAAATTAAAAGCTGGATTGTGAATATAGTTACCAATAGCTAACGTGAGACTTGATTAACACCCTGTAAAACTAGATTCTCATGCTCCTATAACCAGAGCGTAACAAAGATAACAAGAAATTAAGAAAATGTTTATTATTAGTACCATTGTGTGGCATTACAATCCGGTTTTAAGAAGACTACTAAAGTGACTAAGACAAATAAAATGGCAAATGTGCAAGATAGGTGAAGGCGTGAATTTTGGTCAAGAAAGTCAAAAAAGACAGCCAAACTCCAAAACACAATCTCCTTACTAAAAAAAAGGACGTCTCCTTGTTCGCGCAATTGATGCAAACAATACAAAGCGAAATAAAAAGCAGGACAAAAAACAAATTATCAAAAGTTAAGAAGAAATATGGAACAATTACGAATGAAATACGAGTTCAAAAAGAAGATGCGAGAAGAGGTTCATTGGGCAAGAAAAGAAGATTGCAGAATTACACCAACAACATTCGAGCTTGACGCAACAGGTTGATTACGAATTTCAGAAAATGGAACAAAATATTACAAAATATGAAAGAGTTACCGAACAGAATATAAAAAGTTTGGACAACAGGGTAGACAGAAATATGGAAGAAATTGAAGCGATTAAAGAAAAGTTAAGGAAGAAAACAAGAATACCAACCAGAATGTGATTGGGTGATTGTGTACAAACTAAAGGCTTAGGAGCACAGAAGCCTAAGAAGTTTGATGGTAATTTAAGAAGTGTACACCCCGTGAACTTTTTAAATCAATCAAGAAGTAACTACTGGATGAATATGCATCTACAGGAAGAATAAAAGTGAATATAATGAAAGCTTATCTGGAAGGATCCGCTAAAACGTGGACTGACTTACACCAAAGGCATTGGAAAAATTTCAAAGAATTTGAGAGAGAATTTTTAGAACAGTTTTGGTCAACGGAAAAAAAAAACAAAAGTAGATCAACTCAACACACCAAGGCTATATAATGTGAGAAATGGGCGTACACAGACCATGTTTACTACTGGGTGTCGAAAACCGACACTTGGAACCAAGAATAAATGAAGACCAGCTGATAGAAGCAATAGTAGAGCATTTTCCAAAGGATGTCCAAATGTTACTCTATGCTGCAGAAGCGAAAACTATAAGAAACTTGACAGAAATTCTGGAGAAAATTCAAGAAACAAATCGAGATTGGAGAAGAGAAGCGACGAGAGAAGAACCACTAAATCACAACCAACAAAATCAAAACAGAAACTATTACCAGCAAAATAATAGACGAAATGTTAATTACGTAAATTATGGAAGAGGTAGAGGAAGAGAAAGAGGATATTATGGACCACCCCAAAGATATGAGAAGAAGCTAAAGAAATTCAGCCCAGAAGAGAAAATCAGGAAACTAAATACGACTGAACAAGGAGCTCCACTTGTTCAGCAACAACACTAGGAGCAACAACAATTAATTCATTTTGTCAAAATATTTTATCACCAATGCAAAGCAACTCATAAAACTGAAGAAAAACATTTACCCACAAAAGAAGCAACGACAAGTGGAAATGAAGAAACAGAAATGGAAGAGATTGTAGATAAAATGAAAGAATAAAATACGCACCAACCAATGGTTTTAGAGAAAGTGGAGGGGGTGACTCAACAATTTTAATAGATACTGGAAGTCAAATAAGCATCCTATCAGAAGAATTATATAAAGAAATTGAACCAAAAATGAAATTATTTTACCCACCAAAGGGCTTAAATGGGTGATGATCAAACGTCATAATGACAATAGAAATGGGAGAAAGTAACCATGACCATGGTTTCTATATAGTCAAAGAAATAAATCCGCCAATCATTCTAAGAATTAGATTGTATGTATGAAAAAGAAAGCAACGATTGGTGTGAAAAGAAAAAGAAATGAAATTTATTCACAAAGACTGGAATATTCATGTAAACTTTAATGAAAACTGATTCAAAGATTATACAAGTCAAGAAATGTGAAATTGTATAATGAAGTTCAAGACTCTAAAGAGAGACAGAAATGTTAGAAGAATTGTTTGAAAAGTTTGTTTTAGTCAATGTTCGGAACTACGGACTGGTTAAAATTTTTGTAGCTGAGTTAAAAATAAAGAACCCGAACTCCCAGTTATACAGAAGAGTTATCCAATCCCATTTTCAAAAAGAGAAGCCGTGAAAGAGAAATACAGCGTATGTTAGATCACAACATAATTGAAAGATCAGATTCACCATTTTCAAACTCCATAGTAACAGTGAGTAAACCTGAGGGTGTGCGTTCGAATATGCCTGGATGCCAGAAACTCAATCAGATAATAGAAGAAGATAGAAATTCACCTCCAGTGCTGGAAAGCGATGAAAGTTTAGAAATACCAGTTTCTTAGTTGTCCGAATTTTGACCACAGGTTATTAGCCCGTACCGCTTATAGAGAAATTCTAGAAAGTAACTGCATCTTATTAGTGAATGGACGAAGTTATCATTTTCAACATGTACTGCCTATTGGACTGCGTTTCCGTAGCAGTGTTATAAGGAAATGCTTAGATTTGTTTTATACCCAAAAGTATTATCATTGTACCATATTTGTCGATGACATAACTATATCATGAAGAACATTAAATGAACATTTTGAATCATTAAGGCTTTTACAACACAATTTTACAAACACAATCACATTACACACTTCATTAATATTTATTACATGGCAATACTAGGGTGGTGGTTAGCATGTTTACGTTTTAGTGGTTTACCTTAACATGAAGTAATGCTTTGGCAGGGACAGACAATCCACATTTGCACACGATTTCGTCACCACACTGTACACCATATATAACACTTACATCACAATACAATATTAGAATGTTCCAAACGCATTAAATAACAAATAAGAGCAATATTTTCCAAATTAATGCAATCCAAAATGACTTAAATTTTAAAAATCAAAAATTTCTACAACCAGAAATAAAGTTTTTGGGACACATTATTAAGAAACATCAAGGAATGACCATGGATCTGTAAGAATAAAATAGTATAAAAATTGTGTGCCACCAAAGAACAAGAAAGAACTAGAAATCCTGTCTTGGAGTATATTTACTTCCATTATGTTTTAAAGATCATTACTCCGAAACAGTATGTAAATTGTCATCATTATTGAGAAAAAATGCACCATGGATATGGGAAAACGAACATCAAAGTGCATTTGAAGAAATACAAAATGGTTTTAGTGAAGATATGATTCTAAAATTCCCAGATTTTACAAAATCATTCTTATTTATACACGGATGCGTCAATAAATGCCGCAAGAGCTTATCTTTTCTAAGAAGGGAAAATGAAGAAATGGCCATCTTTCCTTTGCTTGTAGAAGTTTGAAAGAGGTGGAAAGAGGATATACGATAATTAGGTAGTGGTGTATCGCATGTAAAGAAATTTAGAAACCTTATATTAGGTTATCCGGTAGTTGTATATACAGAACTTCACAAAGGCATTATTGATTTCTTGTTACTTGCAAACATCTTAATTCAAGATTACAACGATGGGCGCTACTAATTCAAGAATTTAATTTACAACAAATATTGCAAAAGGAAATCCCCAAATTTTTTTGTCAAAATATGTAAGGAAAATCGAATCAGCAATAAGTAAACAATAAGTGTATTGAAGAAAAAGAAGGAGAAAGAGAAATTAAAGGAATTACTGAGAGATTTGGAACATAAACAAAGAGAAGACAAACATTTAAATTCGATAAGAAGAGAAATTCAAGAGGATCGCTTGAACAAAAGTGATCAATTAGGAAGAATTTTTAAAATACAGGCAAGATTATTAAACAGAAGAAGAAGTAGATTGAGGACTAGTGGGTCGTATGTATCCCGTCTAAAATAGAAACAGAAGTTATAAAATCTACCATGAAATGTTAGGATCATTTTGGAACTTAAAAAGATAGTGTCAGCGCTGAAAGAAAATTTTTATAATACAAATCTGATAAACAGTAACAAAATGGGTATCATCTTGCGACATTTGTCAAAAAGTCAAAATTACCAATAAAAAACAAAAAGCGGGAGGTGTAGAGAGTATCTATGTGATGTTAGATATTTTTACGAAATATGTAAACTGTATCCCATAAAAAAGGCGAATACAAGAACTTTATTAAATAAAGTAGTGAAGGATTTCATACCTAATATAGGCCAATCCAAAATAATATTATCGGACCATGGTAGTCAATTTACCAGTAAGAGATGGCAAGACAAATTAAAAAACCATTACATAGAAGTTAAGATTACATCAGTATATCACCAGTCCGGTAAAAAGAATTATGAGAAAACTTGGAAGGTTATTCCGAACATACTGTAATGAAAACATACAAACTGGATTAGGTGGGTGAATCAAATTGAAATCTGGCTGAACATGTCTGAACATAACAGTACTGGAATTACACCAATAAAGTTGTTAAAAGGACGAAGATTAATCATATAATTGAAAGTTTAATAGAGTTTCTAAAACGTACCGAAGTGAATATCGAAACTAGAATAATATTTGTCAATGAGAGATTTAGAAGGTAAGCTCAAAATCAAAAAGGAAAACATGATAACCAAGTGAAGCAGCCTATCAAATATTATCCTGGGGATTTGGTGTTACTTAAAACCCATCACCATTCATCATCCTTGAGCCATCAAATAAAGAAGTTCTTTCTGTTATACGAAATACCATATGAAATAGTTAGTTAAATGGAAACCAATGCTTACCTACCTTTTAAAATATCCAAACCGCGAAGAAAATATTGGTGTACATAATGTAGTGAATTTAAAAGGATATACTTTGTCAGAACAAAACAAAATTACTGTAAACTTACCGGCATCTACCTCTTTTTAACTTCACCCAAACCTATTACTAGGTTTACTTATTAATATATGAATTTTAGTTTCGCTAAGAGGTTTTGTGTTTAGTTTTGATTTGGTATGGAATGTATAATTTGTAAACTTAAAGTACGTATCAGGATGGAATAAACTATATTTCTTAACGGTCACATAACATAACATAAAGATGAATATAACAATTTAACTAACATAAGCGATATAAGCGTTACTTGACATAAAACATAAAATAATCGTCTTCCTTTTCGACACGAACTTTCTCTCGCTTAAAAGTAACTAACTACATATTGCCAACCTACTTGTAGGCGCCAAATTTGAATTTTAAAATTTTCTCGCCTACAGCTCGGCCATTCTGACTTTAGATCGTCCTCGATCTTACAAACAATTTTGTCATTTTCCAAAGTTTTATTTGTTCGGGACTAAAAATGGTCTCAAATGGAACTTGGATCAAGGGATGGTCCTTGATGTCACCTACAACATAACGGTCATTATCTAATACTTTCCTAATGACGTAAGGTCCTTTAAATTTTCGGATTAATTTCTTATTTGAACCGACGGCAGTGTCGACATTCTTAATCATAACATAATCATCAATACGATAAGCTTTGGAGGTGCTATGTTTACGATTATATATGGATTCATTACAAACTTGACTTTTAGCGATATGAATAGCAGCTATTTCTCTTATTTCAACTAAATCTCTAACATAATCATGTAGATCATTTAGATAGACACGGAATATTATCGTTCGGTACGCCAATTTGATTAACGTGATTAATAAAACCAAAAATAATAAACACAGAAAAGCTCAAAGAACTGCAGTATCAGAAAAAGTTTAATGACTCAATAGCAAGTGATTTTTTAGAAGCATCAACGACAAATATCGACATGACCTGGAATCAAATTAAATCTACAATATTGACTGCCGCGGACCAAGTTGTGGGCAGAAAAGAGCATAATACGAAAAACCCTTGGATGACACAGAAAATCATAAACCTTATAGAAGAAAAGCGTAACTACAAAAACACTGAACCGCAAAAATATAAACAATTAAAAAGGCAAATAGAACACCACATAAGAAAAGCAAAGGAGATATGAATGAAAGAAAATTATCGTGAAATGGAACAACTGAACAGTAAACAGGATTCTTTTAATTTACATAAAAATTGAAGGAATTAACTGGAAATACAAGAAAAAGAATACCGGTGATCACAAAAACATACAAGGAGATATTCAGTTAACAGAAGAAGACAAAAATCAAACTTGGGAGGAATACATTAAACAACTATTTGCAGCAGGACGAGATGACGTTAGAGAGGAAAACAATCAGACGGAACAGCTATGTATTCTAAAATAAGAAGTGGAGTATGCGATAAAAACTTCAAAGAACAGAAAAGCGACTGGACCTGATAACGCACCAATTGAGTTCTTGAAAGCCTTAGACGATGGAAATTTAACCCAACTCACAAAAATGTTCAATAAAATATACGAAACAGGGGAAATACCAAAAGATTGGCTTAAATCAGTTTTTCATTCCCTTGCCTAAAAAGAACAACCCTAAGTCCTGTAATGAATATCGGTTGGTCAGTTTGATGAGTCATACCTTGAAAGTGCTCTTGAAAATAATCCAACAGAGAATATATTGAAAATGCGAGGAACAACTGGATGAAACGCAGTTTGGCTTTAGAGAAGGTTTAGGAACTAGAGAAGCTTTATTTGCTATCACAGTACTGCTACAGAAATGTAGAGAATACAACAAAGAGGTGTACATCTGTTTCATTGACTTCCAAAAGGCCTTTGATAAAGTTCAACACGACAAACTTATAGAGAACTTAAAGAGCATCAAATTGGACCCAAGTGATATACAATTAATAAAAATATTTATTACAATCAAACGGCAGTAGTTCGAGTTGAAGACATCGAAACTGATGAAGTCGAGATTCAAAAGGAGTTTGTCAGGACTGCGTTCTATCTCCACTACTGTTCAATCTCTACTCTCAGTCTGTATTTCAAAAGGCACTTTACGAGAGACCTGAGGGAGTAAACATTGGAGGACATTGATTAACAATCTAAGATTCGCCGATGATACTGCTATAATGGCGGAGAAAGCAGAAGATCTTCAAACCCTATTGGAAAGAGTCAGTCGAGAGTGTGAAGAAGTAGGACTCACTATAAACACGCAGAAAACTAAAATGATGGTTATAAGCAAAACCCAAATATTAACCCTACTCTCACATTAAATGGAAACCGAATAGAGCAGGTCCAAAAATACAAATATCTCGGATCTGTCATAAATTCTGAAATGAACCCTGATCAGGAAATTAAGATCAGAATAGAAATGGCTCGAAACGCATTTGTGAAATATTCCACAATGTTTACAAACAGAAATCTGAACCTTGACATCAGATTAAGATTTATGGAGTGTTATGTGTGGTCAGTGTTGATGTACGGAGTGGAGACTTGGACCCTAAAGGCTCAAATGATTAAAAACTTGAAGCATTTGAGATGTGGCTCTATAGGCGCATTCTGAAGATACCTTGGACTGACAGAATAACCAACGACGAAGTGTTAAGACGCATCGGCCGAAAACGAAAACTGCTCATAATCATTAAGATAAGAAAAACATCTTACATAGGACACATATTACGCAATGACAAATATCTACTGCTACAAAATATTATGCAGGGCAGAATTGAGGGAAGAAGGGTATCGGCAGAAAGAAAAATCCTGGCTCCGAAACATTAGAGAATGGACAAATCTCAGCGTTGGAGAACTGTTCCATGTTGCAAAGACAGAGAAGCATTTAGAAATGTGGTCGCCAACCTTCTATGAGAAGACGGCATGAAAAGAAGAAAGCGACATAAGCGTTACTTGACATAAAACATAAAATAATCGTCTTCCTTTTCGACACGAACCTTCTTTCGTTTAAAAGTAACTAACTACATATTGCCAACCTACTTGTAGGCGCCAAATTTGAATTTTAAAATTTTCTCGCTTCGAATTATTACAAACTCTATATATTGTTTTCGATTCAACTGTTTAGTTGGCTTAAGAACAAGGTGGGGTACTATAACGGGATTCTTTTAAGTTTAGTTAAATATGATGAATTTTCTTTGATAGTTTTCGTTAACTAGATTCATCGCGATCGCAAATACAATTACGAGATTGTAAATGCACCTGCATGCAAGATAAGCGTTCGAGTGTGACCGTGAACTTAACTAAAAACATTCTGGGAAGCATCATTTGCATAGTGTTTTTGAAAATTGTTTTATGTGAATGATATTATATTTACGCACGATAGCAGGTACTGTTTGATTAAATATAAATACAGCATGTTTTATTTTTTGAACTGCATATTCTTATCCGTGAGAAAATTAAAAGCATGGATTGTGAATACAGTTACAATTTTGATTTTTGTCCAAAATCTCGGGTCGCCCTCTCACTGTGCGCCGGGCTTGTGTTTTTTTGCCTTTTTCAAAGAAAAACTGTAAAATACACTATATTTTCTTTTGCTACTCTCTATCTTAGAAACGCGCTTAAACAAAACAGGGTTAACTAATCACAAAACTGTGAGAAAACTGTTACAAACCTTTACTTTTTCAAAGGTTCTATAATATAATTCGTTAACGTCTTTTTAGTGTCTATAATATTTTCTACAAATTTTTGTAATGTAATTATCACAGAATCCTTTTTTTTCCTACTAAGTGATTCGAACTCAAGACACGTTCTTTTGGATTTTCAACCAACTGCTTACTTTCTGTAACCAAAAGGAATCAATTAAAAATTTTCTAAACTTTGTGTTTCCTTTTGTAGATGTAATGTCCATAATAAATTAAGTTTTACTTTTTTAAATTTACGGTGTTTACAAAACCAAAAAAAATGAATATAATCAATTCTAAATTTTATACAAGTTGATTGTAAATTCAGTGCCACGTGATTTACTCTTTTATTATCGATGATAGACAAAAGTTAATTAATAAAAGTTTTACAAATTTACAAGATGAATATTTTTCAAAATTTGCACAAAATGGCTGACTTCCAGTTTAAATGGAAATGATATCAACTTTATTTTTTAAATGAATCATGTAGTATTTTTTAAGATAAAGTGTTTGTTTGATAAATCTTCTTTAAAAAACTATAACACAAGTAGAGCGCTAAAGTTACTAATAAATTACTTATTTATTATTCAAAATCTAAAGAGATGCTTTCGATTGCTACAATTAATCTTAGGAGACCGTGAAAATTAACCTTACGATATATAGGTGCTCTTTAAGTCTTATTTTAAAATTTCTGGATGTTTTGCCAATACAAAATTTATCACAAGAACAAGTGAGTTGATAAATACCACTTTTGTCATTTAAATCTAAACAATTATAAATAGATGAGAAAATATTTTTAAGGTTGAATTTAGTAGAGAAACTAATTTTATGTTTAATATGTTTTCTTAATTTATTAATTTTGTTAGAAAAGGGATAAATATAAGGAATAGAGATGTATTTAAATTCAAATTTATTATCAACAGGTAAAAAGTAGTATAAGACTTTAAATGATGTTTGTACAATAATTTTTATATAAATTGTTAATTAGATCAAAAGGGTAATTATTTAATTTAGCTATATAAAAATTAAGTTAAGTTCTTTAAAATAGTTGGCATTTGATAAAGGGATATTAAATAACCTATTAAAAGAAAATGGAAAGAAGAGATATTGTGTAAAATAGGATGACAAGAATCAAAAGGTATAATTTGTGTTGTTGTGGTAGGTTTTCTATATATATCGAAAGAGAAAATATTATTATTTATTAATGTAATAGAAACATCTAAAAAATTAATTTTATTTTCAATTAATAATTCAAAAGTAAATTTAATTCTGTTGTGTAAATTATTAAAGAAATTAAGAAAAATATTGATCAAAATTAATCAATTAAGAAAACATATTAAACACAAAATTAGTTTCTCTACTAAATTCAACCTTAAAAATATTTTCTTATCTATTTATAATTGTTTAGATTTAAATGACAAAAGTGGTATTTATCAACTCACTTGTTCTTGTGATAAATTTTATATTGGCAAAACATCCAGAAATTTTAAAATAAGACTTAAAGAGCACTTACGATATATAGAAAACCAAAATACAATAATAATTCAAATTCAATAAAATCTACTTTTGCTTATCATGTTATTACAGAAAAACACTCAGTTAAAAATCAACAACTTATTCATCCCTTTAATGTTAATAATAACAATAAACACATTTTAGATATACTGAAAATATTTATATTCACACCACAAATTCAAATTCATTAATCAATAATCAAATTAACCTTTACGAACTTTGTTTAAACTACAAAATTTAAAACATCCTGCCAAATTTAGTTATCTTCCTTCACGCCATCGTTGCTTACATCTAAAAATTA
Organism: Abscondita cerata; assembly: GCA_030710515.1. Taxonomy (NCBI): domain Eukaryota; kingdom Metazoa; phylum Arthropoda; class Insecta; order Coleoptera; family Lampyridae; genus Abscondita; species Abscondita cerata. The sequence goes on along the minus strand of JALBCR010000587.1, from coordinate 222,870 downwards.
ATTGTTTTATGTCAATTTGACATTTTCATTAGAAGTATTAATTTTTGAATGTAAGCATAAGATTTATTTATTATTATTATTGTTAGCGTTTATTTTTTGTAGAATTTGTCCGAAGATGACTTTTATGTAATTTTAAAGTCGAAACCGGTCACAATTAGATTTAATACAAATATTGGATGACAATTTTATTTTTTAAAATTAGATAATACATACCAATACATTTTTATAATGGATCCATCATTCGTTTATAAAATAAGTAACTAATTTATTAGTAACTTTAGCGCTATACTTGTGTTACAGTTTTTAAAAAAAAATTATCATAGAATTACTTTAGCCTAAAACTACTACATGATTTATTTAAAAAAATTAAGTTGATATCATTTCCACTTAAACCGTAAGTCAGACATTTTGTACAAAGTCTGGAAAATACTCATCTTGCATACTTCTAAATTTTTTTTAATAAACTTTTTGTCTACCATGTATAATAAAAGAGTAAATCAAGTGACCCTAAATTTACAATCAACCTGTATACGTAACAGCAAGATAATTAATGCATGAAAGGTAGATATTTCCTCCTATAAGTTTTCAGTAATTGATTTGTTCTTGTTGAGAGAGCCACCAAAAAACCACTATGTCTTTTTTGTAGGCAACGTTGAAGAAGTGCACATTCTGGTGCACGAAACGTTGCTTGCAAAAACGACATAGTGGTTTTTGGTGCCCCTCCTCAACGAAGAACAAATCAATTACTGAATAATTAATGAAATGATTTTTTTAAATATTTAATCGGTTTTGTGAGAATTATTTAATTCACAATAACATATAACACCATAAAAGGGTTAAACAAAAATGTGGTTATTTTAAAACATACAAACAAAAATACAATATCAATAATCCACAATTCTGTACCATATTGTAGTAAACTTAAATGTATACAGAACTTAAAAATAAAGTTTATATTATAAATTTGTGATAAATTAAGAGCAATCTCTATTTTATAAAACGTCGCTGACACACGAAGTTGCGCCACAAAAGCTGTAAACGTTCAAACCCCAATTTTTAAATTTTAAAATTATAGGTAAGTAATTTTCCCATTGCAATAAAAGTATAGGTTTTATTACCAACGTTACCAACATCGTATCATTTTATTGAAACGTACTAACAATATGCCATTAAACTCTGCGGTTAAGCAGCATCTTAAAACTAAAGGGATAGACTATTCAAAATAACACAGTTAGTTTTGATCGTACGTTTTAGTGTTTCGCTTTAGAAGTGGTAAAACTATAAAAACTCTAATGTTGTGTTGATTTAGAGTTAGTATAAAAAATATATCAAACGACGGAGTACAAAATCCCTAGGTTTAGCAATTTAAAAAGTTTATTCGCTTAAATAAGTACATACACAACACTCTAATAAACCGTTGGGTTCGCAGTTAGTTAGGCAAACCTCTATTATGCACGAATGGAAAAATAAACGATTATTGCACTTTCGTGGCTCTTTGTAGCTTAACAAATGAAACGGCGTTTAATTAGAAGTTTCAGGCGAGTTTTTTTTTCTTTAAGTATATTGTAAAATTACTTATAATGTTTGTACAAACCGCAATCTACTAATAAATAATTACCTATTCTACAAAAAAAACCCACTAAAAATTTAAGATTAACGTGATGGAAAAGTTATTGATTTCATATAAACCCACATCTGAAATATGTTCAGATATGGATTTGCTGTCTGACTTTGAACATGACAAACCACTTCATTACCGAAACTAATAAGTTCTTGCATGTTTGTTGAGCTTGCATACGAAAGATCGTTATTGCATTTTTTTCGTAGAATAATTTAAAGAAATGTAAATTTTAAACGTCTAGATGTTGGCAAATACTGCTTACAATAATAATTGAAGAGTATCCTTTGGTGTCGTATACAATAATTGTAGATTGTGATTAACAGAAAATATAAATAGGAAAAGATGATGAAGTCTAGAAATAAAATAATAGCCAAGAATGTTTATAATTACTTTGACAGCGGCAATAGTTTTAGAGCGATTTATATATTCTTCCAAAAGTTGGTGGATTTTTACAGAGCCTTATTTAGGGAATTCAACGTTTGTAACAGTTTTTGGATATTTTTAGTGTTTTTGTGTCAAAAGTCCCTTTAAAATTTTAAATTATTTAATGGTTTTCGGTTCAGCCCTTGGTCTCAAAATTTGACTTTTTGTGGAAGTCCGCTGAAGAATGTAGCTGGTGCTAAAATTGATTATGGAATCTGATAATGTTTTCTGTCTCTGCTTATGCAATAATAAAAAATTTTTTAAGATTTGGTTTATTGACTTTTATGGTTCGATTTGTACTACTTATCTTGTGTTGGATGGAGTCTCCTTCGACACGCAACAAAATCTGCCCGTGCAATTAGTGTTCACACTAAGATGCCTGCCAAGTCAACAATGTTCCGTCAGAAAGTTGGTTAAAGTGATTCTTGCTAACTATAATCCCTGTGCTCTATACCTGTAAAGCCACCTAGCACTAGAATTTTGGATTGTCTTAGCAGCCTTTTTCCTCACGTGGGAATTTACTCAGAATATCTAGCGACCGTATTGCATGCCTCCAGTTTATTCAGTGTCTTTTCGCAAGTTCTCACCATCCTTGAGCTGATGACACAATTGTTCAGCGCTGAGATGGCCACCTAGCTGTTAGACATAATATTGATATCTCTGCTGACATATTCCCGATTCAGGTTAATCTGCACGCAGCGTTCTATTGCGTGTACTTTCGACTGGAAGATAATAGTGTGTTTGCCCATGGGTTCGTAATATTTGGTGCATGGTCTAAATACTTTCGCATTAGTGTGCGTATGTAAATCACGAAATCTGACCGTTTGGCACTGGGAAGAAAGTACCCCAGGTCGCCTAGACCTCATATTGCCTAGTACCGTCTGGACGTTTTATTTCAATTGGAAGTCCCTGCACATATTGTCTCTGTGAAAGAGAAGCAGAAGGTATCTCTTACTGAGTAAGATCTTGTTCAAGTAATTAAGCCTAACTTCGAAGAGCAGTGAATAAGATGGAGTGGGGTCATCTCCGAAAGATAATCAATGCTTGCTGTGCGGCAGGTGCGCATTGCTTCCGTGATGCATAAACACGCGAGTCTCTCACTCTCCCGAATCTCTTCCTCTTGGTAAGCTTAGAAAGTTTTTGAAACCAGACGACCGCACCATACGTAATACAATACAACAATTGCAGTATTTTAGGCTTGCAACCCCATTTCTTTCTGCAAGTCAGCTGCATACTAACTGTGCTTTGGTGGTTTTGTTGGCATCGTTCATTAGGTGTTCCTTTCAATTTGTTCTCTTTTCTAGTGTGATACCTAGGTATTTGTACAAGTTACTGAAGCCGACTACGGTCCCACTAACCTGGATTCGCTTAAGTCCGTCGAGTTTCACTATGCGGGTAAAGTTAACCAGCCTAGTTTTCTGGTCCAGTCTTGCCTGTACTACGTCACAAAGAACGTTGTCATACTTTCCCTGAGCAAATATAACAATGTCATCAGCAAACCACTAACAGTTGATCGCTTTGGTAGACAAAAGACAAAGAAGATCGTCCTCAAGTAGACATAAGAGGCGACAGCCCTCAGTTTTGGGGACATCCTCTGGTGGTATTCACCACGTGTTTAATCTGCCTTGTCTCTATTGTATGGAGCATAAAGTTGTGAAAGGTGTTAAAATTGCATTGTAGAAAGGCTTTCCGCCATAGAATGTCATAGTTGATGGGACTATTCTTTCAAGCCTCTTCCGGATCTGCAATGGTCAAGATCTTTATAAAAAGCTATTGTTAATGAAAGGTTCCGGATAAAAGCTGTTGTATAACAGTTATGCATGCAGTGAGGTTATTCCTAAATCTTAACATGAATCAGGAAAAGGTTATCTTCAAAGTTAATTAAAAAACTCTTTTAAATTAATTTTAGTTTAGTTGTTCAGCCTTTTAATCAATATATATATATATATATATATATGTGAGGTGGTAGATAATAGAGGACAAGTCGATGTGATTTACACCGACTTTTTAAAAGCTTTCGATACTATTGGACATAACATTATTATTGATAAATTACTTAGCTTTGGTTTCAACAGTTCTCTTCAAGTATTCTTTAATTCGTATTTAAAACACCGCATACAATATGTCAGTTATAACAGTTATCAATCCAAACCGTTCGTAGCATCATCTGGAGTACCCCAAGGGTCACATTTAGGTCCATTATTATTTTTGATCTATAACAATGACTTAGCCAACATACTCACTTGTGGTAAACTATTATTTGCCGACGATCTTAAAATTTTCTCGTCAATTACAACTCTTAACGACTGTTTTTTATTACAACAACAAATTGACAAGCTTCTACATTGGTGTAACAAAAATGGTCTTTCCTTGAATCTAGATAAATGTAAAGCAATATCTTTCTCTCGTAAATTAAAACCTACTACTTATTCTTACCGAATTGATTCTACAATCGTTAAAAGATGTGATGAAATTAAAGATTTGAGAGTAACATTTGATAGCATACTTTCCTTCAATAACCACATCAACAACATTTGCTCATCTGCAAACAAAATGTTAGGATTTACCATTAGAAACTCTAAACCATTTAATAATACCAATTGTCTAAAAATACTTTACTTTTCATTAGTAAGATCAAAGCTAGAATATTGCTCATTAATATGGTATCCTCTTTCTAATAAGTATAAGACAATTATTGAATCCATTCAGAGAAAATTTTTGAAATTTTTATATTTTAAAAAACACGGCTCATAACCTGAAAGAGGTTTTTCCCAGGAACAGTTATTACAGCAAACTGATATTTCTTCCTTGGATAAAAGGCGGTTAGATAATAGCGTGATATTCCTCTATAATGTACTGCATCATAAAATAAATTCACAGTACCTATTAAGTAAATTAAACTTCCGTGTCCCACGAATTAATTCAAGGCTTTCGGTTCCATTTTTATCCCTACACCAAAACCAACATCTTACAAAAATCACCCATCTTCATAATGTCAAAAATTTTAATTTAGTAGGCACAGAGTATGATATTCATTTTGATTCGTTAAAAAATATTAGAAAACCAACGTATCTTGTTTTAATTATATTGTTAGCGCGTCTTTCGATAATTTTCATTTTTGTTTTTGCTTTCTGTATTTTTGTTTTAGTAATTTAAGTTTATTTAGCATATTAAATATTGTTCTATAATTGGAATTTTTCTTTCTGTTGAACATTAAAGATTATTATTATTATTATTATTATTATTATTATTATTATTATTATTATTATTATTATTATTATTATTATTATTATTATTATTATTATTATTATTATTATTATTATTATGATTGTTTTACAGTCTATACTTCTTGATTTAAAATCCGAGTTTTTATCTGGAAGATAAGACTTTAGGAGGTGATTACCAGACAATTCTACATGGCTTTCAATTTTTAAATCAAAAAGTAAATGTTTAAATCCGACGATCAACTCTAAAAAATGCAAGAACTTTTTTTGTTCTGCGCGAATTAAAGTTCTAATCGACATCGTCCGGTATATAGTCAGTACACAAATCAAAGCCTGCCGTACCTACGGAAGAATCGGCTTCAGTGTGCTTGTATCAGAAAAATGAAGAAGTATTTTTACTATGCAGCCGAGTTTTTTAATTGAATCACTATTTTGCTTTCTACTTGTTTAAGCACGGTGTGTTGATCCCCAAGTTAACTTATCTTCTACGGACAACTCCTACTTGGAAACATTGCGTAATCTTAAGTAAATTTTGGACTGGAGTAAGTTTACCCTATCGAAATAAAGATCTTGTAATTAGAATAACACAAGGTCTAACGCTCTCAGCTTACCTTGTGTCTGTAACAAAAATTAACACAGTTGTAGAAAATCCTTCTTAGTGGAGAACAGGGCAAATAAAACTACTTCAAGTGATTATCTTGCGACGTTTCGGAAACGTTATATTTAAATAATTAAACGAAGTGTTTCCTTCCTCAGGCGCTAATGAAGACACAAAATACAAGTATAAGTTACAAAGATAACAACAGAGCCTATGTAATAAATTTAACAATTTGATCATTTTAGGATCAATTCCAAGAACAACAATATACGATGTACATAAAGTTGATAAAATACTTACTTCGATATCAAAAATTGAAGCCGTTTGTCATTAAAATTAAAATTAATAATATGATTATTTGTCATACTATAAAACTATAATAAATATGTATAAAAAGACAAAATTAACGAATAATTAACACTACCAAACTAACAAACATTAAATTAAATTAACATTAAAACGGTACATTGATATTAACGGCACTATTGTAAATGTGAGATATGTATTTGAAATATGATATAAAATGACCAAAAGAACAACAATTGTACGTGTATGTAAATGATAAGGTAAAATTACGACCTAGTAATAAATTCGCAAAAAATACAAATTGCAAATATACCTTATAGATATGCAGCCCAATTCCGAAACGTCGCAAGATAATCACTTGAAGTAGTTTTATTTGCCCTGTTCTCCACTAAGAAGGATTTTCTACAACTGTGTCAACATTATTAGGAGAAATTATCATCACTAACAAAAATTAAATTAACTGGTTTTCTGAACGCTTTGTTGGGTAGATTTGTCGTTATACTTAAGAGCCAAAAGTTGTACGTTTTTAATACAATTGGTACTTGATATCAGTAAAGGATGCATTTTCTAGGTTGACCTTTGTTGATCATGACTCGGAGGCAAGGTATGTGAAATGAATTTTAGTGCCTGTATGCATATATGGAGTTACTGGTGACAAATATGGAAACCATGGATTGGCTTGTAGAAAAAGAACAGGTTGGTAGACGCGTCATTTCTAACATCTTGATTAAAAGAGCGCATTGTTTGGAACCTGTTGGACTATGTAGAGATGATGGCAAAAAACTTGGTGGCAACCTTGGATAAGACGAAGATCTTTTATCATAGGTTAGCTCCTTGTTATAGTCTTTTAAATTTATTTCCTTGTGCAGTAGCTAAATTAAACGGGATCAAAAAAAGTCAACTGTGTATCTGGTTTTACATTTTTCAACTACATTAAATTTGTGATAATTTAAATCCAAATTGAAATCAGTAGCTATAACAGTAACCGAGATATGGCTTTCAAAAAATAGGCCAATTTTACCAATAACTTTTTCTTAAGTGCGCCGCTCATGTTTTGAGCTATATATTTGCAAATAACGTTTCCTGCACCCTATGTAAGAAAATATGTTTTATATAACTTTTATCTCCTTTTTTTTAGGCCTAAGTAAAGTCCAGTAATGTCAATAGTCACAAAAAAAAATGAGAAATCAGTTTTTAGTGATAGATGAAATCTATCAAATTTCTCCTCATAGGTTTGTAGAATGTTGATTAAGAACACAGGTTAAAATATAAAAGAGTAAAAAATGAAGTATATTACATTATATAGAATCCAAAAAGTTGTCTGATTCTTATAATATGTTAATACTACAGTGTAGGTTATGTAAGGAACTTTATTACATACATTATTTAAAAATATTTACCATTTTTCATTTTTTGAAAAACCTGATGCATCTAACTCCATATCTGACAGTGGGGTTGGCCCTTTCTCGTTCAATTGGTGAGGTAAAAGATTTTCAGGAATGCCCGAATCGTTGTCGAAGTCTATTGATGCTGTATTGAAGCATCTTTTCCCTTTACAGAATTTACAGAGAGCTGAAAATTTGACGGAAAAACCTCTGCACAAGCTTTCTTGCTTCTGCAGGACCGCATTTTCATTAGTGTCTGTGGGGCAGGATCATCTCTGTTTGTAATAGAAAGCAGTCCTTAGTCAGTTAATATGCAATTCCATCCAGTGATGTCTTTGTTTTTTTCTAACTACGCCTGTACTTGATGGTAGTGAAATTTGACTGACTCTTCGGTTGGGAGCAAGCGAGCAAGTTCTTCTTTGGCACTTTTTGCAGCCTTCACAAGCAGCTGATAACGTAGACCATAAAGGTTGGTGCCGTTATCTCCGCCTATAGTGCCACAAAACATTTTGCTCCGGCTGATGCAATTGCTTCATGAGTCGTGCTTGAGTTAAGTAAAACATTGCTTTACCAATGAGGTGGAGATCTGTTTTCAAGGTTGTGAGTAACTTTGTTTTGCCCTTCTATAAAGGAGCAGAGGTTGTATCACATCCTGTGAAGGCGAGTTGAGGAGGCATTGATAGTCCTCCATTATCAAACGACATGTCTCGTTTCCAAATGCACTACGTCTTGTTTAAAAATTTAAAAATTTGTGATTGTTTGCGTTTTTATGTAGTATATAATCATTATTATTTGATTATATTATATATTGATGAAACCTTAATATTAGGTAAGGTAAAACGTCTATTAATAAAGGAACACATTTGAATTAAAATTAGCTGGATTATTAAATAAATTTTATTGATACCTAGATAAGTATACCTCCAAAATAAAATAAAAAAATCCACCGAATTATTGTCTTAGACCAAATAAAACAAACATCAACAAAAGTAAAATATAAATTGTATACTAATGATCTGAATTATAATTGAATCACAATTTTAAAGTAAGTAAATATAAGTTAAGGAAGATCGCACCCCAACAGCGGTGAGAAATCAAAAGTTATTAGTATTTTGATCATGTTCTTGATAACTATTAGCCCTAAAGAACCTACTTGTGCTGAAATGAAAGCTAATGTAATTTCTTATAAATTCATACTCCTTAAAGGGTCTCAGGACACGTCATTGGCGAACATATAGCTCGAAACACGAGCGAAATATCTAAAAAACAGTAATTTTGTAAAATTGACCCTTTTTTATAGGGCAATACCTCCGTTGCCTTTCCAGCTACTGATTTCAATTTGGGCTTAAATTTAATGTAATTTAAAAATGATACCGAATCATCTTTATGGCGCTAGGGTGCACAGTTTAGGAGCTAAGGGCCAAACATGAGAAACAGTTAAAAAAATCGCAGTTTTTGGGCATTGGAAACTGCAAAATCAAATGTAGATTAATGGGAACTTACGTTATAACATAAAAAAGTAACATCTACTGATACATTTTTTGCAAAGTTCATGTTTAGTTCTACTGGCATATCTGGTTAAGTCAAAAAAGTCTTCCACATGGATCAGTTCTTGCACCTATTTTTTTTAATGTATATATTTCTGATCTTCCTTCTTTACAATGTCGAAAATTCGTCTACGCCGATGATATGGTAATTTCATTTCAACATTCAGATTTGTTCGAAATTGAAAATAAACTATCTGATGATTTGCGTATTATGGAAAATTATTTCAAAAAATGGCGATTTTGCCCTAATCTTAAAAAAGACAGAGGTTTCTTGTTTTCATTTAAGTAATAGAGAAAAAAGTAGAAAACTTAATGTTATCTTTAATAATACAAAGTTAAACCATAATTTTAACCCAGTTTATCTGGGAGTAACTTGAGATACGTTTTTAATTTTCAAAGATCATTTAGACAAAGTCAAACAAAAAATAATGCCATTCAAAAATTAACTGGAACAACTTGGGGAGCAGATGCAAAGACTCCTCTCCTCTCGATTGGCTTCCTGTTCTTTGTAAATCGAAAATTCGATAAAAAGTACGTAAAACTTAACAAAAAGTTACCAATTTGGAATGACATTGACAACCCTCCTGCTAAAAGACTTAAATCTCGAAATGCAAGACTACTTAAGTACGGCTTTGTGTGAAGTTGAACAGTGGAAAAAATTATGGTCTGGAATTGATATTTTTAATAAACATCTCATTGATGATCTAACAATAGAAGTCCCGGGCTTTGATCAAAAAAGAAAAATTTGGTCAAAAGTAAATCGCATAACAACAGGGCATTCAAAACGCTACTCTATGTTGTTCAAATGGGGTGCGATTTCTAATCTAAATTGTGACTGTGGAAACGAACCAGAGACCGTTACACATATTGTAGAGGATTGTCAATTAACGAAGTTTAAAGGAGGGTTTCCAAACATTCATAATTTAACGGATGAAGCAATATTATGGCTTACGAATCTGAAGGACATCTGAAGTTCAGCAATTGTTTCTTGTATTCTTGTTTTGATTATCTGTCTCCCATTATTTTGTTTTGCTATTTCTTTAACCTACTATTTTTCTGTCATTGTCGTGACTGGCGCTTGGACCGGTCCATTATATGTCGTCATGCAATTGGTGCGTTGTTATATTTTATGTTCTTATTTACCTTTTATAATGTTTACACACTGAATTAATATTATTACATGTGAATACTAGGGTGGGTAAGAGTTGGCATGTTTAGGTTTTAGTGGTTTTTCTAAACCTTGAAGTAAATGCTTTGCCAAGACAAACCAATCTATTGGTTGCAAACGGTTTCGTCACCACACTATACAGGTTTATGCTTATCTTCTAGAGCACCATACATAACACTTACATCACAATACAATATTTGTATAATGTACCATACGAATAAATAAATAAATATATAAAAAAGTATGCAAACATTTTTTCGTATTTATTGTTTTCTATTTATATTAGAATTAGATTTATACTATAAGAAAAACTCTTATATTATTTACTACATTCAAACTTAGTTTACAAAATATTGTATGTAAAAAATGGAGGTTACTGAAACAAATTTTTTATGTCTCACATAGCACGTGCTTATGCTTGTAAGACAAAACAAAAATTAATTACATTTAGTCATCTAATTAAGTGTAATTCTTTTATTAAAAAGTAAAGTTAAGTCTGCGTTTTAAATTACACAATAAATTCTGATACTTTTTTTTTGTTACAGACTTGGAATTCCGTAATTACTTTGAGCCTGATCTTTGTCCTGTTCCTTTCGAAATTTTATTTTAAAAGTGCGCGAATTAAATAAAAGTAATTTGAAACGTACTTGGATTAAGGAACAATTTTTTCCAGTTTGAAAATAACATTTTCTCCAAAATGAAGCATTTCTTTGTTTATATTTGTCATTGTGCAGCCTTCGGCAGTCTCGGGGGAAATTTTAAGGTAAGTGTTGTACTTTGATGGATTCATTCATATTTTTCAACTCAAGAGTTTGGTGTTGTATAACCTAATCTATAACTTGTTTTATCATTAACGTGACAGTTTGTTTTTGTTTGTTTTCTTCATATCAATTTTCATCCTAATGTGTTTGCATTGCAAAAACTAATTACACATAGTTAAAGGTATTTTCCGGAAATTAAAACAATTTTCTAAATTAGTTAAATGTAAAAATTAATTAACGTTTCTAAATTCATGGAATTAAAGTAAACTCTTATATTATACACACGCTGAAGTGGAAGGATTAGCGGGTTTAGTTCAAATTTCATTTTGTAGAAGGTATATATAAAATATTCCTGGCTAGTGATAAATTGTACTTGACTTTCCATATTAAATTAATCATTGGCGCCTTCTTTCCCAAGTAAAAGTTTCTTTATTAAACTTTTGCAAAATTGATAACTTCTGCTTTTTAAAACAAAACGTAATCTTAAAGGTCATGTTCTATTCCTTAATTTAAACTTATATTTCCTAATGAGATCTTTTTAGGGTACATTAATATTTCCCAACAGCATCCTTTGACGTCTTTAAACTCAATTCCATTACAAATTAATATGTTTTTAATTCTTTGCAGAAAGTATATTGTATTAACTTAAATAAGTAAACAGAAAATACCGCAAAGTACGTTATTAATTTTGTGGAAATCCGGTACTAAATAATTTTCAATTTTAAGCGGCTTAAAATTTCTCTTTATTCACGAAAACCTTTCCGATTAATAATGTAATATCTAAAAAAAATATACTTTTGTCAGTTGTTTGTTTAAATTTTTGCGTTTATTCTTAAGCTTTTTGTATTTACGTTTGTTGGAGAAACGTGATATAACATATTTTATTTGTTTAAGAATGGTTTTAAATTGGTAAATATAGTGGAATAAGTTTTGATGTTCATAACTTTTTTTGGAAAATTTATTTAAATGATCATTTTAAAGTCAAACCAATACTTCATTATTATTAAAATATATTAAATAGTTTCGACTTGAAAATACGCAAATAGTAGTAGACGGTTAATTTTGTCAAATAATTAACTTGAAAAAGATTGAAATCTTAAGGCATACATCTATGGAGATTATTTGAAACCACATTTTAAAAATTGAACAGAAACACGTGTCATATCAAAGTTGGGTTATTTTAAATTGACCACTCTGTATTTTTTTTTTTTTGAATTGTAAGTTAAAATATAATGTATGTCTATTAAGATGTCCCTTTAGCTACTTACTTCCGTTTTTTGTAAAAAATTTTACAGATACAAAAGTTTGTAAATGAATTGGGCTTTTAGCCATGTTTTTGTTTAAGAAAAATGTGTATCCTAAAGACAATTGTAAGAAAAAGTATCTTAGGGGTTGACTATTTTAACCCTTTCTAACCTTATTTCAAAATGTGTTCTCTTATTGACGAATAATATTCACCAAGTTTCGTGCCTTTAGCTTAATATGCAAGAAAATAAAAAAGTAAAATCTTTTTTTAAATCTTTGGAGGGATGTAACTTTTTCGAATAAAGTTTGTTAAAAATTACATCAAATAGTTACCCACCTTAATTTTCATCACTGAATTACCTTTTAAAAGTTTTCAGTAAATAATTAAATACAATACATTTCTTTTATATTAAAAATATGACATACAAACATCCTAACAATTATTTATTTATTCATTATCTAAGATTTAAGATTAAGTGTAAGAACTGAGGCTTCTGGAGTCGTTTCTAAGGGATTTAATCTGGGGAGAAACCTGAAATAAACCAATAAATGATTAAGGTAGGCTATTACAAATCAAATTGTGAACCAAGCCAAATTCTAACCAAAAAAATTCAGTATTTAGAAAAATACCTCCGTATGTATAAAGAAAGCTTGTCATGGGTCTTTAACCTTGGCGCTGGTTGGTATGAATTTGATAGTAAAAAGGGTGGGATTAACGATAAGAATCCGCAAAGGTAAAAATGTGAAACCGCCCCGGTCACGATTCAAGTTGTTGAAATCCTTAATTTCTATTCTCTCCCTGATTTAGCCATCAAATCAAATCGAAATTATGAAAATCTATCTTGTGACCAGTGTCAAAATGTTATTTAATCCATGGTTGTCTATTATTTTTCATTACCTTACTTGCTTGTATTTAAGTTACCTTTTAAATGTTTCAATTTTTCATTAGGTATTGTTTCGAAAAATCAAAGCGTCGAGACTTGTTTAGAGAGTCTTTCATCTGCCATTTTATAGATTCTTAGTAACATGTTGCCGCTTAATAATTTGGCTTTTAAGGTATGGGTGCACAAAAATCAATTGAAGAACATTGTTTAAATTCTACCGATATTCTTAATATATTTCCTAAATCAAATCTCGTAGCCATGCAGCAACATCAACTATTAATGTAAACAATAGAAATTTGATTTCTAAATTGTCTGACTAGCAAGGGTGTCTATTACATGAGCCAAAGTTTTGATTGTCTCAGATTCAATGTTACAGCAAATATCTCTGTTATTAATTAGCGGCTACTAAAAATTTCTTCGACCTTTCCTTGCTATTTTAACATATTTGTAATAGGATGGTCACAAAAGTCGTGATAGACTAAACTTTTTTTTTTCAAATAAAACACTGTGTATATAACTGGATATTTAGTTTCTATGGTTCATTATATACATGTTTTACAACATATAGCATCTAAACTTAAAATTTCTGAAATATTGGCATATTTAGTAAAACAATGTAATTTATGAAAGAACAAAAACCTGAAATTTTATAATAACAAACTACAATAACTATTTCTTATAAGGTGCCCAAATAAAGTACCGCATGCAAAAGAGAATACATCACTAATATTCTTCTACTTGTTATTCTCACTCCTTTTTACTATATAGTTTCGTTGAATGTACTGTATCGTGCAATATATGGCAAATATTAGATGGAAAAAATAGTCGCCTTCCATTAAGATAAAAGAAATACCGCGCATCGTAGAACGCTGCGTAAAAGTAGTAAACTGCTTGAGAACTTTTCAAGAAACCGTTAGTGCTGCTCATTTGAAATCATCTCAGTATTTTGTATTTGGTTGATTGTCGATTTGTAAATACTGTATATAAAAATTCAAGTAAGTATTGAAAAATGTGGAAATCTCTTTCGTCTACAGTTCTTGTGTGATAAGCTGAAATACACTAACACCTTTTTTGCGTAATTTGGAGGACCTCAAAGTTAATATCGAGGTTGACTGACACCATGAAGACGTTCATCAAGTTAGCGAAACAACTTAATAAAATGACAATGTAAAAGATTGTACGAGACTACATCAACAATCTCAAAAACAACAATTCGTTGTTTGAAATGGTTATAAGTAGTGAAGGCTCAAATTCAAGTAAAAACCTACCAAAAACTAGTCGATATCTACATTGCTTATCATAACCTAACATTAAATCAAATTCTATTTATCAAGTTAAAGGTGTCTCTGGTCGATTTCATCTTTAAAAGTTGTCGAATGTTCAGGAAATTGCTAATTGCTCAGCAGTTGCCCTCCAAGAATCAAATTTCTAGCAACCATAACAATCACAAAGAGAGAGCTTAGAAAAAATTTAAGAGGAGTCATCAACAATCACGTTGTTTTACCTAACGATCAATGTACACAGGAGAATTGTAGACCAATGGAAAAAAATTGGTGTTATATGATAAGGTATTATTCTTTTTTATGTGAAACTTATCAAACTAGGGATGATTATATTTAATAGTAAAAGTGTATTTATAAGATCTTTTTAATTTATATTGCTACTTACTTATACTTTCAGTGTTTGATCATATTTTGATTTAGCAGATAATTAATTGTTTCCAATTTTTGTAAAAATTTGTTCAATAAATTTCATTTCTTCTTATAACTTTTTAGCTATATCCTATAAAATTTAAATGTTGACGGTAACAAATATTGTTATTTTTTTCTTTTAGGAGATTTTGTAGTCATATGGTCGACACAGAATAAGAAATCAACATTGAATCCATTCCACAACTATTTTAATAATTTTAGGAATCGTAAATTATGCAGGTGCTGCAGCACACTACAATTGGTCATTACACTACGGTTGTAAAAAGAACTGCGAATTGGATTGTTTATAACGATTGCTAACCAAGATTTATTAAAGAAGAGAAATGTAAATTACATCCAGAAGTTCTAATGTATTCGAGAAAAACATAAATTCTATATTTGAGCCGTTGTAATGTAAGGTTTCATCGAAGTAAAAACAAAAACTACTCGACCAATAAGATGAAAAGACAATAATAATTGAATGAAGAAGACTCTGACAAAATAGCACATTAAAATTGGTCTAAACTGAAACCCTAAGTTGATATTAATTTAACGAGACAACTTTTTTTGAACAAAGCGCCAAATGTTTTTTTCACAACTAAGTAACTGCAAAAGAGCAGCAAATTATCCACTTTAATTTTTCAATATCGCCAATAATAAAGAAGTTGCTTCACTAAGTTGATAGAGAAACTCAAGGTAAAGTTTTTAACAAAGCACTTCCAAAATATAAACTGAAAAAAAATAATATTAAAGATTTTTTTAATTCTGCAAAAAAAAGGGAAGGCGGAGAATGGTTTAATCTTTTTTCAAGGCATTATAGTATCATTAACATTAGAAAGATAGAACGAAAGATAATAATTTGAATTGAGCTTCTGCTTTTAACAAATTTGAAGTAGATTGTTTTATCTAAATCTAACATCAGTTATGAGCGTATTTAACTTTTTAGAAAGTCAGATATCCAACGTATTTCCAGACTATACGAGTCAAATAAGTGAGATCTGCTATATCCTGGGACCGATAAAAACAATTACTATTGTTTTTGCTAGAGTGATTTGGGCCAGTACATCCGACCAATGTTTATATCTTCAAATCCCAAATCCACATTTTGCAAAACAATGGTCTTACTAAAACAATTTATAATTGCCTCAAAAGTGGCTGGATTAATGGAGAATTATTGAGAGGATTATTCTAGACACATTTGATTAGAATTTACAACTTATTAATATATAAAGGAACAAAAATATTTAAGGCAGAACAAGACATAAGAAGTACGGAAAGCTTGGGAAAGAGATGAAGCGACAATCGTCTCTATTAAAGATGAAAAAAGGTGAACTTAACAATTTAACATCGGCAAGTAGACTTGGATGAGACGAAGTGCAATAATAACGTTGAAGTAAACACTCAAGCTCGAAAAGGAAATAAAGTTAGAAACGAGACACTAGAAAACAACTGTAAACCTCAATTAGGACTGTCGAGAGATTGTATTATTATAAAAATGCAAGAAACTAGAAAACCAATATTTAATTACAAAACATGGTACAACATGTATTTAGAAAAGAAGCATTCCAAAATGTACATCTTCCAAGAAACAGCTAGAAGTCCTCTACAAAAGAAGGTAGAAAGAAGTAAAAGATACAGAAGAGAGTCCTCAAACGATAAAATAAAAAAGAAAAGTCACAAACCCCAGACTACATGTAAGAAACCTAATTTTAATTGATAACCCAGACAGTAGTACTAGTTGTAAAGAAAATAAAATATGTGATGACAATGAAGACGATGATGTCGACCATGTAATACAAATGTATGCCTAGTCTGTGGCAAATTTTGACAAAAATTGGGAAATTTGGTACTGACTTGTTCTGTGTGCAAACTGATCCCGTGCCGTGTAAGGAATTCAGATAATGAATACACAATGTGACATGTATTTCCAAAACAAATAGTTGAAGAGACTGTAATTAAAGTTGGAAACTAATAGATACCTTTTTTCGTTTTTAATATTATTTAGAATATTTTAGTTTGTTCTTTTGCATAATATGGCTGAAATTAAAATAAAGCAAATTTGTTAATAACATTGTTTTATTTAGCAACCAAATTTTGGATATTTGGGGCATTTTTAAAAATTGCTCACTATAGCCCCACAGAGTGCTTAGTATTATCTCACAAAATGAGTAATATGGCGCACAGCCATTTAAACACAACTAAAATAAAGTACGGGTTGCATATTTTGTTAAGTAGTTAAGATATTCCTCATGAATGTACGTGCAGGTAGCAAAAGCGGGTTTATAAATTCTTTATAGGTGCGATGTGACGGGTTTTGTCTACTCCGGTAGACAAATTTTTTCATTCATATTATTTGCCTCTGCGAAAATTCTAATACTTTCTGTTGTGTGGTTAATTGAACTAAATCTCTTCTATATTTTTGGTGATGTGTAAGCTTTTTTTGAAGTGTATGAATTAGTTATACAAATATTTTGATTTTTTCATTATTTGCAAAATTATAGAGTTCATTTCAAACAAACACTCTTTTTTTCCTAAACCAGTTTTGTTCTTCTGGTAAAATTTTACATTCTTTACGCCATACAGTTAGTCTGTTATATAGGGTTGTCGTAAAGATCGTTTTCTATTTGGGTGTTAGAATGAGTAGTTTGAAATATTCTGTTAATATGAAATAACGTAAGAAAATACGATTCAATTAAATTAAGGTAACTAACGTTTTGCTACCTAACGTAAGGTGAAAAACTTGAAAAAACAAAAAAAGACTAAAAGTCAGGTAATCAATTTGTTGACCAAGCCAGACTCTTGACCAAAAGAAGTCCGACTTTCAATAATGACTCAAGCCGTTTAAGCCTCAATTCTTATATTAACGGTCTAGTACTTTGTGGGATTTTTTATATACAGTGTGTCCCAAAATGTTTTATACAAATGAATAAAGTCTATCTAAATTTCACAAATAAAAATTTCTTGATACGTAAAACCCTCTAAGAAACACGACATCTTTTAATTTTTTTTAAGCCAGTAACTGTTTTAAAAATTACAGGCGGTGGTGTTGAAAACACCTATTATCTAAATCACGGTCATCACGTCATCACTGTTCGAAACTATCAAACACACACGTTCAATATTGAGTATATGCTGTTTTACAATCGAAACAAAGATGAATGATTATGAAACGCCAGAAAAGACTAAAATAATTTCCCTCTTTATTTTTTTACGAATCATGACTTCAGTTTTATTTTTAATAAATAATCTCTGTTTAACCGACTCTGTGGCCGATAATTACAACCATCATAACCTGTCATTTTACTTGTATTAATTGCTTAATTTTGTATTGTTTGTTAGTTTTATTCACAAAAACGGTGCTTTTCAGTAGTAACTCATACTGCGTATTTAACTAAGCAGCTATGTCTATGTGTAAAACTTTACGTTCCCAAAGTTAACAACTTGTGTTGAATTTGCTGGAAGGGTAGTCCATTAATTTCAATAATGTTTAAATTAACACATAAAATATTTTTGTAATAGTAATTCCTTAAATAAATAGTTTTGTTTCCATATTTTATCTCTTAAATCGCATTTAGTAAATTAAAAAAAATTATAACCTACAAGTGACAGTTTGTATGTTTTGATAGTTAGACTGTGACCATTGCTGTGACGTTTATACAATAGAATGGTTATAGTTTCTGATTTGACTCTAGTTTTTAATATTAAATCATACGCATTTGCTTGATGACGTAGGGCTCATCTTTTTTGATTCAGATAGTACGTGCCTAGTCACCCACATTGTTTAAATTAAAAACTCTAATATCAGAAATTACGAGCAATTTATGAGCTTTTACAATAATGTATTTTCGATTTTTGAGCTGACCTCACATTTGTAGTCGCAGTCAATATAGAAGTACCTTGAAAATCGGTCAAATCTACAAATGTTTTTTAGAAGAATATTGAATCATTTCTGAGCAGACGAAATATGCTAAATTCCAATTTTGAGCACAACCCGTTTTGAGAGATCCCCGCATTTTGTAATCGCAGTTAAGAGAGATGTACACTCATGAAATTTAAAACTTGGACACCACAATTTCTGTAAACAAAAGTTTGCACATTGTGAAGCGGGCTTAAGGGTATCATTTACAATTCTAACAGCAGGTAGTCTCAGCAGGGGTTATCTTATAGAAGGACTGTAGAATGAATCATTACACTAAGCACGTTTTAGAAAATAGGTAATTTACGTTGCTTACTTAATTTTTTCTTTAAAGAATATATTTGAAGGTATCGCTAATTAAACACCATAGCTCGATTAATTATCGAATCAAAATTTTGTTTAGGAAATGTTTACAAAATAAAATTAGAAATAATTTTGATTTAAAAACGTCTACAAGCAATAACTTTTAAATTAAATCAAAAACTAAACATGGTTATTTGGGTTGACTGATTATTACTTATTTTTAAATAAATCTAACCTACTAATTATTGTAAGTTATTAAAAAAATCATTAAACTCTCTATTCATAATATTTAGTCCTTACAAAATGTATATTTTATGACGTTTCATTTTTTTCTGTAGTTAATATAAAAGTGAAAATAAAAACTAAGGCAATTCTTATTGTCTAATTAAGATACCAAGTTATAGTTTAAAATTAAATGAAAACGTTTTTTTTTTTAAATAAAGGTATTACTATATAAATAAATATAAGAAATCAATAATGGGTGTGACCTCCATTATTATTGATACATTCTTGGAGGCGTCTGCTCATTGACGCTATCAAGGTATCAATATAATTAATATTAATCGTTTCCCATGCGGTATCAATGGCTGCAATTAGTGCATTACGGTTTACTGGTATAAAATTTGGCCCTTGTTGTCTTCGGATAACAGCAAGTATTCGAGCCCAAACATTTTCGATAATGTTAAAATCTGGGCTTTTGCTGGCCAGGGTAACAGCTCCAAGTTATTTGCTTGTATCCAGTTGCGCACAACCTGCGAAGTATAGGGTCATCATATCCCGATAGTTAATTATCGAATGTTCCAAGAAAATATGTGTAAATAGTAAATGGAATCTACTAACGTAACGTTAAGTCGTTAATTATAGTTACATAACTCTCCTTTCATAAGATATAGTTCATATTAATATGCTTATTGTAAAGCTTCGTACACACCTGAACAACAAACCGAGGAACAAACAGAACAACGAACCGAACGGCAATCGGAACATTAATTTGGACGGTGCTACGTACGAATTTTAGAACAGATTCGCAAGTCCTGATTGTTCCACGAACGGTTTGCGGCGTTCCAGCAACTTGTCGGTGTTTTCTCCGACATCAAAGAAAATGCGCGCGAATGCGTTTGCAGGTTTGGACGAATCTAAACAAAACGGCGAACAAACTTATGCGGGAGAATTAAATTATTTATTTTTGTCCTCCCTTTTGTGGGTTTGTTGTGTTTTAGGTAATATTATGGAGTTGACAGAAGAAAAATGTTTTAAATTAATCAGTGTTTAAGAATGCAAGAAAAAATGATGTCCCTATTAGCATTTGGGCGGGAAATTTCCAAAATAAAAAAAGCGAAGTAAATTATAATTTTTACTCTTCTTTGTGCGTAAAGATTTGGTTGGCACTATCTTCTTGTTTTCCGCAATTTTCTCTTCTCAATAATAAATATATATGAACTGAAAACTACTGAAAATAATTATGGGAACAGCACAAACGTTCCGTTTGTTGTTCGGATTGTGGAAATCATAAAAGATCGTTTGTCGTTCTGTTTGACTTTCGGTTCGTTGTTATGTTTGTTGCTCGGTTTGTTGTTCAGGTGTGTACGAAGCTTTACAACTTAAGCAACAATTTTTGACGAATAAAGATTAGTTTGTGATGTAATATTAGAAACACAAATTTATATCATATCAAATTTATGACAACTTAAAAACCAAGAACGTGTATGTTATTGCTAAGAAATTATTAAGGAAAAAGCGCAATTGCAGTGTAAATATTTATAATTAGATATTTTCGAATGTTTATAAGTCCTCTATTGTAATCTTAATACTTAAAAGAAAATCCTGTCCATTAGCATTACAAGGAAATGCCTTTTACTTTATGAATAAGTTTCAATAACAATAGAATATTCTTGCTTGTTTAATTTACTTCCTTTGAGTCATATTGCTCTAAGGGTTGTTACATTGGTCATTAGAAGTATGTAATAAATAAACAATTACCTACTGTTTGAGAAGGGGTAGTGTGAACCAATAAATAAAGTAATTTGAAACGTACTTGGATTAAGGAACAATTTTTTCCAGTTTGAAAATAACATTTTCTCCAAAATGAAGCATTTCTTTGTTTATATTTGTCATTGTGCAGCCTTCGGCAGTCTCGGGAAATTTTAAGGTAAGTGTTGTACTTTGATGGATTCATTCATATTTTTCAACTCAAGAGTTTGGTGTTGTATAACCTAATCTATAACTTGTTTTATCATTAACGTGACAGTTTGTTTTTGCTTTGTTTTCTTCATATCAATTTTCATCCTAATGTGTTTGCATTGCAAAAACTAATTACACATAGTTAAAGGTATTTTCCGGAAATTAAAACAATTTTCTAAATTAGTTAAATGTAAAAATTAATTAACGTTTCTAAATTCATGGAATTA
The DNA here is from genome assembly GCA_030710515.1 of Abscondita cerata. NCBI lineage: Eukaryota > Metazoa > Arthropoda > Insecta > Coleoptera > Lampyridae > Abscondita > Abscondita cerata. Next base: position 201,390 of record JALBCR010000587.1, on the reverse strand, counting down.
AAGTAAACTCTTATATTATACACACGCTGAAGTGGAAGGATTAGCGGGTTTAGTTCAAATTTCATTTTGTAGAAGGTATATATAAAATATTCCTGGCTAGTGATAAATTGTACTTGACTTTCCATATTAAATTAATCATTGGCGCCTTCTTTCCCAAGTAAAAGTTTCTTTATTAAACTTTTGCAAAATTGATAACTTCTGCTTTTTAAAACAAAAACGTAATCTTAAAGGTCATGTTCTATTCCTTAATTTAAACTTATATTTCCTAATGAGATCTTTTTAGGGTACATTAATATTTCCCAACAGCATCCTTTGACGTCTTTAAACTCAATTCCATTACAAATTAATATGTTTTTAATTCTTTGCAGAAAGTATATTGTATTAACTTAAATAAGTAAACAGAAAATACCGCAAAGTACGTTATTAATTTTGTGGAAATCCGGTACTAAATAATTTTCAATTTTAAGCGGCTTAAAATTTCTCTTTATTCACGAAAACCTTTCCGATTAATAATGTAATATCTAAAAAATATACTTTTGTCAGTTGTTTGTTTAAATTTTTGCGTTTATTCTTAAGCTTTTTGTATTTACGTTTGTTGGAGAAACGTGATATAACATATTTTATTTGTTTAAGAATGGTTTTAAATTGGTAAATATAGTGGAATAAGTTTTGATGTTCATAACTTTTTGGAAAATTTATTTAAATGATCATTTTAAAGTCAAACCAATACTTCATTATTATTAAAATATATTAAATAGTTTCGACTTGAAAATACGCAAATAGTAGTAGACGGTTAATTTTGTCAAATAATTAACTTGAAAAAGATTGAAATCTTAAGGCATACATCTATGGAGATTATTTGAAACCACATTTTAAAAATTGAACAGAAACACGTGTCATATCAAAGTTGGGTTATTTTAAATTGACCACTCTGTATTTTTTTTTATTTTTGAATTGTAAGTTAAAATATAATGTATGTCTATTAAGATGTCCCTTTAGCTACTTACTTCCGTTTTTTGTAAAAATTTTACAGATACAAAAGTTTGTAAATGAATTGGGCTTTTAGCCATGTTTTTGTTTAAGAAAATGTGTATCCTAAAGACAATTGTAAGAAAAAGTATCTTAGGGGTTGACTATTTTAACCCTTTCTAACCTTATTTCAAAATGTGTTCTCTTATTGACGAATAATATTCACCAAGTTTCGTGCCTTTAGCTTAATATGCAAGAAAAATAAAAAGTAAAATCTTTTTTAAATCTTTGGAGGGATGTAACTTTTTCGGAATAAAGTTTGTTAAAAATTACATCAAATAGTTACCCACCTTAATTTTCATCACTGAATTACCTTTTAAAAGTTTTCAGTAAATAATTAAATACAATACATTTCTTTTTATATTAAAAATATGACATACAAACATCCTAACAATTATTTATTTATTCATTATCTAAGATTTAAGATTAAGTGTAAGAACTGAGGCTTCTGGAGTCGTTTCTAAGGGATTTAATCTGGGCGAGAAACCTGAAATAAACCAATAAATGATTAAGGTAGGCTATTACAAATCAAATTGTGAACCAAGCCAAATTCTAACCAAAAAAAAATTCAGTATTTAGAAAAATACCTCCGTATGTATAAAGAAAGCTTGTCATGGGTCTTTAACCTTGGCGCTGGTTGGTATGAATTTGATAGTAAAAAGGGTGGGATTAACGATAAGAATCCGCAAAGGTAAAAATGTGAAACCGCCCCGGTCACGATTCAAGTTGTTGAAATCCTTAATTTCTATTCTCTCCCTGATTTAGCCATCAAATCAAATCGAAATTATGAAAATCTATCTTGTGACCAGTGTCAAAATGTTATTTAATCCATGGTTGTCTATTATTTTTCATTACCTTACTTGCTTGTATTTAAGTTACCTTTTAAATGTTTCAATTTTTCATTAGGTATTGTTTCGAAAAATCAAAGCGTCGAGACTTGTTTAGAGAGTCTTTCATCTGCCATTTTATAGATTCTTAGTAACATGTTGCCGCTTAATAATTTGGCTTTTAAGGTATGGGTGCACAAAAATCAATTGAAGAACATTGTTTAAATTCTACCGATATTCTTAATATATTTCCTAAATCAAATCTCGTAGCCATGCAGCAACATCAACTATTAATGTAAACAATAGAAATTTGATTTCTAAATTGTCTGACTAGCAAGGGTGTCTATTACATGAGCCAAAGTTTTGATTGTCTCAGATTCAATGTTACAGCAAATATCTCGTTATTAATTAGCGGCTACTAAAAAAATTTCTTCTGACCTTTCCTTGCTATTTTAACATATTTGTAATAGGATGGTCACAAAAGTCGTGATAGACTAAACTTTTTTTTTTCAAATAAAACACTGTGTATATAACTGGATATTTAGTTTCTATGGTTCATTATATACATGTTTTACAACATATAGCATCTAAACTTAAAATTTCTGAAATATTGGCATATTTAGTAAAACAATGTAATTTATGAAAGAACAAAACCTGAAATTTTATAATAACAAACTACAATAACTATTTCTTATAAGGTGCCCAAATAAAGTACCGCATGCAAAAGAGAATACATCACTAATATTCTTCTACTTGTTATTCTCACTCCTTTTACTATATAGTTTCGTTGAATGTACTGTATCGTGCAATATATGGCAAATATTAGATGGAAAAAATAGTCGCCTTCCATTAAGATAAAAGAATACCGCGCATCGTAGAACGCTGCGTAAAGTAGTAAACTGCTTGAGAACTTTTCAAGAAACCGTTAGTGCTGCTCATTTGAAATCATCTCAGTATTTTGTATTTGGTTGATTGTCGATTTGTAAATACTGTATATAAAAATTCAAGTAAGTATTGAAAAATGTGAAATCTCTTTCGTCTACAGTTCTTGTGTGATAAGCTGAAATACACTAACACCTTTTTGCGTAATTTGGAGGACCTCAAAGTTAATATCGAGGTTGACTGACACCATGAAGACGTTCATCAAGTTAGCGAAACAACTTAATAAAATGACAATGTAAAAGATTGTACGAGACTACATCAACAATCTCAAAACAACAATTCGTTGTTTGAAATGGTTATAAGTAGTGAAGGCTCAAATTCAAGTAAAAACCTACCAAAAACTAGTCGATATCTACATTGCTTATCATAACCTAACATTAAATCAAATTCTATTTATCAAGTTAAAGGTGTCTCTGGTCGATTTCATCTTTAAAAAGTTGTCGAATGTTCAGGAAATTGCTAATTGCTCAGCAGTTGCCCTCCAAGAATCAAATTTCTAGCAACCATAACAATCACAAAGAGAGAGCTTAGAAAAATTTAAGAGGAGTCATCAACAATCACGTTGTTTTACCTAACGATCAATGTACACAGGAGAATTGTAGACCAATGGAAAAAATTGGTGTTATATGATAAGGTATTATTCTTTTTTTATGTGAAACTTATCAAACTAGGGATGATTATATTTAATAGTAAAAGTGTATTTATAAGATCTTTTTAATTTATATTGCTACTTACTTATACTTTCAGTGTTTGATCATATTTTGATTTAGCAGATAATTAATTGTTTCCAATTTTTGTAAAAATTTGTTCAATAAATTTCATTTCTTCTTATAACTTTTTAGCTATATCCTATAAAATTTAAATGTTGACGGTAACAAATATTGTTATTTTTTTCTTTTAGGAGATTTTGTAGTCATATGGTCGACACAGAATAAGAAATCAACATTGAATCCATTCCACAACTATTTTAATAATTTTAGGAATCGTAAATTATGCAGGTGCTGCAGCACACTACAATTGGTCATTACACTACGGTTGTAAAAAGAACTGCGAATTGATTGTTTATAACGATTGCTAACCAAGATTTATTAAAGAAGAGAAAATGTAAATTACATCCAGAAGTTCTAATGTATTCGAGAAAAACATAAATTCTATATTTGAGCCGTTGTAATGTAAGGTTTCATCGAAGTAAAAACAAAAACTACTCGACCAATAAGATGAAAAGACAATAATAATTGAATGAAGAAGACTCTGACAAAATAGCACATTAAAATTGGTCTAAACTGAAACCCTAAGTTGATATTAATTTAACGAGACAACTTTTTTGAACAAAGCGCCAAATGTTTTTTCACAACTAAGTAACTGCAAAGAGCAGCAAATTATCCACTTTAATTTTTCAATATCGCCAATAATAAAGAAGTTGCTTCACTAAGTTGATAGAGAAACTCAAGGTAAAGTTTTTAACAAAGCACTTCCAAAATATAAACTGAAAAAATAATATTAAAGATTTTTTTTAATTCTGCAAAAAAAAGGGAAGGCGGAGAATGGTTTAATCTTTTTCAAGGCATTATAGTATCATTAACATTAGAAAGATAGAACGAAAGATAATAATTTGAATTGAGCTTTGCTTTTAACAAATTTGAAGTAGATTGTTTTATCTAAATCTAACATCAGTTATGAGCGTATTTAACTTTTTTAGAAAGTCAGATATCCAACGTATTTCCAGACTATACGAGTCAAATAAGTGAGATCTGCTATATCCTGGGACCGATAAAAAACAATTACTATTGTTTTTGCTAGAGTGATTTGGGCCAGTACATCCGACCAATGTTTATATCTTCAAATCCCAAATCCACATTTTGCAAAACAATGGTCTTACTAAAACAATTTATAATTGCCTCAAAAGTGGCTGGATTAATGGAGAATTATTGAGAGGATTATTCTAGACACATTTGATTAGAATTTACAACTTATTAATATATAAAGGAACAAAAAATATTTAAGGCAGAACAAGACATAAGAAGTACGGAAAGCTTGGGAAAGAGATGAAGCGACAATCGTCTCTATTAAAGATGAAAAAAGGTGAACTTAACAATTTAACATCGGCAAGTAGACTTGGATGAGACGAAGTGCAATAATAACGTTGAAGTAAACACTCAAGCTCGAAAAGGAAATAAAGTTAGAAACGAGACACTAGAAAACAACTGTAAACCTCAATTAGGACTGTCGAGAGATTGTATTATTATAAAAATGCAAGAAACTAGAAAACCAATATTTAATTACAAAACATGGTACAACATGTATTTAGAAAAGAAGCATTCCAAAATGTACATCTTCCAAGAAACAGCTAGAAGTCCTCTACAAAGAAGGTAGAAAAGAAGTAAAAGATACAGAAGAGAGTCCTCAAACGATAAAATAAAAAAGAAAAGTCACAAACCCCAGACTACATGTAAGAAAACCTAATTTTAATTGATAACCCAGACAGTAGTACTAGTTGTAAAGAAAATAAAATATGTGATGACAATGAAGACGATGATGTCGACCATGTAATACAAATGTATGCCTAGTCTGTGGCAAATTTTGACAAAAATTGGGAAATTTGGTACTGACTTGTTCTGTGTGCAAACTGATCCCGTGCCGTAAGGAATTCAGATAATGAATACACAATGTGACATGTATTTCCAAAACAAATAGTTGAAGAGACTGTAATTAAAGTTGGAAACTAATAGATACCTTTTTCGTTTTTAATATTATTTAGAATATTTTAGTTTGTTCTTTTGCATAATATGGCTGAAATTAAAATAAAGCAAATTTGTTAATAACATTGTTTTATTTAGCAACCAAATTTTGGATATTTGGGGCATTTTTAAAAATTGCTCACTATAGCCCCACAGAGTGCTTAGTATTATCTCACAAAATGAGTAATATGGCGCACAGCCATTTAAACACAACTAAAATAAAGTACGGGTTGCATATTTTGTTAAGTAGTTAAGATATTCCTCATGAATGTACGTGCAGGTAGCAAAAGCGGGTTTATAAATTCTTTATAGGTGCGATGTGACGGGTTTTGTCTACTCCGGTAGACAAATTTTTTCATTCATATTATTTGCCTCTGCGAAAATTCTAATACTTTCTGTTGTGTGGTTAATTGAACTAAATCTCTTCTATATTTTTTGGTGATGTGTAAGCTTTTTTTTGAAGTGTATGAATTAGTTATACAAATATTTTGATTTTTTCATTATTTGCAAAATTATAGAGTTCATTTCAAACAAACACTCTTTTTCCTAAACCAGTTTTGTTCTTCTGGTAAATTTACATTCTTTACGCCATACAGTTAGTCTGTTATATAGGGTTGTCGTAAAGATCGTTTTTCTATTTGGGTGTTAGAATGAGTAGTTTGAAATATTCTGTTAATATGAAATAACGTAAGAAAATACGATTCAATTAAATTAAGGTAACTAACGTTTTGCTACCTAACGTAAGGTGAAAACTTGAAAAACAAAAAAAAGACTAAAAGTCAGGTAATCAATTTGTTGACCAAGCCAGACTCTTGACCAAAAGAAGTCCGACTTTCAATAATGACTCAAGCCGTTTAAGCCTCAATTCTTATATTAACGGTCTAGTACTTTGTGGGATTTTTTATATACAGTGTGTCCCAAAATGTTTTATACAAATGAATAAAGTCTATCTAAATTTCACAAATAAAAATTTCTTGATACGTAAAACCCTCTAAGAAACACGACATCTTTTAATTTTTTTTAAGCCAGTAACTGTTTTAAAAATTACAGGCGGTGGTGTTGAAAACACCTATTATCTAAATCACGGTCATCACGTCATCACTGTTCGAAACTATCAAACACACACGTTCAATATTGAGTATATGCTGTTTTTACAATCGAAACAAAGATGAATGATTATGAAACGCCAGAAAAAGACTAAAATAATTTCCCTCTTTATTTTTTTTACGAATCATGACTTCAGTTTTATTTTTAATAAATAACTTCTGTTTAACCGACTCTGTGGCCGATAATTACAACCATCATAACCTGTCATTTTACTTGTATTAATTGCTTAATTTTTGTATTGTTTGTTAGTTTTATTCACAAAAACGGTGCTTTTCAGTAGTAACTCATACTGCGTATTTAACTAAGCAGCTATGTCTATGTGTAAAACTTTACGTTCCCAAAGTTAACAACTTGTGTTGAATTTGCTGGAAGGGTAGTCCATTAATTTCAATAATGTTTAAATTAACACATAAAATATTTTTTGTAATAGTAATTCCTTAAATAAATAGTTTTGTTTCCATATTTTATCTCTTAAATCGCATTTAGTAAATTAAAAAAAATTATAACCTACAAGTGACAGTTTGTATGTTTTGATAGTTAGACTGTGACCATTGCTGTGACGTTTATACAATAGAATGGTTATAGTTTCTGATTTGACTCTAGTTTTTAATATTAAATCATACGCATTTGCTTGATGACGTAGGGCTCATCTTTTTTGATTCAGATAGTACGTGCCTAGTCACCCACATTGTTTAAATTAAAAACTCTAATATCAGAAATTACGAGCAATTTATGAGCTTTTACAATAATGTATTTTCGATTTTTGAGCTGACCTCACATTTTGTAGTCGCAGTCAATATAGAAGTACCTTGAAAATCGGTCAAATCTACAAATGTTTTTAGAAGAATATTGAATCATTTCTGAGCAGACGAAATATGCTAAATTCCAATTTTGAGCACATACCTGTTTTGAGAGATCCCCGCATTTTGTAATCGCAGTTAAGAGAGATGTACACTCATGAAATTTAAAACTTGGACACCACAATTTCTGTAAACAAAAGTTTGCACATTGTGAAGCGGGCTTAAGGGTATCATTTACAATTCTAACAGCAGGTAGTCTCAGCAGGGGTTATCTTATAGAAGGACTGTAGAATGAATCATTACACTAAGCACGTTTTAGAAAATAGGTAATATTACGTTGCTTACTTAATTTTTTCTTTAAAGAATATATTTGAAGGTATCGCTAATTAAACACCATAGCTCGATTAATTATCGAATCAAAATTTTGTTTAGGAAATGTTTACAAAATAAAATTAGAAATAATTTTGATTTAAAAAAGTCTACAAGCAATAACTTTTAAATTAAATCAAAAAACTAAACATGGTTATTTGGGTTGACTGATTATTACTTATTTTTAAATAAATCTAACTTACTAATTATTGTAAGTTATTAAAAAATCATTAAACTCTCTATTCATAATATTTAGTCCTTACAAAATGTATATTTTATGACGTTTCATTTTTTTCTGTAGTTAATATAAAAAAGTGAAAATAAAAACTAAGGCAATTCTTATTGTCTGATAAGATACCAAGTTATAGTTTAAAATTAAATGAAAACGTTTTTTTTTTTTAAATAAAGGTATTACTATATAAATAAATATAAGAAATCAATAATGGGTGTGACCTCCATTATTATTGATACATTCTTGGAGGCGTCTGCTCATTGACGCTATCAAGGTATCAATATAATTAATATTAATCGTTTCCCATGCGGTATCAATGGCTGCAATTAGTGCATTACGGTTTACTGGTATAAAATTTGGCCCTTGTTGTCTTCGGATAACAGCAAGTATTCGAGCCCAAACATTTTCGATAATGTTAAAATCTGGGCTTTTTGCTGGCCAGGGTAACAGCTCCAAGTTATTTGCTTGTATCCAGTTGCGCACAACCTGCGAAGTATAGGGTCATCATATCCCGATAGTTAATTATCGAATGTTCCAAGAAAATATGTGTAAATAGTAAATGGAATCTACTAACGTAACGTTAAGTCGTTAATTATAGTTACATAACTCTCCTTTCATAAGATATAGTTCATATTAATATGCTTATTGTAAAGCTTCGTACACATCTGAACAACAAACCGAGGAACAAACAGAACAACGAACCGAACGGCAATCGGAACATTAATTTGGACGGTGCTACGTACGAATTTTAGAACAAATTTGCAAGTCCTGAATGTTCCACGAACGGTTTGCGGCGTTCCAGCAACTTGTCGGTGTTTTCTCCGACATCAAAGAAAATGCGCGCGAATGCGTTTGCAGGTTTAGACGAATCTAAACAAAACGGCGAACAAACTTATGCGGGAGAATTAAATTATTTATTTTTGTCCTCCCTTTTGTGGGTTTGTTGTGTTTTAGGTAATATTATGGAGTTGACAGAAGAAAAATGTTTTAAATTAATCAGTGTTTAAGAATGCAAGAAAAAAATGATGTCCCTATTAGCATTTGGGCGGGAAATTTCCAAAATAAAAAAAAGCGCAGTAAATTATAATAATTTTTTACTCTTCTTTGTGCGTAAAGATTTGGTTGGCACTATCTTCTTGTTTTCCGCAATTTTCTCTTCTCAATAATAAATATATATGAACTGAAAACTACTGAAAATAATTATGGGAACAGCACAAACCTTCCGTTTGTTGTTCGGAATGTGGAAGTCATAAAAGATAGTTTGTCGTTCTGTTTGACTTTCGGTTCGTTGTTATGTTTGTTGCTCGGTTTGTTGTTCAGGTGTGTACGAAGCTTTACAACTTAAGCAACAATTTTTTGGCGAATAAAGATTAGTTTGTGATGTAATATTAGAAACACAAATTTATATCATATCAAATTTATGACAACTTAAAAACCTAGAACGTGTATGTTATTGCTAAGAAATTATTAAGGAAAAAGCGCAATTGCAGTGTAAATATTTATAATTAGATATTTTCGAATGTTTATAAGTCCTCTATTGTAATCTTAATACTTAAAAGAAAATCTTGTCCATTAGCATTACAAGGAAATGGCTTTTACTTTATGAATAAGTTTCAATAACAATAGAATATCCTTGCTTGTTTAATTTACTTCCTTTGAGTCATATTGCTCTAAGGGTTGTTACATTGGTCATTAGAAGTATGTAATAAATAAACAATTACCTACTGTTTGAGAAGGGTAGTGTGAACCAATAAATAAAAGTAATTTGAAACGTACTTGGATTAAGGAACAATTTTTCCAGTTTGAAAATAACATTTTCTCCAAAATGAAGCATTTCTTTGTTGATATTTGTCATTGTGCAGCCTTCGGCAGTCTCGGGGAAATTTTAAGGTAAGTGTTGTACTTTGATGGATTCATTCATATTTTCAACTCAAGAGTTTGGTGTTGTATAACCTAATCTATAACTTGTTTTATCATTAACGTGACAGTTTGTTTTTGTTTGTTTTCTTCATATCAATTTTCATCCTAATGTGTTTGCATTGCAAAAAACTAATTACACATAGTTAAAGGTATTTTCCGGAAATTAAAACAATTTTCTAAATTAGTTAAATGTAAAAATTAATTAACGTTTCTAAATTCATGGAATTAAAGTAAACTCTTATATTATACACACGCTGAAGTGGAAGGATTAGCGGGTTTAGTTCAAATTTCATTTTGTAGAAGGTATATATAAAATATTCCTGGCTAGTGATAAATTGTACTTGACTTTCCATATTAAATTAATCATTGGCGCCTTCTTTCCCAAGTAAAAGTTTCTTTATTAAACTTTTGCAAAATTGATAACTTCTGCTTTTAAAACAAAAACGTAATCTTAAAGGTCATGTTCTATTCCTTAATTTAAACTTATATTTCCTAATGAGATCTTTTTAGGGTACATTAATATTTCCCAACAGCATCCTTTGACGTCTTTAAACTCAATTCCATTACAAATTAATATGTTTTTTAATTCTTTGCAGAAAGTATATTGTATTAACTTAAATAAGTAAACAGAAAATACCGCAAAGTACGTTATTAATTTTTGTGGAAATCCGGTACTAAATAATTTTCAATTTTAAGCGGCTTAAAATTTCTCTTTATTCACGAAAACCTTTCCGATTAATAATGTAATATCTAAAAAAATATACTTTTGTCAGTTGTTTGTTTAAATTTTTGCGTTTATTCTTAAGCTTTTTGTATTTACGTTTGTTGGAGAAACGTGATATAACATATTTTATTTGTTTAAGAATGGTTTTAAATTGGTAAATATAGTGGAATAAGTTTTGATGTTCATAACTTTTTTGGAAAATTTATTTAAATGATCATTTTAAAGTCAAACCAATACTTCATTATTATTAAAATATATTAAATAGTTTCGACTTGAAAATACGCAAATAGTAGTAGACGGTTAATTTTGTCAAATAATTAACTTGAAAAGATTGAAATCTTAAGGCATACATCTATGGAGATTATTTGAAACCACATTTTAAAATTGAACAGAAACACGTGTCATATCAAAGTTGGGTTATTTTAAATTGACCACTCTGTATTTTTTTTTATTTTTGAATTGTAAGTTAAAATATAATGTATGTCTATTAAGATGTCCCTTTAGCTACTTACTTCCGTTTTTGTAAAAATTTTACAGATACAAAAGTTTGTAAATGAATTGGGCTTTTAGCCATGTTTTTGTTTAAGAAAAATGTGTATCCTAAAGACAATTGTAAGAAAAAGTATCTTAGGGGTTGACTATTTTAACCCTTTCTAACCTTATTTCAAAATGTGTTCTCTTATTGACGAATAATATTCACCAAGTTTCGTGCCTTTAGCTTAATATGCAAGAAAAATAAAAAAGTAAAATCTTTTTTTTAAATCTTTGGAGGGATGTAACTTTTTCGGAATAAAGTTTGTTAAAAAATTACATCAAATAGTTACCCACCTTAATTTTCATCACTGAATTACCTTTTAAAAGTTTTCAGTAAATAATTAAATACAATACATTTCTTTTTATATTAAAAATATGACATACAAACATCCTAACAATTATTTATTTATTCATTATCTAAGATTTAAGATTAAGTGTAAGAACTGAGGCTTCTGGAGTCGTTTCTAAGGGATTTAATCTGGGCGAGAAACCTGAAATAAACCAATAAATGATTAAGGTAGGCTATTACAAATCAAATTGTGAACCAAGCCAAATTCTAACCAAAAAAAATTCAGTATTTAGAAAAATACCTCCGTATGTATAAAGAAAGCTTGTCATGGGTCTTTAACCTTGGCGCTGGTTGGTATGAATTTGATAGTAAAAGGGTGGGATTAACGATAAGAATCCGCAAAGGTAAAATGTGAAACCGCCCCGGTCACGATTCAAGTTGTTGAAATCCTTAATTTCTATTCTCTCCCTGATTTAGCCATCAAATCAAATCGAAATTATGAAAATCTATCTTGTGACCAGTGTCAAAATGTTATTTAATCCATGGTTGTCTATTATTTTTCATTACCTTACTTGCTTGTATTTAAGTTACCTTTTAAATGTTTCAATTTTTCATTAGGTATTGTTTCGAAAAATCAAAGCGTCGAGACTTGTTTAGAGAGTCTTTCATCTGCCATTTTATAGATTCTTAGTAACATGTTGCCGCTTAATAATTTGGCTTTTAAGGTATGGGTGCACAAAAATCAATTGAAGAACATTGTTTAAATTCTACCGATATTCTTAATATATTTCCTAAATCAAATCTCGTAGCCATGCAGCAACATCAACTATTAATGTAAACAATAGAAATTTGATTTCTAAATTGTCTGACTAGCAAGGGTGTCTATTACATGAGCCAAAGTTTTTGATTGTCTCAGATTCAATGTTACAGCAAATATCTCTGTTATTAATTAGCGGCTACTAAAAAATTTCTTCGACCTTTCCTTGCTATTTTAACATATTTGTAATAGGATGGTCACAAAAGTCGTGATAGACTAAACTTTTTTTTTTTCAAATAAAACACTGTGTATATAACTGGATATTTAGTTTCTATGGTTCATTATATACATGTTTTACAACATATAGCATCTAAACTTAAAATTTCTGAAATATTGGCATATTTAGTAAAACAATGTAATTTATGAAAGAACAAAAACCTGAAATTTTATAATAACAAACTACAATAACTATTTCTTATAAGGTGCCCAAATAAAGTACCGCATGCAAAAGAGAATACATCACTAATATTCTTCTACTTGTTATTCTCACTCCTTTTACTATATAGTTTCGTTGAATGTACTGTATCGTGCAATATATGGCAAATATTAGATGGAAAAAATAGTCGCCTTCCATTAAGATAAAAAGAAATACCGCGCATCGTAGAACGCTGCGTAAAGTAGTAAACTGCTTGAGAACTTTTCAAGAAACCGTTAGTGCTGCTCATTTGAAATCATCTCAGTATTTTGTATTTGGTTGATTGTCGATTTGTAAATACTGTATATAAAAATTCAAGTAAGTATTGAAAAATGTGGAAATCTCTTTCGTCTACAGTTCTTGTGTGATAAGCTGAAATACACTAACACCTTTTTTTGCGTAATTTGGAGGACCTCAAAGTTAATATCGAGGTTGACTGACACCATGAAGACGTTCATCAAGTTAGCGAAACAACTTAATAAAATGACAATGTAAAAGATTGTACGAGACTACATCAACAATCTCAAAAACAACAATTCGTTGTTTGAAATGGTTATAAGTAGTGAAGGCTCAAATTCAAGTAAAAACCTACCAAAAACTAGTCGATATCTACATTGCTTATCATAACCTAACATTAAATCAAATTCTATTTATCAAGTTAAAGGTGTCTCTGGTCGATTTCATCTTTAAAAAGTTGTCGAATGTTCAGGAAATTGCTAATTGCTCAGCAGTTGCCCTCCAAGAATCAAATTTCTAGCAACCATAACAATCACAAAGAGAGAGCTTAGAAAAAATTTAAGAGGAGTCATCAACAATCACGTTGTTTTACCTAACGATCAATGTACACAGGAGAATTGTAGACCAATGGAAAAAATTGGTGTTATATGATAAGGTATTATTCTTTTTTATGTGAAACTTATCAAACTAGGGATGATTATATTTAATAGTAAAAGTGTATTTATAAGATCTTTTTAATTTATATTGCTACTTACTTATACTTTCAGTGTTTGATCATATTTTGATTTAGCAGATAATTAATTGTTTCCAATTTTTGTAAAAATTTGTTCAATAAATTTCATTTCTTCTTATAACTTTTTAGCTATATCCTATAAAATTTAAATGTTGACGGTAACAAATATTGTTATTTTTTTCTTTTAGGAGATTTTGTAGTCATATGGTCGACACAGAATAAGAAATCAACATTGAATCCATTCCACAACTATTTTAATAATTTTAGGAATCGTAAATTATGCAGGTGCTGCAGCACACTACAATTGGTCATTACACTACGGTTGTAAAAGAACTGCGAATTGGATTGTTTATAACGATTGCTAACCAAGATTTATTAAAGAAGAGAAAATGTAAATTACATCCAGAAGTTCTAATGTATTCGAGAAAAACATAAATTCTATATTTGAGCCGTTGTAATGTAAGGTTTCATCGAAGTAAAAACAAAAACTACTCGACCAATAAGATGAAAAGACAATAATAATTGAATGAAGAAGACTCTGACAAAATAGCACATTAAAATTGGTCTAAACTGAAACCCTAAGTTGATATTAATTTAACGAGACAACTTTTTTGAACAAAGCGCCAAATGTTTTTTCACAACTAAGTAACTGCAAAAGAGCAGCAAATTATCCACTTTAATTTTTCAATATCGCCAATAATAAAGAAGTTGCTTCACTAAGTTGATAGAGAAACTCAAGGTAAAGTTTTTAACAAAGCACTTCCAAAATATAAACTGAAAAAATAATATTAAAGATTTTTTAATTCTGCAAAAAAAAGGGAAGGCGGAGAATGGTTTAATCTTTTTCAAGGCATTATAGTATCATTAACATTAGAAAGATAGAACGAAAGATAATAATTTGAATTGAGCTTCTGCTTTTAACAAATTTGAAGTAGATTGTTTTATCTAAATCTAACATCAGTTATGAGCGTATTTAACTTTTTAGAAAGTCAGATATCCAACGTATTTCCAGACTATACGAGTCAAATAAGTGAGATCTGCTATATCCTGGGACCGATAAAAAACAATTACTATTGTTTTTGCTAGAGTGATTTGGGCCAGTACATCCGACCAATGTTTATATCTTCAAATCCCAAATCCACATTTTGCAAAACAATGGTCTTACTAAAACAATTTATAATTGCCTCAAAAGTGGCTGGATTAATGGAGAATTATTGAGAGGATTATTCTAGACACATTTGATTAGAATTTACAACTTATTAATATATAAAGGAACAAAAAATATTTAAGGCAGAACAAGACATAAGAAGTACGGAAAGCTTGGGAAAGAGATGAAGCGACAATCGTCTCTATTAAAGATGAAAAAAGGTGAACTTAACAATTTAACATCGGCAAGTAGACTTGGATGAGACGAAGTGCAATAATAACGTTGAAGTAAACACTCAAGCTCGAAAAGGAAATAAAGTTAGAAACGAGACACTAGAAAACAACTGTAAACCTCAATTAGGACTGTCGAGAGATTGTATTATTATAAAAATGCAAGAAACTAGAAAACCAATATTTAATTACAAAACATGGTACAACATGTATTTAGAAAAGAAGCATTCCAAAATGTACATCTTCCAAGAAACAGCTAGAAGTCCTCTACAAAAGAAGGTAGAAAGAAGTAAAAGATACAGAAGAGAGTCCTCAAACGATAAAATAAAAAGAAAAGTCACAAACCCCAGACTACATGTAAGAAACCTAATTTTAATTGATAACCCAGACAGTAGTACTAGTTGTAAAGAAAATAAAATATGTGATGACAATGAAGACGATGATGTCGACCATGTAATACAAATGTATGCCTAGTCTGTGGCAAATTTTGACAAAAATTGGGAAATTTGGTACTGACTTGTTCTGTGTGCAAACTGATCCCGTGCCGTGTAAGGAATTCAGATAATGAATACACAATGTGACATGTATTTCCAAAAACAAATAGTTGAAGAGACTGTAATTAAAGTTGGAAACTAATAGATACCTTTTTCGTTTTTAATATTATTTAGAATATTTTAGTTTGTTCTTTTGCATAATATGGCTGAAATTAAAATAAAGCAAATTTGTTAATAACATTGTTTTATTTAGCAACCAAATTTTGGATATTTGGGGCATTTTTAAAAATTGCTCACTATAGCCCCACAGAGTGCTTAGTATTATCTCACAAAATGAGTAATATGGCGCACAGCCATTTAAACACAACTAAAATAAAGTACGGGTTGCATATTTTGTTAAGTAGTTAAGATATTCCTCATGAATGTACGTGCAGGTAGCAAAAGCGGGTTTATAAATTCTTTATAGGTGCGATGTGACGGGTTTTGTCTACTCCGGTAGACAAATTTTTTTCATTCATATTATTTGCCTCTGCGAAAATTCTAATACTTTCTGTTGTGTGGTTAATTGAACTAAATCTCTTCTATATTTTTTGGTGATGTGTAAGCTTTTTTGAAGTGTATGAATTAGTTATACAAATATTTTGATTTTTTCATTATTTGCAAAATTATAGAGTTCATTTCAAACAAACACTCTTTTTTTCCTAAACCAGTTTTGTTCTTCTGGTAAAATTTTACATTCTTTACGCCATACAGTTAGTCTGTTATATAGGGTTGTCGTAAAGATCGTTTTCTATTTGGGTGTTAGAATGAGTAGTTTGAAATATTCTGTTAATATGAAATAACGTAAGAAAATACGATTCAATTAAATTAAGGTAACTAACGTTTTGCTACCTAACGTAAGGTGAAAAACTTGAAAAAACAAAAAAAAGACTAAAAGTCAGGTAATCAATTTGTTGACCAAGCCAGACTCTTGACCAAAAGAAGTCCGACTTTCAATAATGACTCAAGCCGTTTAAGCCTCAATTCTTATATTAACGGTCTAGTACTTTGTGGGATTTTTATATACAGTGTGTCCCAAAATGTTTTATACAAATGAATAAAGTCTATCTAAATTTCACAAAAAAAATTTCTTGATACGTAAAACCCTCTAAGAAACACGACATCTTTTAATTTTTTTAAGCCAGTAACTGTTTTAAAAATTACAGGCGGTGGTGTTGAAAACACCTATTATCTAAATCACGGTCATCACGTCATCACTGTTCGAAACTATCAAACACACACGTTCAATATTGAGTATATGCTGTTTTACAATCGAAACAAAGATGAATGATTATGAAACGCCAGAAAAGACTAAAATAATTTCCCTCTTTATTTTTTTACGAATCATGACTTCAGTTTTATTTTTAATAAATAATCTCTGTTTAACCGACTCTGTGGCCGATAATTACAACCATTATAACCTGTCATTTTACTTGTATTAATTGCTTAATTTTGTATTGTTTGTTAGTTTTATTCACAAAAACGGTGCTTTTCAGTAGTAACTCATACTGCGTATTTAACTAAGCAGCTATGTCTATGTGTAAAACTTTACGTTCCCAAAGTTAACAACTTGTGTTGAATTTGCTGGAAGGGTAGTCCATTAATTTCAATAATGTTTAAATTAACACATAAAATATTTTTTGTAATAGTAATTCCTTAAATAAATAGTTTTGTTTCCATATTTTATCTCTTAAATCGCATTTAGTAAATTAAAAAAAATTATAACCTACAAGTGACAGTTTGTATGTTTTGATAGTTAGACTGTGACCATTGCTGTGACGTTTATACAATAGAATGGTTATAGTTTCTGATTTGACTCTAGTTTTTAATATTAAATCATACGCATTTGCTTGATGACGTAGGGCTCATCTTTTTGATTCAGATAGTACGTGCCTAGTCACCCACATTGTTTAAATTAAAAAACTCTAATATCAGAAATTACGAGCAATTTATGAGCTTTTACAATAATGTATTTTCGATTTTTGAGCTGACCTCACATTTTGTAGTCGCAGTCAATATAGAAGTACCTTGAAAATCGGTCAAATCTACAAATGTTTTTAGAAGAATATTGAATCATTTCTGAGCAGACGAAATATGCTAAATTCCAATTTTGAGCACAACCCGTTTTTGAGAGATCCCCGCATTTTGTAATCGCAGTTAAGAGAGATGTACACTCATGAAATTTAAAACTTGGACACCACAATTTCTGTAAACAAAAGTTTGCACATTGTGAAGCGGGCTTAAGGGTATCATTTACAATTCTAACAGCAGGTAGTCTCAGCAGGGGTTATCTTATAGAAGGACTGTAGAATGAATCATTACACTAAGCACGTTTTAGAAAATAGGTAATTTACGTTGCTTACTTAATTTTTTCTTTAAAGAATATATTTGAAGGTATCGCTAATTAAACACCATAGCTCGATTAATTATCGAATCAAAATTTTGTTTAGGAAATGTTTACAAAATAAAATTAGAAATAATTTTGATTTAAAAAACGTCTACAAGCAATAACTTTTAAATTAAATCAAAAACTAAACATGGTTATTTGGGTTGACTGATTATTACTTATTTTTAAATAAATCTAACCTACTAATTATTGTAAGTTATTAAAAAAATCATTAAACTCTCTATTCATAATATTTAGTCCTTACAAAATGTATATTTTATGACGTTTCATTTTTTTCTGTAGTTAATATAAAAAGTGAAAATAAAAACTAAGGCAATTCTTATTGTCAGTAATAAGATACCAAGTTATAGTTTAAAATTAAATGAAAACGTTTTTTTTAAATAAAGGTATTACTATATAAATAAATATAAGAAATCAATAATGGGTGTGACCTCCATTATTATTGATACATTCTTGGAGGCGTCTGCTCATTGACGCTATCAAGGTATCAATATAATTAATATTAATCGTTTCCCATGCGGTATCAATGGCTGCAATTAGTGCATTACGGTTTACTGGTATAAAATTTGGCCCTTGTTGTCTTCGGATAACAGCAAGTATTCGAGCCCAAACATTTTCGATAATGTTAAAATCTGGGCTTTTGCTGGCCAGGGTAACAGCTCCAAGTTATTTGCTTGTATCCAGTTGCGCACAACCTGCGAAGTATAGGGTCATCATATCCCGATAGTTAATTATCGAATGTTCCAAGAAAATATGTGTAAATAGTAAATGGAATCTACTAACGTAACGTTAAGTCGTTAATTATAGTTACATAACTCTCCTTTCATAAGATATAGTTCATATTAATATGCTTATTGTAAAGCTTCGTACACACCTGAACAACAAACCGAGGAACAAACAGAACAACGAACCGAACGGCAATCGGAACATTAATTTGGACGGTGCTACGTACGAATTTTAGAACAGATTCGCAAGTCCTGATTGTTCCACGAACGGTTTGCGGCGTTCCCGCAACTTGTCGGTTTTTTCTCCGACATCAAAGAAAATGCGCGCGAATGCGTTTGCAGGTTTGGACGAATCTAAACAAAACGGCGAACAAACTTATGCGGGAGAATTAAATTATTTATTTTTTGTCCTCCCTTTTGTGGGTTTGTTGTGTTTTAGGTAATATTATGGAGTTGACAGAAGAAAAATGTTTTAAATTAATCAGTGTTTAAGAATGCAAGAAAAAATGATGTCCCTATTAGCATCATTTGGGCGGGAAATTTCCAAAATAAAAAAAGCGAAGTAAATTATAATTTTTACTCTTCTTTGTGCGTAAAATTTGGTTGGCACTATCTTCTTGTTTTCCGCAATTTTCTCTTCTCAATAATAAATATATATGAACTGAAAACTACTGAAAATAATTATGGGAACAGCACAAACGTTCCGTTTGTTGTTCGGATTGTGGAAATCATAAAAGATCGTTTGTCGTTCTGTTTGACTTTCGGTTCGTTGTTATGTTTGTTGCTCGGTTTGTTGTTCAGGTGTGTACGAAGCTTTACAACTTAAGCAACAATTTTTTGGCGAATAAAGATTAGTTTGTGATGTAATATTAGAAACACAAATTTATATCATATCAAATTTATGACAACTTAAAACCAAGAACGTGTATGTTATTGCTAAGAAATTATTAAGGAAAAAGCGCAATTGCAGTGTAAATATTTATAATTAGATATTTTCGAAAGTTTATAAGTCCTCTATTGTAATCTTAATACTTAAAAGAAAATCCTGTCCATTAGCATTATAAGGAAATGGCTTTTACTTTATGAATAAGTTTCAATAACAATAGAATATCCTTGCTTGTTTAATTTACTTCCTTTGAGTCATATTGCTCTAAGGGTTGTTACATTGGTCATTAGAAGTATGTAATAAATAAACAATTACCTACTGTTTGAGAAGGGTAGTGTGAACCAATAAATAAAGTAAGAAATGTAAATTCCATTTTAGTTTAAAATTTCAAGTGTTGTAAAATGCCACCTCATCTCGGTGCTGATTTGAAAGCGCGGATTGTTTCGGAATTAGCGGCGGGCCGTAGCGTGCGTGAAATTTCACGTATGTTAGATATACCAAAAACACCGTAGGGCATTACCGAGTAAAATGGAATCTTGAACACACTTTGGAAAGAGCCATCGGAAGTGGTAGACCTAAAGTATCTACACGTGCTCAAGATCTCGAGTTGTTTCATTACGTAACAGAACAACCATTTGCTACATACTCCAGGGCTATAGCAGATACACATTTTCCCGGATGCCGTATAACTGCACAAAAAGATTAAAGGAGATGGGAATAAAGAAGTATAATGCTGCTGCGAAAGAAGTTCTCAGTGACGAAAATATGAGACGTCGTCTGGAATTTGCAAGGCGATATGTGAACGAACCTTTGGAATTTTGGAATCGAGTGATTTTTAGCGACGAAAAAACGTTCAATAGCCGCAACGATGGACCACTAAAAGTTTTTAGAATGGAAGGAACTCGTTACGAAAATAATCACATATGTCCTAAAAACGAAGTGGTTATTTTTCTGTGAATATGTGGGGTTGGGTTAGCGCGCGGGTCCAGGAGTTTGTTGGGCTATCGATGGACGTCTTGATTCTGCTGCGTATTTAGATATTTTGGAAACTATTATGAAACCTTCAGTCGAAGTGTTTTATCCAGACGAAGATTATATTTTCCAACAAGTAAGTATTCTTATTTCACTATACTTTCTCCAAAAATAGTTCGGGATCTGTTGAATTAACATTTTCATAATGTATTTTTGTTGTTAAAGGACAACGCCCCTATTCATACTTCGCGGGTTGTGCGCAATTGGATACGAGAAAATAACTTGGAGCTGTTACCCTGGCCAGCAAAAGCCCAGATTTTAACATTATCGAAAATGTTTGGGCTCGAATACTTGCTGTTATCCGAAGACAACAAGGGCCAAATTTTTTATACCAGTAAACCGTAAACAATTAATATTAATTATATTGATACCTTGATAGCATCAATGAGCAGACGCCTCCAAAAATGTATCAATAATAATGGAGGTCACACCCATTATTGATTTCTTATATTTATTTATATAGTAATACCTTTATTTAAAAAAAAACGTTTTCATTTAATTTTAAACTATAACTTGGTATCTTAATTATAATTATGTAATAAATTCTTGTCAAAAACTAAATATATACGTTGACAATAAGAATTGCCTTAGTTTTTATTTTCACTTTTATATTAACTACAGAAAAAAATGAAACGTCATAAAATATACATTTTGTAAGGACTAAATATTATGAATAGAGAGTTTAATGATTTTTTTTAATAACTTACAATAATTAGTAGGTTAGATTTATTTAAAAATAAGTAATAATCAGTCAACCCAAATAACCATGTTTAGTTTTTGATTTAATTTAAAAGTTATTGCTTGTAGACGTTTTTAAATCAAAATTATTTCTAATTTTATTTTGTAAACATTTCCTAAACAAAATTTTGATTCGATAATTAATCGAGCTATGGTGTTTAATTAGCGATACCTTCAAATATATTCTTTAAAGAAAAAATTAAGTAAGCAACGTAAATTACCTATTTTCTAAAACGTGCTTAGTGTAATGATTCACTCTACTGTCCTTCTATAAGATAACCTCTGCTGTAACTACCTGCTGTTAGAATTGTAAATGACACCCTTAAGCCCGCTTCACAATGTGCAAACTTTTGTTTACAGAAATTGTGGTGTCCAAGTTTTGAATTTTATGAGTGTACCATGAAAATACATAAAAAAAACAAACATCTACCAACCTCCTTCGACTCCACTATATACATACGAGTAAAACAAATGCACGTCAACTGTAAATCCATTTAATACTTTCTTTTTTTTTGAGATTTTGCATAAAGAAGTGTCTTCCTGTAAGGTACATATTTATTGCAAATGGACATAAGAAGCTTATATCAATTTTTCATACACCTTAATCAAATTTAACACCGCTCCATTTCTTTCAAATTGTGTGATTAGCCCTCAAAAATTGAATTTAAGGTTTATTTTTTTTATAAATCATTGATTATTCCTCTTAAAAAATGTATCGATTTGACTTAATTGCGGTTGCAAAACGCAAAAGGGGCTTGTTGAGTGACAAAGCTGAAAACATGGAAGAAGATAATATTCTCCTCATAAATCACTAATTATTCTTGCAAAAGAAATTTTTGATTTGACTGATTTCCTGAGTACTTTTTTCTTGATTTCGATTGCAAAACGCAGGGGTCTTGCAGAGGGATATAGTGTCATTAAATAATTTTGCCAAAGAATTTTTTGGTTTGACCGATTTTTAGGGTATTTTGACTGCTGATAAATCACTAAGGGGGTTGTGTTAAAAAATTGAATTTAGAGTATTTTGTATGCTTAGAAATCACTCAATATCCTTCCAAAAGCATTTTCGATTTGATCAATGTACTTCTCCCTTGACTTCGATTACGAGTGACGGAAGTGGCTTACAGAGTAATGGTACTCAAAAGTTAGATTTTGCGTAATTGGGTTATAATTTAGTTAATATTTCCACAAAAGGATTCTTTATACGACCGATTTTTAGGATACTTCTTTCTTGACTAAGACTGCAAAATGCGGGGATGACTCGCAGTGGGTTTTCAGTACTGACTGCCTATTAAATGCTCATAATTTAAATATTTTAAAATTTAAAATTCGGATATTTTTCATTAGTTGAGGGCTGAGAACACACGTTTTTTATCAATTACATTTTTAAACTTACTTCTATTATTAAACTAAGAACCCAACTAAGGCATAAGAAGAAAAATTAATTCGGCTAATGTCATTAATAATTAATATTTTTTATTTATATAAAAACATATTCAAAATCTTATTACATAAACAAAACCATTATTAATAATCACAACCACAAAAGTTTATTTTTATTTTAGTTTTATTTGGACGTAATTCAAAACATTGTTGGCAACGTATAATAATAACTAAGGTAAACATTTATTTTTTGTATAAAACACGTTTTCAAATAATCCACTTTGTTTTTATAAACAATAAGTTTACTCAGTTTAAAACTGAAATCATGAGAACTGTGGAAATTTAATAATTTATTAGTATTGAATTTACAATTTTGTGTTTTGCGATGATTTGTTGTTCAATTATTTTTCACTTGTATTATTTTGATTTTGTTTTTGATTTATTAAATTGATTCTGCAACTATGGTTAAACAAATATTTTACGATTTCTTTTATAATTTTTTAATTAAAATTTGTGTATTTACATAAAAATCTCATAGCAAAAGTTTTAGTGCATTATGACAATAATCTCTCACTCCTGAAGAGTTCCAAATTGACGAAATAGTAGTCGAGTGATTTTCGGGATTTATTTGCTATTGTACAATCTCTTGCGACTTTACAGCAAAAAATTCGAGAATGTTACTTTTTGTCAGCACTTAGTTGATGATAATAATAAACTGCTTCAGATTTGTCGACAAAGTTGTTTTAATGCAAATGCATTTTTAGACGTGTGAATATAACACGAAACGACACTAGATGTTGCAACACTAATTAGTCAAATATTAATAATAATATTAATTATAATAATATTACTTACAGCAATTTTTCAGGAATGGTTGTAATAAACTAAAATTAAGTTTGAATGATTAAAATATTGAACTTTCAAAAATTTTACATTTAAAAGTTTTAGTATCTTTTTAAAAGCACGTGTTATTTTTTATTTGTTACGTACAGTTTTAATATTTATAGTTTGGTCTGTTTTTATGAGACAGTCACTCTATTACACTTAGTTAGATGTCTAAACACATAATATAAAAAAGATCTAAACATTAAATTATGTGACTTTCAATTAAATGGGGCATAATAAAGTTTATACTAGACTTAAGGAAATGGTTTTTAACGTATAAAATACGATAAAACTATAAAAAATGGGTAATCTTAGATATAAAATTCAAGTTTTTATTTTATTATATTTTCTGTAAATAATGTTGTTATTTATGATCATTCAGTTAATGCCACATTAGATGTTCCAAATTTATTTTTGGAATTATGTTTCTAAATCTGTCACCTTATTGACTTTTCTCAACAATATTTCTGTTTGTTTTCAAATTGTTTATTTTGTTTGTTATTATAGTGAAATTATAGTGAAATAATGTTTTAACAAAATTAAAATTACGTATGTCATAATATCCTTTTTTTTGTTTTCCAATTAAGATATCTCGTTGGGATTGAGATCACTTTTCTAACCGTAAAGAACAAGTTCAATTTTTTTCTTGAAATGTAATTTTTTTTAATTTGAAGGAATGGTGTTAATATAATTAATAGTACAGGTATTGTTTTATTAGGAGTAAAACCAATACTATTTATCAGAAGTTTGTAAATGTACCGAATTTTTACTCCAAATAAATTGCTATTTTTTCTTCAAATGTCGTTTATATGCACAAGAAAGAAAATTTTATTATAATGTATATTGTTTAATATCGACACGCACTCATTAGAGAATTTTTAAATTATTTGTTGGTTAGCAAATAACTTTTATGTCCGCCCAGAGTGGCAGTAAAACTACTTTTAGTTCCGCTGCTAATAGCAACCGGTTGTGTACAAAAAAGGTAGTCTAAAGTAGTCTAAAAGTAAACGTTTAAGTTTACTAAGCAAAAATACTTTGTATCGTTTCCAATAAATTGAATTGTCATATAACCAGATTAATAACTGCTCGAAGTCGAAATTTCTGACGTAATCTTTTAGATGACCGCTTTCGGTTAGAAACTTAATAACTTTAATACAAGTTTCGCATAAAATCTAGAAATTAGAAAATATTTAAAAATTCTACTCTTCATAACGGTAAAAAATTATGAAATTTAAAATTAGTTTTCATGTTGTCTGTTAGATGTAAATGAAAATTTTTGAGTACTAAGCAAACTAGCAAAATGGTTTTTTACTTTTATGTACACTTTTTGCTGTTGGTTTCAAATCTTTTTTTTTATAATTTATTACTTCATTATTTATCTATTGACTTGGAACCCCACTTTCAGATTAGTTTTTAAAACCCCACAAACATAAATGTCAAAAAATGTTTCTTGCTGAACCACCGTCAACTAATTAATCCAGACCTCGTTACCCAGTTTTAGTTAAGAAATAATAAGATTTGGGAGATATGATCTTGTTAGCATACTTCATAAGAGAGTTACTAAAGAAGACTAACATCTCTACCAAACTACTTTGTTTTTGTAGTGGTTCTTTTATCACTACTTCTGGTTTAAGATTTATGTTTTACTTTCGAAACCATATAAATACTTTTAACGAAAAATTAAAACAATTAGGAACAATTATTTATCGAGCCTAACTAAATGCTTCTGAATTTTATTTTTCTTCATCGGACTCAATTGTATGATTTGAATACTGTTACATATGGCAACATAAAATTCCAAAACATTCAAACTGATTTTCTTCTATTTTAATACGGTATACACGACTTCAATTTTGCATTATTGAAGAAAGCTTGTTACGGTTCAAATTGTTAGAACCTGAACGTAGGTCGCAAGCCTTCTGAGTAACAGTTGTCGTAAGTTGCACGTTACGACGAAAATCGAATTTACCGCTCACGATACGATTTTATCTCATTGGTAGATCGATTATTCACAAGATTTATCAAGACGACGAGCGGACATCTTGTGATTTTTCTTCTATTGGGCGGTTGTCGGCGTGCTTTGTTAAGTTAAAAGTTTACACGTAAAATATTAATGTGGCTTCAATAATTCTAAGTTAAATTGGTGTGTAAATATAAATCCGACCGCATTTGCCGTAAGTGACTTCTTTTTCTATTTCTTTTGTTTGTCTCGTGGTTGTATTAATTCTAATTACAACGTATGCTTTAGCACGTGTCTTGACCTCATACTCTACTCGTGTATTACCATCTGGATAATTCCTGGAGATGCTGGAACAATTAATTAAAAATCTTTCACTAGAAAAACGTGACGACTACTACGGTTTCGCCTAAATCAAAGCTGCCAACGGCCGATAAACTTAAACGGCTAAAGGGCCGTTCACGCGGCGTGCCTGCTACTTGGAGGGAACATATCTGCTTTCCCAACTTTGTCGTCTAGTTCTCCTAAAGGAAATCCTGTGGCTACCGATATTCTAGTAGCTGTCAACGGCTGTCGTTAACAAGAACCTTCCTTATCGAAACTGCATGCTTCAGTACACAGCTAAGTTTATTGTTTAAGGAACCTATTCATTTGCATGCGTATGAAGCTCACGTACATGTGACATTAAACGGTTTGAATCCCTAGTATATAAGCAAATTTTTATTCGGAGTAGACTCCATCCATCGACGTTTGGTTTTTTTTTACTAGCTCTATAAAGCTTGGGCGCTTTAGTTAAAGTGGATGAAGCTAAAACAAAAAGCCTTTTGGGTTGGCGGGAGCTACTTACCCTACTAATCTGAGTTTGATTCTAGTTTTTAAGTCACCGTGTGTAGGTGACGTGTGTACGTCGAGTTTCCTTAATCACCAATCTTCAATTGGTACGCTAACTTTAATTTGGGGTGTAACAAACAAAAGCTTAACTGAATTTAGACATATTTGATTGCGAGCTTTAATTAATTTCTTGTTGCTAACGCCCGTAAGTTTTATACGACAGAGTCTCTTGCTTCTCACATATTTTCCTATTATTTTAAGTTGTATTTGCTACATTTACATTTCTATTTGTCTTTCTGATTTGTGTTCGTTTTAGCGTAGTAGACCTTATGTCTATTGAATTCCTGTTGGTTGGTTTTATTTCTCTCTATTACCGAGTAGGTGGGGGCCTCGTTACGCAGCAGTTTATTTCTTTTAGTTTCCTCAAGGACTTCCCCAACTCACCGACTAAGCCGGACACTGCTGTGCTAACTCTTACAAATACAGGATCTTCCATGAATTTAGTCCGCTATTTTGAGCCAAATAGTGTTGTTTCTTTTTTTTCTAGGTTGTATCGCTATAGACTTCACTTTCTTTTTATTTTTATTATTTGTGAACAACCGTTACAAGCTACAAAAAATTGTGCCACTTTTTGGAAATAATATCATTTAGATGGTGTGTATGATACACAATTGCATTGTAGATCTACATACACTTTGTTAAAATTTGCAGTACACCTACATACACTTTGTTTTTTCAGTAACCTAAAAAATATAACCACAAACTGTAAGGGTTGATGAAAATTCTTCATTCTGTGGAATCACTCGGTTTCTAAAAGTTATTGTTGAAAATGGTCATTCCTACCTAAATGAAGTGTTTCTTGACATTATCTTATTAGAATAGAGTTTGATCAAAAATAGAGGCAATATGTAAAAATATTACACATGATTAATAGGTTCACTTCCATTTTAAAGTTCTCAATGAAGATTAAAAAGTTGGTAAAATGTTGAACTCCAAGATCAGAAACTTTTTTTGCGTAACAGAATTGGTAAAAATATATTTTATTTCCCATCGAAAGGTTGCGAACTTTTATGAAATACGTTGTTTGGTTTGGTCAACTTTAATGTAACTAAAACGAATTTGGTAACTTACCCCGACTACTTTCTTAGTCATGTAAACTCTGAACACTATGTAAACTAAAAAGTAAAAACAAGTAACTTAACAAATTCCCACCCAGTAACGTTAAGAATGATATATTTGTCACAGAGAAATAATGAAAACAAATAGAATTATAACTATGTGGGGAGATTTTCTTCAAAAAAGCAAGTGATTTGATAAATTCATTCACCGTTTTAATGTAAATATAAAATAAACAACTGAGGATTTGCACAACTCTTATGTTTCGCTTGCTACCGTTTATCTTTACTTCATTGTCAAAATCGTATTGCTGAAGACAAAGTGACCATCTGACCAAACAAACAGAAAAACTTTATAATCAATTTGACTAAGACAAAGAATAATGTATTACGTTAAAACGTGAACCCCCGATTTAAGGTCTAAAATTTTTAATGGCAAAGATGATTGCTAAGCATTCCTGCTCAGTAACGGTATATTCCTTTTAGTGATTTAGTAAGTGATCTGCTAATATTACTAAGTACCTTTTTTTCTTCAGGGTAAGTTTAACTTAGTACCACGCATTTGTTAATGATATAAAAGTAATGTAACATTCTAAAGTCTCTTCAAAAAAGACATTTTTGTCTTAAGTCTAGAGAAAGTAGCAATGACTAGTCATGCCTAAAATTATCTAATTTTGAAACCGTAATAGGAATAAGAATATTCAGTATAGAAAACACTTTATGAAGATTCACCACTATCCGTTTTTGTTGAATACGTATCCCCAGATATTTCAGTTCGAAAACACAAAAGGACATTTGTCTTTGTTTAAAGTTAGTCCAAAAGTAAATACTTGATCAAAAACTGGCGCAAAACTCAAAAATAGTCGTCTAAAGTAGCTTAGCGATAATAATATTATTCAAACACGCGAAAAAGTAGAACTCTAAATCAGCACTAATTACTTAACTACTATCTCTATCTTTGAAAAGTTGCAGGTGAGTTTTGCAAACTAAACAGTCCGCGTTGTAATATAGTAAAAGCGGTAACAGCTTTGAGATTAGGCAATCCAAAATTGAAGAAATATATGGTAACATGTTTTTGTGTAACAGCATTTACATTCCAAACTCTAAACAAAAATGGTTTGTACTATTCATCTTCCTTACCATAAGAACTGGATTGAGCAAGGGAGAATTGAAAGGTTCAACAACTTCTAACTTAAGCATAAAGTCATGATTACTATTAACCAGTTTTTGCAAAGGAGGACAGTAAGGAGTATATCTTTCTTTAATCGGTTTTGAAAAGTTTTAAATTTAAGGTTCTACAAGATTAATACACCCGAGACTGGTATTTTGTTTTCAGAAAAATTCAGCGATCAAGAATTTAAGATTGATTGTTGCTTAGAATTTGTTCAGAAATAACACAAACGAGGAAGATATTATTTCAGGTGACGTAGGTGGTAGAAAACTCTTCTGTTCCTTTCGAAAATCATGTACAAAATTTTTTTGCTCCAGAAATCAATCTCCACTACTTTATAAATTGTTGTATGTTGGAACTGTCAGTTTAATACTCTTAGATGCTAACTAATGTAAATTATATTGTTAATACAATAAGCTTTCTTAGGGTCATTGCAGTCTATTAATAGTGTTATTTACTATTTACCTTTTATAATGGTTATACTCTTAATCAATATTATTACATATGAATGCTAGGTGAGTAAAGGTTGACACGTTTAGGTTTTAGTTTTTTTTCCAAACCTTGAAGCAAATGTTTAGCCAAGACGAACCAATCCCCAATTGCACACAATTTTGTCACCACACTATACAGGTTTATACAGATTTTCTGGGGCACTATACATAGTAGTTACATCACAATACAATAATGTTAATGTTACAATAGTGTTAACTATAAGATTCTCACTTTTCCGAGATTTGAAACCCAGTATTGCTTAACACCTAGCGATATTACGATTACAAACTATGTATCTTGAGATTAGTGTTATAACAGTCAATTACCTATATTCTTTCGCATTATTGCTTTTCCTTTACAAAAAACAGTTATATCATCATTTATAAAATATTTTGAAGTGACGCCCCTATAAAGAAGTAACTGCACTGTATCGGTGTAAAATTTCATCTACCCTACTACTGAATTGAGCTGTACATTTGTATACGAAACTAATACTTTCTTAATTATTATGTTGGTTAATAAACTTTTGTTTAGTTTTAAGACAAATTGTGAAAATACAAAAAACCTGTTAAATTATATCACAGTCATAATAATATTGATTTTATTCCTCTGTTCCTTAATCCACCGTCACAAGTTCAATTTTTTACACAAACTGATATACTTACATCACCATTCCGTTCTTAGAAAAATTATGGAGACACGTAATAGTTAATTTTTGCAACTAATAATTTTATTGCCATTTAATAGAAATTTACCAAATATCAATTCCTGTTTTATTCTGTTTTCTACTTCAAAAGAAAGTTAACGTCTTGTGCTGAATAATAATTTCTTTCAAATAGATTTTCCTTGACCCAATACCAATTACATCTAAAAATAGTATTTTTAAGATGTTAAAATTCATGGAACGTAATAAAGACAATGAATATGTTTAATTCAAATTTCTTTCGGTTACAATTATTAAAACAAATTAAATGTAAAAAAAGTTTGAAGAATAATACAGTTTAAGTTCATATTCAAATGAACTTTACTCATCGAGTTTATAAATGCAATTAATATTTTATGCATCATCTCTTGACATAGTTATATATTACTACATATAATTTAATCCTAAAAAATTTAGTGCGAAGGATCATTAGAAAATAATATTATGAACAGGAACCTATCAATGCGCTAAAAAAATTTAAATCTTGAATCTTTTACCATTAGAAAAACATGTTTTGAAATATTACTTAAACCTAAAATAAAGGTAAACAACAGCTAACAGAACATGTTTTGCTTTTAAAATATGTTCTTCAAGAGTTAGTCTTAGGACCATTATTATTTTTGATATTTATCACTAAATTTTGCATTTGATTTGATCGAGTCTAGCAAATTTGACAATCTTTGGCAACCCATTTAACCAGAGACTTTTAAAACTTGAAAGATTTTCAAGGCCTGCATTATTTATCATCCTACATTTCAGAAAGCTTACTTCAGTGGTGTCCATTTTGAATGCTTTAAGAAATTCTGATTATTCATGCATTCATTGCATTTTATTAAAACAAATGATTTGCAAAATTAATTTTTATTAATCGACAAGTACTAATTATAAGTTAACTGTTGAATGAATATAATTATTGTTATTCATAATTAAGAGTTCAGCGGCATATTGGTCCAGTATCCCTTAACTAAAAATTAAAAATTTATGGCCGTTTGCACCAATATAACTTAAGCTAAAGTATTGCTTTAACACAATCGTTGCTATAGATTTAACAACTTAAACATAGCTTAAGTTTAAGTTGTGTCCGTGCAATCGGCCATTAGAGACAGTTCGCTTACCTGCAAAGAGATTGTGCAAATTGCTTTGGAATAATAATGTAGGAATGGGAAAAATAGCTTTGTTTAAAAGTAGACGCCGCTTTAAAAGTTATTAACAATTTATTAAACATTTACAGCGGATTTTATTGTTTATTTCTCTGTATATTTTTTTTATCAAATTTTTTTAATGTCTTTCTCAGTTTTATATTTTATATCTATTGGTGAATTATTAGTTTTTTTTATAATAAACACATGGAAATCTCTAGCGAAACAGAAAATAACATCGTAAAAACTATATGCTAGTGAACAAAAGACATACAAATAGCTTTCAAGCAGTGAAAACACGACCTGGAGCAGATATAGGCACAGACCAAGTACTAAATGTTGATACAATCAAAATAAGATTAAAGAGAATGACAAAACAGATAAAAATACAAAATATAGAAGCTCGATTAATTAAAGATGAAAAGTAAACACTTACCAAAGAACTTAAAAAACGAATTAAAATTAATAAACACAAGGATAATACCCACACAGATACAATCAACACCGAAACAAATTGGGAGACCTTGAGAAGAATAGCACAAGTCAACCCAGTTACCAAAAAAAATGAGTAAATCCTCAAACTAATGCAAAAAAGACGCGAACTTAAAAACGTAAGCCAAACTGACTATACCAAGGTTGAAAGGGAAATAAAGAGGGAAACAAAAGAGAGTGGCTAAATTCAAAATGTTAAAAAATTAAAATACCGGGAAATAGACATGACAGTTTTAACCTACATAAGAAAGTTTGTGAGGCTGCGGAAATGTATCGACCCAAAACAATAGAATAACTAGTAGGCGAAAACAGTAACATCTTCATACAAAAATCCGAGATGACAAACATATGGAAAAAAGTAATTGAGACACTTTTCAAGGACACAAGATATAACATAGACAATAGTTGGGGTCCCAAGATTTTAAAGGAGGAAGTAAAAAATTCAATAAAATTAGAAAAGAAAGAAAAGCACCTGACGGTGTCCTTATGGAATTTATTAAAATGCTAAGCGATGACTCTATCAACATGATTACAGAGTTATTCAATATTTTACGAAACCGGGGATATCTCTAAAAAGTGGCTACACTCAACCTTTGTTTTCTAAGAAATACACTACTAAGACCTGCGTAAACTATAGAACAATAAGACTTAATGAGCCACTTATTAAAGACCTTTCTTAAAATCATTTACAGTCGCATCCACAGTCACAGAGAACAACAAATGTCTAACACTCAGTTCCGCTTCAGAAACGCGTTAGGTACTAGGAAAGCATTGTTCGGAATACAAGTACTGGTGAAAAAATGTAGATATGTAAACTGCGATGTGTTTGCCTGCTTCATAGACTACGAGAAAGTTTCTTACACAGTACACCATTCAAAGCTATTCAACACCTTACACGAAGCAGGACTAGATAACAAAGAGAATTTGTACTGGAACCCAACCGCCGACATAAGAGTTGAGAGTGTAAACTTATCTAACGAGGAGTCAGACAGCGGTGTGAGCTTTAACATATACTTTTTAACCTATACTCCGAAACCATATTTAAAGAAGCACTATATGAAGCACAGCAAGGAATTCTTGTAAACGGTAAATGGCTTAATAATATAAAATATACTAACAATACCATTGTGTTTTTAAACAATATAATAGGATTCCCGTATTTACTGGAAAGGATGAATCAATGTTAAAAGACAAAATTATGGTCATTAGCAAACAACAACAGATAGAAGAAGAAAATCAACGATAGAAGGGTGGACCCTAACGGAGGCCAACACAAAGAAACTAGAAGATTTTGAAATGTGGGTTTATAAGACGCTTTTTGAGAATTTCTTGAACCAAACACATAACTAACAACTAAGTGCTAAGTAGGTTAAAGGCGGAACTCAAATTCATTAAAACAAAGTAAAAATATCCATATGGCTTGCTAGCAGGCGATAACGGATAGGCATGTAGAGAAGAAGATGTTGAATATGCTATCAAATATTGGGAGATTCATTTAGAGGTACGTTTTATAATGGGGATTTAATTGGAAATTGCGCATGCGTCCGGCCAACTGAATTTGCATTCTTCCTCAGTAGTGTTTAACATTTCATAATGAAATTTTGCTATTAAACAAGAGAAAAAGCTTATTTTAAGTTTAAACTATCAAATAGCAAAACCAAAGTAATATGGAATGAGATGAAACGGTTAAATTTAGGCAGCGGGCGGAGAAATTGCGACAGCTCAATTCTCAAAAATTTAAATACGATCAATAATTATTTTGTTAATAATGCTCCAGATAATATAAAATCTTAATACATTAAATTTTATAAATCTAATAAAGCAATAGTGAATCAATTACACTTAAAATTAATAGATGTTGAGGACGTGTGGAAAATAATTAATTCGCTGAAATGTAATGCAACGGAGCTGACGGATTAAATCTAAAATGATTAAACTATGTTGCCCTTACATATTGCCCCACTTGGTCACATTATCAACAGTTGCATACTCGACTCGCAATTTCCAGACCAGTGGAAGATTGCTCTAGTAACACCGTTACCCAAAATCGCACAACCACTTGAATATAAAGATTTTAGACCAGTCAGTATCTTGCCCTCTTATCAAAGTTATTAAAAAGTTATAAATTTACAGCTACGTTTATTTTACAAAAATAAAATATTACCGGAATTTCATCAGGATTTAGACCTTCATTTACTCCAACCGCGTTTTACATATAACAGATGACATTATACGGGAATGGAATCTGGTAAGATGATTATATTGTACTTTTATTATATAAACCTTCATACACTCTTCACAAATCTTCTCGCTAAACTCATTATTTAGATTAGGGGATGAATAACTAATATTTTCGTAGTTATTTAAGTAATCGAACTCAAAGAGTAAAATTGATCAAAAAATCTGATCTCTCGAACTCACAAAGTGTACCTCAGGGGTCAATTTTGGGACCTTCTATTTCGCTTTATGTTAGTGACTTTTGTAAGCATTTAAGATATTGTAGTAGCCATATGTATGCTGACGATACTCAATATATTACGCAGATAAACCGATTGTATTAATGAAGCAGTTAACAAGATTAATGCAGATTTGGACAGTTTGCTTCAAATGTCTCGTAGACATTCTTTAAAATTAAATCCGTTGAAATCATGTGCATTAGTACTGAGCAAGACTACCGCAGTTACTAAAATTCCAGATATCAAAATTGATAATACAGTTATACCTTTTGTTGACACTGCAATAAATTTAGGAGTGTTCTTCGATAAATCTCTAAGGTTCAAACACCATATTACTAAATGTATTCAAAAAACATACGCTAGTATAAAATTAATTTATCCGCATCGGTTCTATCTTAGTGAAAAAATTAAAATAATGCTGTGTGATCACTAGTGCTGTCACAATTCTCCTATTGTGCTCCTGTATATGAACCGTGCTTAGATGTTGAGACATTGCAGCGTATCCAACGTGTTCAGAACAACTGTTTATGATTAATTTATGGACTATTAAAATCTCAACACATTTCGCACAAGTTGATCGATGCTCATTGGATTTCTATGAAAGATAGGCTATATTTGCAATTGGTAACTCTGTATCACAAAATAATAACTGAGCAACAACCTCCATATTTATATAATAAAATCAGGTTTCGAACAGATGTTCATTATTTAAACTTACGACATAGGGGCTTGATAACCATATCACAACATACTACATCATTATTTAAACGCTGTTTCTCTTATAATGTAGCAAATCTGTACAACGGTGTCCCTCCGTCTTATAAACAGTTATCGGTCAATCAATTTAAGAAACGACTTTTTCTCGTTTATTCACTCTGAAAACCAAGAAGAATGAAACTAATTGGTTCTATAATTTTATTTTTTATTTTAAATTTTGTCGGTGTCCAGGTTTTATATTGCACTTTGATACTATTTTTGTACCTTGTGTTATTTTGATATTTTTAATTTCATGGGGAGAGTGGAAGAGCAGCTTTGTCTGAACTCTCTCCTATTTTTATGCAATGAATAATATTGTAATTATTTGTATTAAATTCTTAGTTTTGTGTAAAAATAAATATTATTATTATTATTATTATTATTATAAGACTTAATCCGGCACAGCACCTACAGCTTATGGAAAAATATGTCCCTATTTCTTCAAAATGGTAAATGATGATCGTTATCGAGCCATCATAACAGACTATTTAATACCTAAAATTGAAGCCCGTGATTTCGACGAATGTTGGTTTATTACAGCCTGTGAAACCATGGTTGTATTGTGGGAGCAATATTCAATGAACAAATTCATTAAAAATTGAACTTCAGAATGACTGTTAACCGCTTTGGCATCAAAAGCAATTAGCTTTAGGAATTGGTTCTCATGATAATAAAGTGGCTACATTAACTTGTTTGTTTTCACATTAACACCTTTGACATTAATGTGCATTTTATTTTTAATGTTACCTACATGAAAATGTGCAACTAAACAAAACTGATTAAACAATTTTAAAGAAATAAATAAGACTTGCAAGAAGAAAAAAAATTTAAAATTTTTTAGATTTATTTTTACGATAAATCTTCTCTCTTCTTCCTTGCTTTATTCTTCATAATGACTAATATCACAAAAAATATTCCTAGTTTTGTTGGTAAAAAAACCTCTAGAGTCAGCAAATTTTAATTAATTATTTCCCGTCATGGATCGCAGCGTCATTCTAGAGTTTTGCCTCTCCTTACGTTCGGCGTCTGACAAACCATATTTCCTCTGTTGCTCATTCATCTACCTTAGCCAACTGTTTCTTGGTCTTCCTTTCTTGTTAACAGCTGCTACTAGATTTCTTATCACCTTCTGCACCACATGATCTTCTTGTGAGTTGTAAACCTTTTCAAACCTAAGAACTACGTTTATAGTCCATTTTCTCGACTACAGATTTTTTCATGTGTAAGGTTCCTCTGATCTTTTCGCTTCTTATGTGGTCTAACTTTGTAACATCAAGGAACATGAGACACATCTTCATCTCAACAGTTGTGAGGGCTCGATTGAACTTTTCATACATTGTCCAGCATTTGGCAGCATACGTAAGGGCGGGTCTGATTACTATTGTGTAAATTTTTCCCTTCAGTTTGGGTGGCATTCTTCTATCGCAAAGTATAGACAAGTTTTCTTGCCACTTTAACCAGCCAATGCTTATTCTGTGGTTTACATCTTCATCGCAACTTGCATCCTTTAAAACTATTGAGCCTAGATACTTGAAACTTGAACATTTGGTCATTACTACATTTCCATCGATCATAATATCTGCACAGGGTGCATGAATGTCGCTAAATGGGAGGAACAGATATTCTGTTTTTCCTCTACTTATCTTTTTATTGTCTTCTAGTATCTTTAACCAACGGTTGAAACATTCCTGAATCTTCACTACACACTCACTTGCTAATGCTCCATCATCGGCAAATAGTAGTCTAAGTAGAATCTCATCCATGATGTCAGCAGTCAGGTAGTTTATCACTAGATTAAAAAAAAAGTGGGCTGAGTACACTTCGATGGTATACGCCTACTCTCACGAGGAAAGGCTATGCTGTTCGTGCTGTGAATCGTATGCTTGTTGTAACTTGATCATACATGTCCATTATCATTTTAATGTAACTTTCTGGGACTCCATGGCTTTTAAAGGCGATCCGGATAAGTTCTCGCGGCACACGGTCAAACGCTTTCTTTAAATCTATGAAGATTAAGTGTAGGTCTCGCTTCGCATCTTGGAATTTCTCAACAAGAATACGCATGGCCTGAATTGCATTGACTGTTGATTTACCAGGCAAAAATCCACACTGGTTCATATGGATCTTCGGCAAAACAATCTGAAGTATTCTATTATACACCACACGCTCCCATATCTTCATTGAGTGAGAAAGTAACTTGATGCCTTGATAATTTTGACATTTTTGTAAATCTCCTGTATGTTTATAAAAAGGCAGTAAAATGCTCTCACAAAATGCAGCAGGCATTTTGTCTCCTTTTTTCATCTTATTGAAAAGGATTCAAAGTATCGTGTTTCATTCGTCTCCTACAGACTTCCAAAATTCCGACGGCAATCCATCCGGACCTACGGCTCGACCTCGTTTTATTTGTTGCACTGCTTCAGCTATTTCCTCTACCGTAAAATCAGTTATTTCAATATTAGTAATCGGATGAGCATTTGGAGTCGCTGTTTGCGGAAACTCCTCATTCAGAAGCGTATGAAAGTAGTTTCTACACCTATTGGTAATATTGGTATCTTCTGTTAAAAGGTTCCCATCATGGTTTTCGATGAATTTGGGTGATGAGATAGGTTTATTGTTATTCCTTTGCTGAGCAGTTATCTTGAAAATCATTCAGCTACTGTCTGGTGCCTCAAGATCTTCATAGAACTTTTGGCATTGGATTGCCTTTCTCCTTCTCAACGCCTCCTTCTCTTTAACTAAACCTAGGTCACTTAATGACCACGCTCTAAATGCCTCCTTCTTTTCCCTCACCGCTGTTTTGAGTGCCTCTCCCTTCCAGAACCAAGCTTCTTTTCTAATGTTTAGTTGACCCTTTAATGTTCCTAACAGTTTAATACTCATTAGTCGGTCGCTAACTTTGTTGATGCTTACGATGTTGCTTTGTAATGGCTTTGAAAAAATGACACCTACACCATTTCTGTTGTTGATCAAACCTTGATAATGGATTTTAAACTCTTTGTCTTTGTGTCAAGATACCTTGCCTTGTTTCCCTGGTTTCGTTATTTGGTTTCCTGTACGCAGAGTATGTCTATGCTTCTCCGTTTTATTACATCTTTAAGCTGGTAACTGTTCTGTTTCATACTGCCTACATTCCACGATCTAATTCTTAATTGTCTAGGTTTAGTTGGAAGCTTTATTTTGCCTGCACCCGGAATGTTTTAGGCTCTGACCCGTTTAGCTTTTCCACTTTGCGGTCCGGGATCACTTACCATGTTTATTGTATCTGTAACCATAATTTCCATAAAGCTGTGAATCCATTATTTGAAACCTATCTGGATTAAAAGATTGGTTGAATTTTGACACCAGCATGCTACGCTTTTCCTAATTTAACTCTTTCTTTTTAACCTCACCGGTGGTCTCCAGACGTGAGTACCACATGGCTGCATGCTGACTATGGGGGCAGTCTATAGATGTTGATCTGTGTCACTGGCTCACTTGTTGTTACATTGTCAGCATTTGAGCAAGTTTGTGCTGTTTTACTCCGGTGCCCATTCGGAGGGTCTTAAACCAAGACCAGCGTTTTGAAGTAAGCATTTCTTCAAACTTAATCTTTCAACAAGAGATTAAGCGCCCTTTATTCGCTACACGCAAGACCCAGGAAACATCCAACTTCCCATACCAAATTTATTATTCTGTATCATCACAATATTTACCTTCATTTAATAAAAATGTATTAAAAAGAATTTAATTCAAAAATCTTCCAAATTTCTTTTTGATCTAGAAAAAGTGTACATTATTGTAAATATTAAATAATTATTTTTGCAGTACATTTGCGTATTTGTTAATATAATGTTATTAGCAGTATAATGAATAAAACAATAAAAAAGACTAATAATGTGACAAGCATCGGCTGTAGCGCTTGAGAGCTGTGCTACTAATCAAGTTGCGCTACCCGCCAAAAGCTATTGCTGCTATTTTTTTTTTAACTACTAATTCACAGATTCTTGAATTTTTAAAATAACTATTTGTTTTACACATTTTGTTTCAAATAATAGTTGTTTATAATTTAATTATACACAACTTTTGTTTAAACTATTTTTTAATCCGATAGGTGTTTCATGTGATATAACAATCACTTGACAATAATTGTTGTAACAATATCTCTACAATATCTTCTGTTTGTACAATTTTTTTCTAAAACGCAATTTTATTTACTCTTATCATGGTGATGTGGAGTTCTGTGGTAAATGTTTGTTTTTAATAGTTTACACTGCCGATGCCGCACAAAATGGATTTCAAAACTATATTATTTGTCTCTTATACATTTATTTAAACATAAACAATTTAATCTAATTAGTTGTTAGTACGAGTTAGTCAATCGTTTAATGCAAAACTTTTCTATAATCGTGTCTAGTTTTTCTGAAGTAAAATTTTTGTACTATTCAGAAATGTTTATTTATTAGAACTCACTATTTAAAAGACAACTGGAGATAAACAAATTTTCGTTACTTAATACCTTGAAAACTTATAATTTACATTTTTGTCAATGTATGATAATGCAACAGGTGCTACGAATAGAGGTGAATCCACTCTTGAAAAATAAAGACTTCCTAACATCTAATAATCTATACTACATTATCAACCATCAAAGATGTTCAATTCTTTAAATAGTTATTGACTTAAAAAGTACATGACAATTTATTTGATCATGTAAAATTTAACAAAAAAGTGTAAGTTGAAGACAAGCTTGTTGTTAAGTTGACATGAATTGTGAAAACGTTGTGCAAACACATTATGTTGTTTATGATTTAAACTCAACGTTACGTAAACAGTATACAAGTTTATACCAACAATAAAATAGTAAGTACAAAATGGAACGTCGTACATACATAATTGCTGTAACACTAGCTGAGCAAATTTAACTGAACTTCAACATCAGTATATTATTACAGAAAGTATTTAACTTTATTTTTATCCTTTTAGGTTTCACCGATATTAAAATAAATGCATGCATCTTGTTTTAACGGACCATTAGCAATAAATTTTCTATTGGTACTAATAGTAAATTTATTATTTTTAAGCGCGTAGTTCGTATTCTTGACAACCTCTTTTCAAACACTAGGCGTTTATAATTTTATTAATTATACAGTCAAATTTTTTTTATTCTTGTGGTCTTACATTAAAAACAATTTATGACAGAATTAAAAAAACACTAGGAATTTCAAAATATTTGCAATTTAAAGTAAT
The DNA here is from genome assembly GCA_030710515.1 of Abscondita cerata. Classification (NCBI taxonomy): domain Eukaryota; kingdom Metazoa; phylum Arthropoda; class Insecta; order Coleoptera; family Lampyridae; genus Abscondita; species Abscondita cerata. Next base: position 161,370 of record JALBCR010000587.1, on the reverse strand, counting down.
AAGTCTTAAATTCGTCTAAGTTAAGATCTGATTACTTAAGGAAAGCTTTAAAATATAGTCGTCGTGAATTTAAGGCTAAGATCTAATTGAGTCCAAAAATCTAGACAACATCATTTGTTTCTTAGACTAAGTCATAGTTTAACTTTTCGTGTTAAAATTTTGAAATATTTTTTATGTTCATAGATAAAATTAATATCAAACTATTGAGAGCTTTATATAAATTTTAATTTTAATTTATGGAATCATATATGTGCGATTTATATGTCAAATATTGATATTTTAATTTTCGTATTGTTACATTGCAGTGATCACAAAGTCTTTGCAATGTATCAATTTTTATTCATATGTATTGTAAATTATTAACTTGTGTACAGTATAGTATGAGTATAAATCCTTATAAGTTGTACTTGCTCAAACTAAATTAAAGTGGAAAAAAACGTTTTGAAAAACGAACAATGATGGGTGTGGAGTTAATATGATGCACAAAATAATGAGTGTGTCGTTAACATTTTAAAAACACGGTTTTAAAATAAATAAAAAGTGTATTTTGAAGAAATTAATAAATAAAGCATTATTAGAAAGAAAATATGAAGAGTATAAACACTAAGCAATTAAGGTAATTACGAACAAAAAACATTGTATAAAACCTAGATTATAGAGGCCATCCATTAAAGTCGGTCATGTCATCAGTAAATGTAAGTAAGATTAGTGTGTAAAATAGTAATAAATTATTTTGTATACAAAAAAATAGGAAACAAATAGGAGAAAAATTGGAAAAAAAATTTCCCTTCTGATGAAGCTCCTTACAATGGGTGGCAAAACGTTGACAACTACGGTTACCTTTTTCACGGTCCAATCCCGGAAGGCGTTTTTGTTCCAATAATAACTCTGGCCGTAAAGCCCTAATTCTTACAAGTTAGTTTTGAAATGTGCGAATGTAAAAATTAAGAAAAAAATAAAAAAGTCAAAACAATTGATAAGAAGGTGGGGTTTGTATTAAAGTAATTAAAAATATAAAAAAAGTAGTCAGTTACGTAGTGGGAAAGGTAGAAACTCAAAAATAACTAAGGATGAAACGTAAAATGTAGATAAATAAAAACTATAGCAGATAAAGATTAATTAATGGATTGTAGATTATTATACAGTATGTAAACGACAAAAAAAAGTGATATGAGAAAAATTATAAATAAAGTTATAAAATAATAAAGAATAAGAAGATGTAATACACATACATACGAAATGATTTTTTGTAAAGAGAATTGAATTCAAAGTTTGAGGAAAAATGAGAGAAATATTCCGTTGAGAGAACAGGAAAAAAAAAGAATAAATTTAGAAAAGAATACTGCTGATTATTCATTATTTAAGAAAAATCAGAGATAAAGGTACGGAAAAACATTTGATCAGATATGAAAAGAAGATTAAGAAAAGAGAATAAAATTTAAAGAAGACAACTTAGTAATAATAAAAAGTTTAAGGCTGTTCTCTCAGGGAGGTTTAAAGTTTATGTAAATTTATCTCGCTTATTTTTAGAAATGTTTTCCTGATTTTGCACAAACACATAGCTAACATTATTATTTATGTCGTGCAGGAGCTATTTTTTTTATTTTCGTCTTCGTTGTATTTAATTTAATTAAAACGTAAAATAACAGAAAAATGGATTTTTGTATAAGCCCAAATTTCGACTCCTGCGCGACATAGATAATAATTTTCTGACAACCCTATTTCTTTTTATATTTTACTTAAAAATCAATGAGAAAAATTAACATTAAGTAAACGATAAATACTGAAAACTCTTGGAGAACTGTGAAATGAATGTACTTGCGGGCGAATTTTTCTGAGCGCAACAGGCCAGACTTGGAAGCCGATTAATATTAATAGATAAATAATATATATTGTTGAATTGTTGATGTCAATTTTTTTTGTACATGACGTGCATTTTAAACAGTTTTAGAAACAGAAAAAACAACAAATAGCTATTTATGTAACAAGAAATAAAAATAGTGAACCGCCTACTAGAAATCTAAAATTGTCCCGAGTGATAAAACAGCCTTAAGAAAAGGTAGAAGGAATAAAAAATTATGTGTGAAATTAATGGATCGATATAGGTGTAGAACCTTACACAGTGTTACATTATCCTAGCTAATAGGCAATCACACACAAAAAAAAACGTTGCATTGGTTTAAAAGCTGTTTAATCTGTTACACATATAATACGTCATACATAAAATATATCAGTAGCAAAACAGCATATCGTGCTCTCTCGGTGATATTTTACACTAAGATTATAATGTAATTAGTCACAGTAAACAAATAATAGACATAATTGTATAACCGTAGGTATTAAATGAAACGGTTTTTTATCCTTCCTGAGCGTTGTTCTTAACCAGCTAGCTACGCCCACAGAGCGTGTGGATTGAAATGTAATAATGAGTAATTAATTATAAGCCCCACCTTGACTTAAAACGTACTTCATCAAAGAAGTCAAGGTTATTTTGATAATAATACGAACAAACAGGATAAGAAACCGTTGAGTACAAATAATTGGTCAAACGACCCACAATTTTTTGACATTAACAAATAATCACATACGTTCAATCAATCAATCAATAGTTAAATAATAATTTGGTACTGGTAATTAAATTGTTTAGATACACACGCTAAAATTTAAATAGCTGCAAAACAAAGCACTGATGATTATTTAGGTCAGCGGCAAAGTATTGAAGAAAAATCGCTTTGCGGTGGTAAGACGAGATACCCCAAAGCCGCTGCTTTCCGCTATCTTGCGTGACAGAATTTCACTCGGCATATCCTAACAGCATGGTTTTATTTTTGCATTCGTCGAGTACCAGTAAAGGTCGAGAGGTTAATTCTTCCAATTACAACAGCATAAGGCAGGAACGATTCTAGAAGACAACCTACAATTTCTAAACGTAATCAAATCTCAGCATACATCGAACAAAATAATCCCAGAGAATACGAACGGACAAGGAAACTGTAATAATTAGAGAAAGCAAATGAAACAAATTATTCGGCACGTGTTAAAATATATGTCAGTACGCCCACCTGCAAACTTTCATTCTAAACAACATCTTGGTTTATTATTTATTACATATCCGGTGTAATTTACGTTTCACCAAAGGCGGATGATTAAAACAACTTTGAATTAGTTGATTACTTGTGTTAGAATTTCTTTTGCAGTTCCTTTATTACAACACACGACTGTTGTCGGATAAAAAAAAGAAAACACGGGCGCTATTAGATTTAGACGTTGACCTTCCCCTATTAAACTCGCGGTGAAGGTAAACAGGGCCGTAATAAGCTAAATAACACATACGCAGGAAAATCCCAACGTTAAAAAAGCAAACGCTACTAAACTTGAACCTTTGTCGTAACAACAGTCAGGTTTTTTTTACAACTAAACATATAAAAATACATTGATTGACACGTACTTTTTAAAATTAAACATATGAATAAGCATTTTAATTTGTGGCCGTAGATATCAATTAATACAAATAAATCAATACATATTTCTGCAAATTCTGTTTTAAGCGACAAATTTTCAGCATTTTTACAAAGCAAGAAAAAATGTAAATTAATTATTTGTTTTAGCATACGTCACAATAGAACAGATTTTGTTAAAAATTAAAATGCTTTCAATAATCGGCATGGCTTTCTCATTGAAATATTATCGTATTTTTATTTTTTAAAAATCTATGTCGATCAATAGAAAAATGGTTACATGGATTTCCGATGTTTAGTCGTAAAAACTTCTCTGTGGAATAAATAAAGTAATAAATAACACAACCAATGAATTGAAAAATATTGATATGGTCAAGAAAGTGGAAAATTTCTTGTTAATCTGATCTATCCTTTATTAATGATGAGGAATAAAATTGTCAGAAAATTTGTTTAAGTTGCAAAAATATTTATCTGTTTTTATATTTTAATAATTACAAATTTTATTAATCCAAACAGTTAGAGATAAGATATAGTTGACTAGTTGGTAAGATATTTAAAGTTAAAATATAGTATACGAGATGTACTGTATAGTATTTCAATAAACTTGTGTATTGTATAGTATGATAATATATCGATATAAGGTGTACGTGCTAAAACGGAATAAAAGTGGGGAGATTGTTGAGCAACAAACGATGAAGTGTGTTAAGCTAAGATGATTAATAATTCAATGAATATGTTAACATTATTGTTATTCTTTTAAAAACACGAATTTATGCCAATGGGCAATAATACATAAAATGCATTACAAAGTAATTAGTAAATGAAGCATTACTGTAAAGTAAATATGAAGAGTATGGACAGTAAGCATCAAGGTTATTACGAACAAAGAACATTGTACGAAATCAAGGCCATAGAAGTCATCGTTCAAAGTCGCATAAGATTGCACCAGTCTCATTTTCATTAATGCAAATAAGGTGAGTGTGTTAAGAAAGTAATAAAATATTTTGTGTACAAAAAATATTGTAGTAGGAATATTTTTTAAGTTACTTTAAAAAGCACACGTTTCACACGTTACTTAGAATAGTTTTGATGAACGTACATTGTTATGTAAACTTTGTATACCCCGATGTTTGCACTATTAGTTACTTTAGTCTTGAGTCCCAGTAACTGCAATATGTTTATAGGGAATTGCAACGTACTTCTTAATTAAGTATTAATAGGTTGCATATCATCTTACATAGGTTTGGATCTTGTTTTGTTTGTGAACGAGCTTATTGTTTTTGTCGGCACTCGGAAATATTTAAGTCGCCATGCTCTACCACAAAAAAAGATGTTTCAAAGGACCAAGAAGTGTATTTTATTTTTTTAGGTTTTAAGTGTTGAATTTTGCTTGGTTGTCCGGTTTCGTTATCAACAAAAACCGTTTAATATGTACGTTGTACTTTTTACAAGATTTGGTTATTTTAAACACGTTTTATTTAAACTAACGTTTTACAAATGATAAATTAATGTGTTCGTTATATACTAAGAGTAGATAAAACATTTTTCAAACCTAAAAACATTTGGCTATTTTAAATCATTATTGCAATTCGGAAAACTCAACTTAAGTATAATTTGAATAGATGGTGTGTGATGAATTTATCATTCAAACACAACACTGCAGAACATTGTTTAAAAATTTAAATGTGGAGCATCTGAACATTGATTTTAAATATAGCGCACTTCGTTCTTGTTATTTTGATTGACAAGTAAGAGAATATCTGACACTCTAATAACAAAAATTGAAACGTGAAAAAATATACATTAAAATTTCATCTACAACAAGCTTTTTTACATACTTCGAACACTTACTCTTACATAAAACTAAATCTGTTTTGTTTAATTCGTTACACATACGGAAATAGCGGCCACTATATCTTTCAGTGAAACAATGGCTGACTATATTATCACTATTATTATTATCCGACGGATTTGCAACGTTTATTCGTCAGATATCATGTCAAATGGCATAGTAATGTATATATACAAAAGTAATTTTCCACACAAAACATGTACGCCTGATTCATCATCGCACGCATTAGTACTAAATATAAATTTATCGTTCTTCAAGCAATAGGATGAAAATATATGCATAGGTTTTTTATGACACGTGAAAATGTTCGTGTGTTCAATCCCAGATTTTCGTACAATTTAAAATATACATTAGAATATAATTTATTTATTACGTTTGTTAACAATTCAAAATCGACTTTTTCATTATCCAGACTACTACTCCAATATTAAAATAAGTTTTTAGGGTCTGTTTTATTTTTAAGTTGCACGGCAATCCTGTATTGATTTTAGTGCTTAGTTTTTTTAATTACAAATACTTTATTTGTCTAAAGGTAAATTTAGTTGCAATTTCATCCATCGCTTGGAGAAATTCTTACTGTTAATTATCTCTTTTTTGTGTTCCTATACTTTAGTTAATTGATTTTCGATTTACAATTTGTAATTTAATAAAACTCATTAAGATACAGATTTTTTCTTCAGATTGAATAAATTTGGAACCAATAGAAAACCACCATTATATTAATATTAAATTCACTGCAAGAAGACATACCGTGTGTCCCACGATAATGTGCGTGTTCTACGTTAAATTCAAAATTAATGCATATCTTATGTAAGTGTTTAAAGCGTATTTTAATAAAAAAGAAACAATAAAAAATTTTATAAAGATTTACGCTAAAACTCCGGATTCGATTCCAATTGCAAAAACTTTTTTTAATTAAGGAAACTATTATAAATGTTATTAACAATACAACTTTTATAAAATTAATCTAATATATTTTTAAAATGTGAAATCCACTTTAAAATTGTAGTATAATATCAATAATAAGGTTATTAAAAAAAATACTGAGTCGGAATCGAACACTGGTTAAGAAGGGCAAGATATTACTAGGCGACGAACTAACAAATTTGTCCACAAATGACGCTTATTAAATAAAAATTTATTCAATTTATAAATAAACATTTATAAAAAGTAACCTAAAAAATAACTTGTTTTACTAGTTTTTTAATAAAATACGTTTTTAATACCCTAAAAATTATACCATTTGGTATTTACACTAAAGCAGGTATAATAATAAAAGCATTTGTGCTGGTGTTACTCATAGTTTGTAGCTGAAGACTAGGAAATCTTTTGTTTCGTAAATCATTTAAGATCTATAAGGAAAGGGCATGAATGCACCAAGTTTTAAATTGTGTTTGCATTTTAACCATTTTGTGCCTTATCATCGGTCACTATGTATACGATCCCTTCGTGGGTGTTCTTGTTTGTGTAAAATAAATTGAACGAGGTTAAGTAAAAGTGCAGAAACAGGACAAACAGTAATAAGTAAGTATGTTTACGTTTTCAATTTTTATAAAATTCTTTTGTTAGATTTTGCATCATAGATGCATGTAATACAAATGAATGCATGTAGGATTTGCTAGGCACTACTGAGTTAACGTTTTTTATTACTCTCTTTTAACAAACTTTTTCTTTTTTCTATCTGTGTTAAGTTTCGCAACACTACCGATCAGGAAATTTGGTTTTTGTGTTTTTATCAACAGTAAAAACGCATGTAGAAAAATCCATCAAATGTAATCACAACAACACATTCAATAATATGTATATTGTTCTTAAAATATTGAATTTTTTGTAATTGCTTTTTGCATCTCTGAGGCAAAATTAATGTTTATATTAATTTTGAATATGATAAAAAACCGTACTATTTATTGAATATAGAAATCTAGTTGTAAAATTAGTAAATAATTTAGTTTATTCAGCTTAGACAAGGACTCTACTCAGTTTTATTCATTTCCTTATTTAGATAGTTACGGGTAGCCCTATAATTAAAAAATTAACATATTTTACTTATAGGATTGATTTGATTGAAGAAGAAATCTGAATTACAATCATAATTTAATACTTTATTTTGTATTTTGTAGTGTTTGTATGTTACAATACTTATGAATTTGTGCGTATTTGTAGATGTATTAAAATTTTTCCTTTGTAAACATAAAAAAATAAAAAAAATTACTTTTTCTTTGTAAATTGATTTAATATTACTTTATTATTTGAAATATTGAATAAATATCATTTTTAAATACTCTGAAAATATTATTAGAGAAACTTAATTCAAATATTTTAAGTATTTCTAATAAAGCAATTTATAATATTTGATAATAATTTGATTGAAATATTTATGTAAGATTTATTTCAAATATTTTGTATATGTTTACCTAAAATATTTGACAAATATTTTTTTAATATATAAAAGTGTTACGTTTAATTGTTTGATTCATATTATTTAATAATATTTTCATAATATTTTGTGCTACTTGGGTACTCATTATTATTATATCAATTTGTTCTATTTTATCTATTGAACCTACTAGGTTGCTATATTATGTTCGACTTGTGTCAGAAGAAAATATTTATTACTTTTTAATTTAACATATTAAATGCCTATCTCAACTTTTCCGTGGAACGCAGTATAATGTACAACTTGAGAACCAATAGAAATGTACTATTTCTCCTACTGCTGTTTTAATAACAATTATTAATTCCTTATTTTTTAATTTCTCAAAAGAAAATGTATAAAATAAAACATTAAAACCGAAAACATTATGTTATTCACTTACGTTTAAAATTTCAAATACATTATTTATCATATAGTTTGTTCATCTGACCTTTGAAATAATATATTTAAGCCAAAGTAAAGTTTTCACATTGAGATAAAGATAATAGACAAACAAAAAAGATTAAAAATTATTATAGATGGGAAATTAAAAAAAAGTCATATTATTTAAATATTGCACTATGATACATACGGTAATTAGAACACAAAATTGATTATACCTATGTATACAAATACATACAAATCAAGTTTTTTTTAATTAAGTTTATCTCAAATTAAACTTTATCATATGCAAATGTATTAAATATTTAGTTCATCACTAATGAACCAATAAATACATCTGGTTTATTAATAGTATGCAGTTAATTTATTATCTAATTAATCTAATTAATTGATAACAAAATCTATTGACTTACATACATTATATTGACTAAAAGAAAAAAAAATTGTATTAGTAATGATACGCAATAAGTTGATTAGACATGAAGACATCAACAAATACATATAGGCACCATATACAGTGTGTCTATCTTTGTGAAACATTTTTATTATTAATTTTACAAAAAAAGTTATTCTTTATAAAAAGGTGTATGTTCTAAAATATATATTACAATTATTACATAACATTTTTTTTAGTTGTATACGAGGTTTGACAAAAATTAGTTTGGGGACAAGAGTAGCGCATCTTTATTTGCAACAATATCAAAAACTGTGGTTATGAAAAATTGCTCGGAATAGAAAACTATGTTTTAATTTGCATTACGTTTTTCTACTAACAAAAATTTTTACAATTTTTTAAAACAAACTATCGATACTGAACATTTATCTTTTTATAGAAACATGATAATTTTTCCGTTCGGTTTAGAAAAAATTTTATTTATAGGTTGTAGAGTAAAAATTAGATACGGTGTAAGGAAATAATTCACATTTATAAAGCAAATGTGCATCACAAAGCAATTTGTAAAATTAAAGTAAACATTTCAGTATCGTCCAACAATAGTTAAATGAATATAATTGCTAAGCCGTTATACAAACCTACGAGAGTACGTCGGGATAAACGAGGTATTCTTAAGACGAGTTAAAAATTCTCACTCTAACAAAACAAAAATAATATTGCGTTTTAGAAAAAAATGTTTTAAACAAAAGTTATAGACAATAGAATTTTTAACAACTTTTTTCCCTCAGCTTCTTTTGTATAATTGATATTGATGGAAATAGTGTTACAACAAAATTAGTGTCACGTGATTGTTATATCTCAGTAATTATTTATTGGATCATAAAATAGTTTAAACAAAAATTGTGTATAATTAAATTATAAACAACTTTTTAAACTTTATAAAAATGTGTAAAATGGATATTTTTTTTAAATATTTTAAAAATTTAAAAATTGTGTAGGTTAACGAGCCTTTTGGTTATATAGATTTTGCCTAAAATTTAATCAAATTTCTAAAATTTTAAATAAGATTAATGTACTAAGTTTCATAAAAATCGTCGATTAATTCCCTATCATACGATATTTATAAGATGTGGAATAAAAATATCCTATTTCAAAAATTTTGTATGAACCATTATGTTGCTGGTGAAAATGTATTATCGATTTCGGTCAGTAGGTCTTTTACAGTTTGTTTAGATTGTGTGACGGTAATTTTTTTTTTAATTTATTCCTTTCGGAGCCGCTGGTGAAATTTCTGAGTTTTGGTGACTTTGTGTGTAATTTTACCCTGGTAGTTAGGCAATTTTATTTACTTTCGAGCATTGCGGTAGGTATCATGTTTCCAAATTAACTTACTTTTCTTTTCCTTTTTGAATTGTGCCTTTGACGTAGAAAGTTGTGCACTCCAGTTTAACATTAGGGATAAAGTCTAATAAAGTACCATTATTAATTAATGGGTAATGAAAGTAAACCCCATGCCAAGTTCTTAATATTACCGGAAGATTTATTAACATCTACGTTGTGAGTAACGTTTCATGATTTATAACCGTGAACTTTGGAGCTTATTGTTTTTTTACACACGTTTTAACGTTTAGAAGTTCCACCGGGTAATGTTTGATTGGAATGAATAACTACAAAGCAATTTGTCTAATTATGGTTGCTTATATGAGAGATAACAAGACAACATCAACTTTACTTTGGACTATTACTAATACTCATCTACTTTAATGGACTATTTGTTCAGTCAAGGTGTTCATCGAAGATAAATTGATTGACCCCTGAACTTATCTATACATCCAGCTAAGGACATCTTTATTATTGCTATTCTCTTCTAACCTCTTTGTACTACTTTTCATCCGTTTTGGAATTACTATCTGACTACTCTTCATTGTAATCATCGATAAACTAGATAAGTAAATTTACCAACATAATCCTTGCGCTTTATATTTGATGGATGTGATATAATAAATCTTTTGGAAGTCAGTGTCCTATGCTTGCGCTTTTTCTTTACTTTTAGATTTGTTGTCGATTACCGGTACGCAACGTGAGTTTTTTTTTTATTTAACGTTAATAAGAATAAGGCAATTGTTTATGTGTAATCTCTTTAAAATTTAATTATCGGTCATGTTCAAAACTCTTCGGGGACATTATCCACTGAGTGGCGTACTGTTCAGAACGGATATTCTTAAATTTAACATTTGTAATTAATTATTTTTAAAATCTAGTGTAGCTTCCTATAAGCATTTGTTGTGTATTTTATGTGTGTTTTGTGTCTATTACTGGTCTGTCGTTTTACAAAAATTATATCATATTATAGCATGCCCAACTTGATTGCGGGGCTTCTTTCCTGAAACGTCTATCCGTAACTTTTGAGAAAATTCATTAACCATTTCCCAAACACCGTTTGAAACAAAAGTACCCCAGTCTCCATTGCAACTTATCCATTCAGTGTTAAAATCTGTCCAATAAAAGTAATTGATCTCTGAAAAACTAAAAGCTTTTTTTACCAGCTCACTAAGATTTGTCACAACAGCGTAAGTTGCACTCTCGGAATGGTAAAGGTCTTCTTAATTTGAGATAACCTTGAATTTTTCAAAAAAAATATGTCATTTGAGGTGTATCTATGAGCGCATATAAATGACATTGGCGATATCATGCTAAACCGCATCACAAAAGACATAAACTGGTCGAGAAGCATTTGAAAGTTGACAATGAAGGGGAATCTGAAATACTTGTTAAGTTGATGTTAAATGTCTGAAAGCAGCACTTCGTTATAGCCAAATTTCTGAATCAACTTTTTCCGAAATGTCATGATATGGTTTGTATTTTTACTGGATCAAAGATTTTTAGTTACAACACACATGTCAACTGTATTACTTATGTCAGTCTTAATATGTCTGTAGTACAATTGATGGCCAGCGATGACTAGGGCATATGCACCGCAAAAATGGGTCGGTAAAAAAATTACTTACCCGAAGAAAACTCTGTAGAGGCTGTAAACAGATTAACTCTTGTTTCTTTTTAATTTTAAATAGAGGCCAACTTTTTAATTTTTTTTATTTATTTAATTTATCAATTTATCCTGAGGCGTACAATTGTCCCTCTTGTCGTACGCGTTTTATTCTATTTTGAGAAAGTGAGTCGTGCTCTAAAAAACAACTGACAGTGACACTCGATATAGGTTTAACCTATGCAAACATAGGAGATGAATTTTCTTTAAACACTTACCTCCTAGGGTCTGAGACTAATCGGTAATAACTTTGGTTGCGTTTTCAAATTTGGAGGTTTTTAGAGCCCAATGTACTTTTCCACAAGAACAAAGTATACGATAAACCCGATTATTAAAAGAGGGTATATGTTGTCCTTTGTTAATCTAATGATATGCTGAATTGTCGTAGTTGGTTCAAAGATGGTCTGGATGTCGTCTATTTATCAAATTTTTCCTATGTGGTCTGTGTGTGTGGGCGGTAGTAAGTCGACTCTCGGATTTCTTTAAAACTTTATTGATCTTCTAGTTGCACCTCTTAGCCTAACGTAGAATCTTCGTGTGTTTCAAAAATCTGTGGATCTTAAATCTTCAAGCTCGTTTTGTCAGAGACTTGATCATTCCCTATTTTTGGCTTCGATAGCTGTTCAATAAAGCATGCAAGTACTTGTTTGTGAGTGAAGATTTTTTGCACCCAGTGTGCCTAGTTTGTTTGTTTGTTTTCTTTCGTTTCTTTACTAACACATCCAAGAAAGCCAGTTATTGTTAAACTTTTGTCTTTATGGTAAACTAGATACTGGGGTGTTGACTGCTCAAATCTCAAAGATACTGTGGTTCCAAAGCACATTCGTATCATTTACGTACCGGAACCATGTCGCTTTTGTTTCAAAATTCTCTATGAAGAGATTGGCTATCGCTGGACTACTGGTCTTTCCTACATGTGCTTATAGCAGCAAATTCGGTAATACTGTTTTAATTATTGTCCGGGAAAGTCTTAATAACTTCAACAGGATCTGTGGTTAATAATAACTGTAAAGATATATAGTGTTTACCGAGGAAACGTCTTGACTATGATGATCTTTTCCCTAAAAAAGGTTTAATTTTGGATTTCATTAATTTACTTAATCCTTAATATTTCCAAATATGTGTAAGACAAACAGGGCAAACAACATTTTTTTGAAAAGCAGAACTTTAATGTACAGGGTGTTGCATTTAAGACATTTAGTAAAATTCAAATTAAAATGAGAGATATTGGGACAAATATTTGGGTTATTGGTATTTGAAAATGACTTTAAATTATAAAAACTAAAATATTTTATTCAAAACGTATTTTACTAAAAAATTAGTAAAACAAATTATTGTTTGTGAAATTTTATTTATTAAGCCCACTTTGTGGACGTATTAGTTAACCCGTTGCCTAGTAATTTCTTGCGTCTACTAACTAAAGTTCGATTCCGATTCAAGTATTTTTTTTTATTAACTTTATTATTATTACAGTACAATTTCGTAAAGCGAATTTAACATTTTGAAAAAATTAAAATTTTGTTAACATTTTATTAATATTAACATTTATTTATTATTATATTACTGTTTTTTTAAATTAAAATACGCTTTAAACACTTGCATTACCACTTAAATTGTTTTATTTACCTATCTAATAAAATATATAGCTTTATTATGCTTAAGTTTTGCTAGAAAAAGATATGCATTAATTTTGTATTTAACGTAGAAAACGTCTATGTCAACTATTTCGTAAGAATAATAATAAAAAAAAAATAAAATTAAGATCACTAACTTATAAAAATAAGAATGGATTTGTCACCTACCGTTTTCAGAATGTACGAATGTTGTTATCGCTCTGTTTTTCTTTTCGCGTTCACAGTTGGGAGGAGGTACAAACACAACCGAATTGTACTACAGTATTATAGATTATTTATTTAACACGTACAATTTTTATAATTCTGATAAATACACACAATTGTTACATGTTATAGTTTATATCAACTCGTATTCAATGACAAATTAGAACTGATCTCAACAACTACATGACTACGCTTTTATGTTATTGTAGATAATTAAATATTCAGAAAAACGAAAGTATTTTTGAAATCTTCTTATTTATTCTTGTAACACGATTGCCTTAGTAATAGTTGTGTTTTATAATTATACGATTAAACTACTTAGTGAATTTATTTAATTAATAAATATGGATTCATACTGTATTAATAGTATGATATTATTGTTAATCGCTTTAGTTTCTGTAATAGTACGTCCTGTGACATAAATAACTAAATAAATAATAATTATAAATAAAAACACAAACTTTAACTTTTAAATAACAATAAAAACTCATCTAAAACAACATAATCATAAAATCTCATAAAAATAAAAAAATGTAGAAAAAGACACGTAGAAAATTACTAAAACTTTTTTAAACAAAGTTATTTTGTATTTTAACAAACAAACAATTCGTGCCAGAATCAATCTTCTTTCAAAACTTTTTTTTAACTAGACACATTCTAAAATGGAATTAAAACTATGTTTTACTGACACATTTGTATGTTTTTTTGCATATATACATTCCGGTCGTCTACAATTGAAGTTAATTTCATTTTGTTTTAACATAATTGAATTAAACTCTTTCGTTATGTACGGTTTAATCAAATTTTTTCTGTATATGTATTTTTTAAATTTAAACTGGGTCGTAAAATTTGATCTAGTATGAATATATTGGAAATAATTTAATCGTATTTAGTATTTTAATGCCAATACTTTAAATTGATAGATTTTGTTACTATTTATCCTGAATCAACCAAATATATTTGTAGACCCAATAAAAACGATTGGCATCTCAAATTGTACACTAAGTTTCAGTAACAGAAATTAAGATATTATGTTAATGTTTCCAAGCAACACATACTCATCTAAATATCGTTTAGTAGACGTCTAAAGCCGTCTAGAAACGTCTTTTTTCTTACTAGTTTTCGCTAAACGTTGACGATATATAGGTTAGACGTACTTTTACAAGTGCCATAATTATGTATGTCTATACATGTCTATTAGACGTGATAAACTTTACATAAAATAAATTAAGTTATACTATATTTTTAATAGATGGGTAAGAATTATTGGTATTTTAATAATATTAAAATAATATGAAAATTACGGATATTGTCAATCTTTGTTTTGCAGCTTTTGTACCACTACATTTATCGTTTTTTAAAGAGAACGTTTTGTTTGGCATCGTAAGGTGAAAAAGTCCGGTCGCGTCAGCATTGTACACATTTTTGGGTGAATATGCCTTCAATGTTACTGACAGCTTTGCTTTTCAAGCTTCAACAGTGTCCAGGTTAATATCAGCTGACTCCCCGCCAATTGTTTTAAAGATTATGTTATGTTTTTGGCAAAATTTCTCAACCCATTTGAAGCTCTAAAATCCGTAAGTTTTAAATTTTTCGCAACTTCCAATGTTTTCTCTTTTAATAAAGGTCCAGATATAAGGATATCTTTATTCCTAGCTTTACAAAACCAATTGTAAACTACTCGGTCAATTTCTAAACCTTCAGTTCTAGGAAATTTTCTTTTCGGCTCTGTATTGGAACCTTTTTCAAATAACTCTTTTAAATCACATTTGCTTCTTAAAATATCGTTAACTTGTGTTCTTGCAACATTAAATTTTTTAGCCAACTTTCTAACACTGGTATTGAACTTTTCACTTTCCACATTTATATTAATTTTCTCTTTAAGAGACAAACGTTTTTTTTAGCAACATTGTAATTTTTTTGTACTTCTATATGTAACAGCACTGTTGAACATACTAACTCAAACTATGTACGCAAAATACGATTTTTGGGGTGAGCTTAATGAATCTTTTAATTGAACTTCTCTGTAATGATTGTCCATTGTAAATCGAACAAATTCTTTGAATCCGTTCTTAAATACCGGTAATTACTTAAGCCTCACACAATGAAGCAATTATATATTATGCACAACTTGAACGCTAAACTGTTGTTTACTAATAGCTGGAAATGGGAGGTAGAATTACATGTATTTTTTCAAGAAAGTTTACAAATAAGTGGCCGTGGCCGTTATCGAGAGGTAGTCGCTATTAGGAGGGTCATTAATATGGATATTTACGTAGAATTGGTTTTTGACTTAAAAAACTTGGCCGGTTTTAGAGGTAGCCGATTTTAAAAGGTGGCCGAAAATAGAGATTTGACTGTATAAATAAAACTCGTTGTTTTTAGCTTAAAGAAAGAATAAACTCAATAGAAATGAAAAAAACCGATTTATAATTAATAAAATTGGAAAGTATTCATGAAAACTTGTTCAGTGCGTAACTGCAAATACCAAATTGCACAAACTATACAGATTTAAATGCAAAGCAGATATTAAATGCAGATTCGATAATTGTCACGATCACATGTACTCGTTAAAACGTAATTGACAAATATAATTCAGAAAACATTTTTGCAAAACATGTTTATTGCGATATTTGTTAATTATTAAATTTTACTTTTTCATGAACACAAATCTAAAAAAAAAATTAAGGAATTTTAATAGTAACTTAGATAAGTTATGACAAAGAACATTTTTATAAAACCGTTGTGCACATTAATTTTTAAGATTAATTGTGCCAATCGAAAGCTTCTTTTTAGATTTTGAACAATAAATAACTAATTTATCAGTAACTTTAGCGCTTTACCTGTGTTATAATTTTTTAAAGATAATTTATCAAAGAATCACTTTAGCTTAAAAAATACTACATGATTCATTTAAAAAAATAAAGTTGATGTCATTTCCGCTTAAACCGGAAGTCAGCCATTTTGTGCAAAGTTTGGAAAATACTTCTTGTATTTTTGTAAAAATTTTTCTAATAAACTTTTGTCTATCATGGATAATAAATGAGTTAACCAAGTGGCCTTGAATTTACAATCAAGTTGTTAAATTATTTGAGAAAATAAACATTTAACTCTGATGTGATCATTGCTCACATTTTTTTTGTAAAAATTGAAGCCCAAGTTTATTTTAGTTGAAAACATCTTAAAATGGGTATAAACTTAGATGTCATATATACGTTAATTAATAGCTGTTGTTCACCCAGTATAATGAAATACCAATATCATTTAAATCTCGAAAACAACACATTTTAAATAACATCAAATTTATATGTACTGTTAAAGATTTTAGGTGACGTATGTTGGTTCCCCAATCTCCGTTTCTGGCCGCAACCCTCGATTAATAATTAGATTACGCGTGACGACGCATTACGATGTTAACACTGAAGACGTAAATACGTCATGTTGTATATTTAATCCTAAGTGTGTAATCTAAGGGTTTTTTATTTCTGTTAACCCCCACTCTCGTTTGACCTTAACAAAGTCAGAAGTGGGATAAGTCAACTCTCACGGTATAAACATTAAAAAAAAGACATTATTATGTGTGTGCAATTTATTGTGTAACTGCTGGTATTCCGGAGTTTGAAACACTGTGAGCAGCCAGTCGTATTTTATTAAAATTAGTCTAGGCTGTTTTTAAATTTTGTAACTGTGAACGTTGATTTTGATTTAATTATTATCTTGATAAACAATGCCCAACCCCGCATGTGCGAAATATGACACCAAGCGAACGCGAAAGTCTTGCTCGCGACGACGTCGGAATTGTTCACAATCTCCTAATATTGTTTTATTGGAAACCGACAATCTAAAACAAAGACTAAAAATTTTAGAAAACATTGCGCGAGAAGGAAATAGCCTTAATCCAACGGTCCTCAAAGATTGAAATAACGGTTCGCCGCCTTCCCGACAATCTACTTTGCAGGATCTTAAACTTTCACATTGTGGTAACCGGCGCTAGCTCTTACATTTGTCACATCATTCGTCGGCTGGCCTTCCTTAGACTAATTGTTCTTTTACCCATAACATACGTGACAATTCCCGCTATATCGGTCGATTAGAATTAATTCCCAAATTAATGGTTCCACTGATGGGCTTACAATAGATCGATAGTTAAAAAAAATAAATTCAATTAACCTTTTCTATAATTAGGATGACCACGCAAAAATCTTTTGTACAATTGCGAGTCTTAGCGGAAATACAAAATTGTGGTACGATTGTCAAACGTAGTACCTACTAACAGGTATGAATGGGGAAAAAAAACGCTTTTCCACCACATAAAGACATAGCTTTAAAGTTAAAAGATTTCATAAATAAAGAAGAAATAATTTCCTACTTTTACGAAAAGTTACGCGTTGGTAAGTATTGTAAAGACAAAAAATGCGGTTATTTAAACCCGATAGAAAAAATTGCGCAACTCTTCCACACATCACATTTGGACCATGTAAGACCATTTTGTGTAAGTCCTAATGGTAACGTCTACGCTTTAGTAACTGTGGATGCGTTTACCAAGTTTACCTGGATTGAAGCCGTCAAAGATACAAGTACTCAACCAGTTATTTAGTGCTTAAAATTGTTAATAATATTTTATGGAAATTTTACTCATATTATCACCGATAGTGGAAAGAGGTTTACCAGTCAAACTATGAAAAACTTCTGCAAATCTGAGAACATTAAACATGTTCTAAATGCTATTGCTAGCCCTAGAAGCAATGAACAAATTGAGAGGTTTAATGGTACTCAAATTGTGTTAATGAACTGCTCTTAAATTTATCTTTTTCAAATAACTTTAAAGTTGTAGGGGTTCTGCTCCCCTGAACTTAGAAATCCTGAATCCTACTAACCGTCACTAAACGCACGAAAACCAAACAGATAGATTCTGTATTAAGATGTCACAATAATTTTGTTGTTTAGTAATCCTAAAGTGATAACTATATAAGCATAATGTTTTAGGTTTTAGTCAAAGAAAAGAATAATGAAATCAAATCTACCGTGACGTTTGAACTCCAAGTAGATTTGTTTTGAGACCGATTACATTTGGTGGTTGTGCACTCCAAGTCCTTGTTGGGGTCACATCTCGCACTCCAAGTCTTGTTTCGAGTACAATCACATTTGGTGGTTGTGCACTCCAAGTCCCTGTTGAGGTCACATCTTAAACTCCAAGACTTGTTTTGAGTCCCATCAAATTTGGTCGTTGTGCTCTCCAAGTCCTTGTTGAGGTAGTACTTGTGGGACTGTTCAAATCCAATTAATTAAAATGGTTTTTCTCAATTGTTTTCCAAACATGGATACTGGTTTGGATTTTTGATTTTAGGAACTGCGGTTCCAGTTATGGGGCATTGAGGCGAGCCCGCGTCAAAATGGCCGAATGTTAGAGATTTTAGGTGACGTATGTTGGTTTCCAACCTCCGTTTCCCGCGGCCGTCTCTTGAAACGCTGGCCGTAATCTTCGACTAATATTAAATTACGCGTGACGATGCATTACGATGTTTACATTCACGACGTAAATACGTCATGTTGTATTTTTAATAACAAGTGTGTCATTTAAGGGTTTTTTTATTTCTTTTACCCCCACTTGCGTTTGACCTTAACAGTACCTGTACATCGCGGACATTTACTTGTAGAATACATATCGAACACCAAGCAAAATGATACCATCTATAGATTATCTATCACTACGTTTGTTTATATATATTCAAACGATAGGTTTTTCGACATCTAGTGTCGACTCGTGAAAGCGTTCACGTACGTAAATGTTAGCCAGAACTTTGCCGACAGGTATGAAAGCAGTTACATAGTCGATTCTTCAATAATTATAGCCAACCTAACAGTTGGCAAGTATAAAATTTCGAATCGCCTGCAGTAAAGTACGCAGAGAGGTTGTACAATAGCAAACGAACACTGAGAATCACCCGACAGCTGTTTCGTCCTTTTGGGACTCATCGGGAG
Source organism: Abscondita cerata (assembly GCA_030710515.1). Lineage (NCBI taxonomy): Eukaryota > Metazoa > Arthropoda > Insecta > Coleoptera > Lampyridae > Abscondita > Abscondita cerata. The sequence goes on along the minus strand of JALBCR010000587.1, from coordinate 141,985 downwards.
TTGAGGAGAACTCGAGTGTAAGTTCACTATTGTACAAACGCGCGCTGTCGACTATATGCCCTAATGGAGGGATCACAATATTCAAACGATAAGTTTTTCGACATCTAGTGTCGACTCGTGAAAGCGTTCTCTCACTCCCGATGAGTCCCAAAAAGACGAAACAGCTGTCGGGCGATTCTCAGTGTTTGTTTGCTATTGTACAACCTCTTGCGTACTTTACTGCAGGCGATTCGAAATTTTTATACTTGCCAACTGTTAGGTTGGCTATAATTATTGAAGAATCGACTATGTAACTGCTTTACATACTTGTCGGCAAAGTTGCTAACATTTACGCGTTTGTACAATAGTGAACTTACTCGAGTTCTCTCACTCCCGATGAGTCCCAAAGGACGAAACAGCTGTCAGGTGATTCTCAGTGTTTGTTTGCTATTGTACAACCTCTTGCGTACTTTACTGCAGGCGATTCGAAATTTTTATACTTACCAACTGTTAGGTTGGCTATAATTATTGAAGAATCGACTATGTACTGCTTTTACATACCTGTCGGCAAAGTTGCTAACATTTACGTACGTGAACGCTTTCACGAGTCGACACTAGATGTCAAAAAACTTATCGTTTGAATATTGTGATCCCTCCATTAGGGCATATAGTCGACAGCGCGCGTTTGTACAATAGTGAACTTACACTCGAGTTCTCTCACTCCCGATGAGTCCCAAAAGGACGAAACAGCTGTCGGGTGATTCTCAGTGTTTGTTTGCTATTGTACAACCTCTGCGTACTTTACTGCAGGCGATTCAGAATTTTTTATACTTGCCAACTGTTAGGTTGGCTATAATTATTGAAGAATCGACTATGTAACTGCTTTACATACCTGTCGGCAAAGTTGCTAATATATATATATATATATATATACATACATATATATAATCAAAAGCCATATTTTACCACAATTATGGTGTATGGCTATTTACATTTTAATATGAACACATCACCCTGTCACTATAGAATTTCACTTTTCTAATTCACTTCAGTGTATATGTAAATTTAGTCCACTCCTTTTTATCATCTGTTTTATTTGTGCTTCTCTCCAGTTACATCCTCTGCTATCCAATATTTCTTCTATTACTTTATTCCATGTCTTTTTTGGTCTTCCTTTTTTCTTTTTATTTCCTGTTCTAGCTTCCTATACTTTTTTAATTTTTTAATTTAAATGTTAGTGTGTTGTTTGGATTAATGTGATATGATGATTGGCCGGTATTTGATACAATAATAACAAAACTATTTTATTGCAGATTAAACCTAAAAGTGACTTCTATACACAAATAATCAAATTTTAGGTAAGTAATTACTTTCATTATTTGTTTTATTTTTAATTGTTGATACATGTTTAAAAAGGTGAGTTTCAATTTATTGATTTTGTTTTCACCTACTCTTACGTTAAAGTTCCAAATTATAAAATAATGGTCTCCTTGTTAAGCTGGCCTTTGCCAAATCGTTATAGTTATTTGAACTTTTTCGTCGTTGTCTTGCTTTGAGGACGAATATATTTGAATAATTTTAATCTTGTATTTTTTGTCAATGCAACACATATGGTAGTATTATTTTAAGTATGAAATTGCGTCATCGTAGACGTCACGTACACTGTTGTCAAATGTATTATAACCATTTTGCTTTAAATCTGTCAGTTTAAATTTTACAAATCTTTGTATTATTTCAATTATTAGAGAAAAATCCTTCAGTTCAAACTAATGTCGATTTAAAATTTTTACTACTAGGCTCATTACTTACAATGTTATTATTTAACTTTAATATTGATAATGGAACATCTGTATCAAAACTTGTTTTTAAAATAGCATAATTAATATTAATATTTATTCAATTAAATTAAACTCATTGTTGCACTAATGCAAGTGATTAAAGTTTTAATAATATAAATCTCAATTAATCTTATTATTTACAAGTTGTCTCTGTATTTTCTTCCATGTTAATGTAGTAAGTTGTAGTTGTTTTTTTTACCGAACTGTGGTAACGTTTCATCAATAATCAGACAACCAATTTCTTAATTTTTTAATAATTGATCCTTTACTTATTTTATAAAATTTGTTTGGTTCATCTCTCTGTGGTAATTTGGACTATTTGTGTTGGAAAAAAAATTTAATAATGCTCTAAAAGTAATAGTATTTGTAAATCTGTGTGTACTGTAATAAATTTGAAATTCAATCTTTCAAGAGAATTTTAGTTTTAAGTAACCGTTCTTCTTTGTCTTTCATTTTCTTAACACTACTCTCTTAATATGAACGAGGAACTATTCCATTTGCTAAATAATATTATTTGATCGTAATTTCTATTAACTGTTAAAATGTCGTTTTAAAATAATACTTTGGTTAAATTTAATTATATAGTTTTTTATTGTATCATTAAAATTTTGAAAACCATTTATAAACGACAACTTATTTAGACTGAGCAAAAAAAATAAAAACTTTTCTTACCGAACAAATTAATAATTTAATTATTGTGATACTCAACTGTGTTTATTTAAAACATAATTAAGTAATTTAATAGATATGACTTCAAGTTATATTTGAATTATATAAACTTAGAATCTCATAGCTTTATTAGAGATTTCTTTCCATTTCGTCAAATCTCCTGCTATTTTTACCCAATCTTTTATTTCTATTTCTTCCGGGTCCTTTATTACGCACTTTAACAATTGTATTTTTAGTATTTTTGTTTTATTTAGTCCTTCTGATTCTTTACATAGTATTGTCTTTGGTATTCTGTGTGTTCGCATTCGAATAAATAAATAAAGCATTCGTACGATGTGTCCAAGCCATCTGATTTGGTTCTGCTTGACTATATTTAATTCTGTTTTTGTTTTGCGTCTTTATAGATTTCCTTCTTTTACACCACTATATATCTTCTTGAGTATTTTTCTCTCAAAAAGACACAGCTTGTTTTTGTCGTTTTGTCTTAGTATCCAAGATTCACTACCAAAATCACTATTGGTCTGAACATAGATTTATATTATTACAATGTTTTCAATATCGTTACTAGATACAACGTAACATAAACAGGGGGTGGGCTCAGCTTAGAGGGAGAAGGCGTGGTCTACAAGAACTCTGCTTTTGTGAATCTAATTTGGGGACTATCAAAAAGTTATTGAGTCGTCATACATAAAGAAATTTATTGGTAATCAGTGGGCACCAAATATTGTTTATGTTACTATATCGGTAATTGTCGTTATTAGGTCAATAAACTTAAAGTTAACCTCGTAAACAACATAAATTGCATACAGTTAAAGTTTAAAGTTATTGTGCATAAATGAATTAATGCGCTAACACACACAAGAATGATTCGGTTAAACATTTAAAAAACACATCACGCTAAAAATTTTCGCACGCGACAAAAACATTTTTGTAAATGTACAAAGTTTATTTTGGCATCAAAGTTGATTTCATAATTTAAGCAACCTAATAAAATTTATCGAATCGTACGATTGGGCTTGAGCGGACTCGGCAAGCGCTGTAAGCGCCTTCAAAGGTAAGAACCCCAAGGAAATATTGTACTAATTTCTTTTTAAGATATATGCCTAAAAATGCAGTTGTTATCAGTCACCATAACGGTGTTGTCGTTACGAAGAAGCATAAAACAAATTTTATGCTAAAAATAGCGGATTAATTCTTTAATAAACCGCATCTAAAGCTAAATTTGCTGAGTAAACCAACTTACAAAACTCAGCTATCTTGGAAATTACGGTGTATGAATAAAGATGTTGGAGTAACCGCCTAAAAGGCGAACCGGGTCCATGGACCCACTTAATTCACTTCAACAAGTATTTAAATGCTTTCTTTACTCTTAGAGAGCTAAACATCAACTGACTCAATACGGCAACGGGAGTTTCTTTTATGCAAACTGCACGTACTGCTCATACATTGGTCAAGGAAACGAGAAAAATAATAAAAATGATGCACCAATCTGTGCCATCATTTTTTCGAAAAAAGCCAATATCTCCCGTCTTAAATAAAGTGTAACCAGAAAAATCAAAGGAATCAATCAATCAACATGTGTTCTAGTTAATAAAAACAAAATCGCAAAACAAACGAGGTTAATAACATAAATAAACCAGTAATAGTATATTACATTCGAGGTGGAAAATGTTTCATTTTATCCGAGGGCGGATAGAGCGCGAGGATGAAATGAAATTTCTACCGAGGTATGTATACTATTTTATTTACAATTACATTTTTAAAATGAAATAATATAAACTGAAACTACAACACAAGTACTCTTTAAAGATAAAAAACAGTTATATTACTTTCATTCTACAGTAATTTAGGTAATTACTTCGTTAGAAATTTATTAACACAACAATAATAGAGAAATTTAATCGATCTTTAAAATTAATGTATAGTTGATTAGTATCAATCACAATCAGTATCAATTTGTTACAAAACTAATGCTTTGATCAAGTTCACTTAGAAAAACAATAAACAAATTCCGTTTAGCTTGAAATTCACTAATTATTGTGTATAAAATTCGAGACCTGAAAATGTCTTAAAGTTCAGAAAGTGAAATGGAGCTAGGCACTCCTCCAGAATTAATGGAAGTGGCCAACGAAGCGGTTCAAAATTTGTTACGGGAGAAAAGCAAAAGTTGTTATTCAAAAGTCTACAGAGATTATAAAGATTGGTGTGCTACCAAAAATGTACAGCAGAAGACATCAGAAAATATTGTGCTTGTTGGTTTGTTTTAATAATAATCTTCATTTGAACACATTATTTAATTTTTTTTATTCTTGGCGTATACACAATACAACTTAAGCGTTGCGCTCATGGACTGTAAGTAAGTGAAGTATCTTCACGCACGCTCCCTACTACTAACTATAACAAAGAATAATGACGAACAGTTAGGCAACACACATTGCATTTACGCAATTATTAACAGTGCTTGCCTATTTTAACGACCTGGCTAAATCCAAAAAACCTTCAAGATTATGGGCAACATATTCAATGTTACGAACAACATTGGATATCAATGAAAATATAGATATCTCGAAATTTTCTAAACTATTTGAAAAAACAAAATGTGGGTTACAAACCAAAAAAATCGAGTACGTTTTCTAGAATTGAAATCAATAGGTTTTTGAAAGACGCACCATTAGACTTTCTTCCACAAAAAGTAACTGGTTTGGAACCTCTTGGGAATGGATGTGTATCCAAAGAACCTATAACTAAACTAAAAATAACCTAACTTAGGGTGCAACTTAAAACTAAGAACTTATAAATAAACTTAAAATAACCTAACTTAAGTGTGCAATCTAAAACTAAACTTATACTAACCTTCGGGTACACATTCGAAGAAGTTCCTTAGTTTATTATTTATCGAAGTGACAAATAATTTTCTTGTACAATTTCCAGGGTACTTCCGGAGCTTGTCAAACTGACGAAGCTTTTTAAAATGACCATTGGCGACATAAATTTTCTGGAAGATAGAGTAACTGTTTCAATTCCAGATTCGAAGACACACCATTCACGAGCATTTATGGTCTCTAATCCAGAATGGATAAACATATAAAACCAATATATAAATATGCGTGGAAGCATTAAAAATAACAGGTTATTTATGCAAGTTTGATATAACAGAATTACAAAACAGCCTTTTGGGCATAACACAGTTGCATTATTTCCAAAAAAATTTGAAACATATTTGAAATTAAAGGAACCAGCAACATTTACCGGACACTACTTTCGACTAGCTGATAATGGTGGTGATATTCTGCAGTTAAAACGGTTAAGCAGTTGGAAGTCCAGTGCGGTGGCAGAGTCATATGTGGACAATTCTTTAGAAAGCCAAAAAAAAGTTTCTCTTATGTTTTCAATCATAACTCATGACAGCGGGCCAAGTAGCTCTAATTAATTTAGTGTATGCAGCAGCCAAACAAAACAAAGAATATCCTTTGTTATTAATGCATCCGGTAATTCTAACGTAACCACAAATGTTAGAAATGAACCCTCGAATGGATCTAATTGAAAATACTTTAAGATACTTTTTTTTATTGTTATACATTTTCTTACTTATTAAATAGGATTGTTTCTTTGAATTATTTCTCCTCGTTGCATTTTCTGGTTATACACATACATCCAATTGTCAAAACCGTTTCATGTGGTTTCTTTAAGTTGGTGCAAAAAACATATGGGTTTGTTCCTAATAGCATGACCCTCTATTATTTTGAGCAACACCGACTTGTACTGTTAATGAAATGAAACATCAACGTTCCTTTCCTACACATGCTTCGACCTACAAAATTGAAAACAATTATATACTTTTAGGTTATGAAATAATATAAACTGAAAACAGCGACTTTACAATATAAGTACTCTTTAAAGATAAAAAACAGTTATAATACTTGCGTTCTACAATAATTTAGGTAAATCCTTTGTCGGAAATTTATTAACATAACCAACAATCGACAGAAATTTTTGACAGGCTAAATTAATATTGGCAACACTGAAACTTGTTCTTTTTTATTTCTTTCTCTCTCTTTTCTCTTGGGTTGAAACTGAACAGCTGTTTACTTTCAACCCGTGGGAAAGTCATTGAAGTTAATAACGGCAAACTTTCAAACCTTCTAAAAGTTTGCAATTCACACATCACAATAGTGATTGTGAATAAAAGTTAAGTTTTAAGCAAAAACATGAAACTTAAATTAAATTAAAAACGAAATTTGACAGCCAAGGACGTAAATTCAAGCTGCCAAAGCAAAATTGTAGTGACAGTGAACGATTTAATCAATATAAATCGTAATTAAACTACGGGAGGTCACAATATGTTTTTCACTTTCACACACCTGGTATTATGTTTTGACTTAAAGACATTAAAAATCCCAAGGTGTGCATTAGTTAATAGACATACAATGATTAAAACACACAAATTTGCTGACAGTTCAGAAATAGCATATGGTGCATGTGCATATCTGCGTTCAATTAATAACAAAAATAAAGTTCTAAAAAATAGAGTGACCCTTTTAAAAAGTACTACGTTACCGCGACTTGAACTTGCGCTGCGGTATTGTTAGCGAAACTTGTTTTTAAAATAGAAAATATCATAGATCTAAAAATTGACAATTACTTTTATTCGTCAGATTCCACAATTACATTAAGATGGGTAAGAAGATGTTTAAGTAGATTTAAGATATGTAGCAAAAACCCCGCTGACCTGTTGTCACGTGGGATGGAAATATTAAAAATTTTGTATTATGGTGGTACGGACCGGAATGGCTTCGTAAAAGTATTCCGACACTGAAAAATGAAATAAATTGCACGTAATAATAACCTGATCACCACTATAATTACAATTTCTGTAAAGTTTCAATATATATTCGTCGTTTAGTAAATTAAGTAGAATATTGGCATATTGTTTAAGAGTTTTGTTATAATTTAAGATTTAAACATAAAAAACAACAAATTTTATGAAAATTAGCTGTGTTAGAGGTATGCAATGTTTTCTTAAAAATACATCCTATTTTGTTACCGCCCAAATATGGGGTAACACAATTGATTATGAAAGAGGAATATAAAAGATTATATTACTGCGGTTCTCAGCATTTATTGTATTCAATAAGAGAACGTTATTGGCGATTATCAGAACAGAATTTAGTAAAAATAATAGTGAAAAGTTGTATAGTCTGTTTTAAAGTTAGGTCACGTCTTAAAGGTTATAAAATGGGAAATTTGCCGCTATGTAGACTAAGTAGTTATGTACCGTTTTGTAGTACTGGCAATGACTTTCGTGGATACAAATTAAATAAGAGATACATATGTTTGTTTGTTTACATGAGCACCGCAGCAATTCATTTAGAACTCACATCAGACGCTTTTTCAAATACTCTTAAGCGTTTTATTGCCCGAAAACTTTCCAAGGTCTAGGTATACAGACAATGCAAAAACTTTTATATTGTAAATTCAAGGATATGTACAAAATTTTTAGCAAAAGAAATGACGCTATTTTAAATTATTTTGTTGAGAAATTAATAGACTGCATTTTATCCTTGAAAAAGCTTTTTTTTTAATTAATTTTTCTGTATGTTAAAATTTTTTACGAAAAGTTAACATAATAAACACTCTAGTCTCCAAATATTGACGACAACACAAAGGACAATTATTTGTAAATCACATTTTGTAACCGGTTGACCATACTCTTTATTACAATTACATGTGTAGTGACCATTACATAACCATTTGTTTACGCTACACTATGAAACTTCTTTACAGAGAATTATATCTTGGTTACATAAACTAAAACAATAAGTAATATAATTAAACGAAAATAAAAAAGCATAAACAATATAAAATTTTGTATGCTATGCAATTTGTTAATCAATCAATTGAGTTATTTACGTTTAGTTGTATGATATTGTTGCCGTATTTATAAATAAAAACAAAATTTTAATTTTAGTTTTGGAAAAAAAAATATTTTAAAGTAGTAGAATACGTAAGCGTTTAGAATACAAATAAACTTCCACTATTTACCCCCAAAGGCAACAAGTGATATATTTAAGTTATTATAAGTCTGTACATAAACTTGTCCAAGTTAAGAACTTTAAACCAATTTAAAATTCGAAAGTAATCGATTTAAGTTCTAACTGGATTTCTTCTTATAAATTGGATCTCATTAGTGATACGTTAAAACGTTTCAAGTATTTTATGGAACACTTTGACACTAGAGTTAAACTTATTTTCTACTTCGATTTGTCTGAAACGTTTCAATTACTTTAAAAATAAAAGACAGTATTGTGTTTTACAAGTTCAATAAAGTACAGAAACGGTAAATAAAAAAGCTTAAACAAAACAAAAAGCTGACATTAAAAAATTAAAAAGATTAACTAATAAAAATCAATGATAGTTGTTGTAGGTAGCGAATAATCGTAGAACAATATTATACAACAAAAATAATTATAAATTTTAAAATTTGCATAAATGCTCGTATACTAAAGTAAAAGTACCACAGCATAATAAACATACAGTAGTACATCTCTCCAACTACGAATTAAAAAAATATTACTTTCGTGCCATTTTTTATTCGATTTAAAACGTTTTGTCGAACTAATCGTATATACAAATATTTAATGATTTGTTTATTTAAATTTCAAACCGTCTTGTCGTTACGGCTAAGTAAATCACGATATTGATTGTGTTAAGAATAGGTAGAGAGCTTGCTAATCAAAAAAATTTTGGTTGGTACAAGTTTATACACCCCAGGCAAAGTTCCTGCACAAAATTAAACTCATTTTCTAATGATAATCAATTGTTTTTAAATTGTTGAAAATGAAACAATTACAATTCATTCTTTTGTGAATTGCTCCGATCTTGTACACATTTGCAGAAGTTATTTTGTACAGGTATGTTTATACAGGATACAGGTATAGGTCTGTTTATACAGGTACAGGTCTGTTTATTGGGGTCCGAAAGAGCAGTGAAACGTAAAACATGATGGGTTGCTACGCGCCTTCACTAGCCTCTCTTTTGCTTGACACCAATACTCACCTCCTCGTAGTGGACCCTGGGCACCAATGGCCGACGAGTACGGGACTCCAAGAGTTGACACCTGGTCAACACGGGAACTGGCACTCCCGGAGTTCCTTCTCAGCCGGGTCTTGATCTTGCTTCAACTAGTCTGAATGGTCAAGTTCCTCCTCTTTATACTTACCTACGGCTAGGGAGTATTCGTTGTTTGTACTATTCTTCACGACCTGATTTATGTCGACGGACTATAGCAGCGGACATGGACCTGGCGGTAGGTAAAACGCTAAGGGAGAAACCCTGAAAAAAACAAAATGGCGGATTTTAAAACTAATTTACCCCAGGAGGGTAGGCGCGAGCCAGAATCCCTCCCCGATAGTTTGTCGGGCAGCTCCACAGGTTTTGGGGGGAGCAAAAAGACGCTAGCGGATATAGGAACTAGGACGAACACAGCGACGGACACGGACATGAATATGGACTACCGGTTTTTACAGACAAAGGAAAAGAAGAAATGGAAGAAACCTTGGAGCGTTCAAGTCAAGAGCAAGAAGTGTTCTCAAGAAGAGAATCTTTAAAAAGGACACCACGGACAGAAATGAGATGGCCGGTATCACATCCTCACATTACTATAGACCACACAACGAAATACAGCCAAGGGGCAAAAGTAAGGAATTACTCGTGGAGCGGGTCGAAAAGGAAACGGAAAGCAGGATACGGCGAATTAGATATATAAGAAGAAATCAACAAGAGAAAACTCAATCCAGTGGCAATGGAGCTGATAGAAACAATCAAAGGCAGTCAAGTAATACACTAGAGAACTACAAAAATGGTGCGACAACAGTAACAATACGAAAAGAGAAATTAAAAAACAATGGTCAATTAAAAAGACAAACCGAAATCCTCAAAAGAGACGCCATAGTACAACTACTAAAACACATAAAGTACGAAAATGTGGAGAAAATAACTTTTGAAAACGACACTCAAACCGAGGAATGGAAAAAGGAACAGAGTAAACAAGACAAAACAATACAAACAATAGAAAAGGACAAAGAATGGAACGAGAAGATCACAGATCTAGAAGGTATAAACAAATTTGAAGACTGGATAGAAATAGGAGAAAAGAATGGGACAGTAGCCAAATCAAAAAACACAAATAAAAGTAGGAAACCCATTAGATGCACCGGATTCAGCAACCAAAGTAATCTGGGCAGATAAAGAGGATACGAACATGGAAAAGTCACTTCAAAAATGTTCAGAGCTAGGTTTCCAGAGCTAAAAGTAATAAACGATGAAATTGGAGTAGTAGAAAAACTAACCAAGATAAGGAATAATAAAGAGGAACAAATTAAAATGACAAAAATAATAAGAATCAATCACAGCACAGACAAGAGGGACATATGGAACAAGATGATCAAACTAAAAAAGAAACAAAACACGAAAAGGAGATAGTGATTCACCAAATAGACAAAATAAAGGTCGACACCCTGCAAACAATTACAGAGTGCATTTTTAAAGACGAAAACAAACATATAGACATATATACACAGGGTAAGCCAAAGGATAGCACTAATGGAACAAAGAGACCGCAAAGAAACACATACGCGATCATAATAGAGCAAAAAAACAAGACCTATGAAGAAACAACCAAAAACATCAAACAAACAATAAAAAACAAAGAAGCAGCAAAGAAAATAAAAAATTTGAAAAGCACAAAAGAGGGAAAACTGGTAATCACAATAGAAAAACACCAAAACGCACTAGACAACTTGGAAGAAATAATTAAAGAAAAGATAGAAGAGGTAACCACTAGAAAAATAGGCGATAAGATTGAAACAAGGAACGTAATAATAAGAGGAATGGACGCAACAGTAGAGAAACAAGAAATAGAAGATGCAATATTACAGTACGTACCAGAAGGAACAAAACAGGAAATAAGAATAGGAGAAGTAAGACCAAACAGACAAAACACTAGAGCGGTAACTGTAAAAGTCGAAAAGAGCACGGCAGAAAATCTGACAACAGCAGGAAGATTGAGAATAGGCCTGGCATGGTGCAGAGCAGAATTTCAACTAGAAATTAAAAGATGCAAAAATGTTGGGGATACGGCCACGAAGAAACAAAATGCGAAGGACCCAACCGACAAAAAACTGCAAGAAATGCGGGGAAGAAGGACATTACTACAAAGAATGCGAAAACGAAGAAAAATGTCTTACCTGTGGTCAGAAAGGGCACAAAACGGGAAGCGGTAGATGTGAGGACTATAAAAAAAGTTAATAGAAGAAAAAAGGAAATATGCACGAGAACAAAAAAGAAGATTAGAAGAACAAGAAACTAAAAAACAAAATTCAACGACAACATAGAAGATAACAAAATAATAAAAGTTCTACAAGTGAATTTAAATAGAAGCAGATCCGCGCACGACATGATGCACAAAATGATAGAAGAACTAGACATAGACGTGGCATTGGGCCAAGAACCAAATAAAAAAATCGCACCAAAATATAATTGTGATACAAACTGTGATAGCTTTATAAGCCTTAAAAGAAACCAAACCAAAGAAATCTGTGATATAAATGTTGTGGGAGTCCTATATTATAAAATTATATTTATTTCTACTTACAACTCGCCAAATTCAACTCTACAAGAGTACGAAAACTATTTACAACAAATACAGATATATATATACACAAACACAAAACAACAACAGCCTAGTCATAGGAGGGGATTTAAACGCAAAATCAAAAATCTTTGGAGCAAGTACAACAGACAGGAGGGACAAATCCTCGAAGAATGGATGAACGCTAACGAGCTCGTACCAATAAACGTAGGAAATGCACCAACGTTTGCGGGCGCGCAAGGAAGCTCAGTCATCGACATCACCATAGCCTCGAGTGATATAGCTGGAAGTATACAAAACTGGTACGTTAGAACGGAAGAAGAAAATCTAAGCGACCATCACACAATTACCTATGAAATAAAAATAAAAGATAAAGAAAAAGAGAAAAAAGAATATAAAGGATGGATAATAAATCGAAACATAATACAAACCCTAAAAAGAAACACCTGAAAATTTAAAACTAAACTTAAGGGAAAATACACCAGAGGAACTAATGAAACAAATCACCATAAAATGCAACAAACTGCTTAAAAAATCAGATAAACAATAAACACAAACCCATATATTGGTGGACTAAAGAAATAGCGGGAATAAGAAAACAAGCTATAATCATTAGAAGAAAAATTACAAGATTAAAAAAGAAAGACCAAAGTGACGGAAAACTTATTGAACTAGAACACGAACACAAAGAAACAAAAAACCTACGAAAACGATAGAACAAAGCAAGAAAAATAAATGGGAACAATTATGTAATGACCTAGAAGGGGACATATGGGGAAAAGCCTACCAAATAGTAACGAAGAAACTACACATACAAAAAAACACAAAATGGATACAGAAGAAACAATAAAACAAATAAATAAACTATTCCCAAAACACCCCACAATAAAGTGGGAATACTAAAAAACATAAACAAACCAAACATAATCATAGAAGCAGAAATAATTGAAGCGATCAAAACAATAAAAAACAAAAAAACTCCCGGACCAGATCAAATACCCCCTGAAATGGTAAAAATAATAGCAGAACAGAACATACAAACCGTAAAAGAAGTATTCAATATTCTACTAGAAAAAGGAGAATTTCCAACAATCTGGAAAAGAGCAAAACGAATACTGTTGGAAAACCCAAAAACAAAATAATGTAGAAACAAGTTACAGACCCATACTATAAGCATGGGAAAACTATTAGAAAAACTATAAAACAAAAATAAACAAATTAAAAATAAGAACATACCAAATAAAACAATAGACCATACAAACAAAAAACCTACAAAAGGAACACAAAAAGCAGCAAAAATAGAAAGCAAATACTCTTAACAACCATCGACATTAAAAACGCCTTCAATTCGGTATCATGGGCAGAGATAATTAAAAGACTAGAAGGAATAAAAATCAATGATCACCTCATTAACATAATAAAAAGCTACCTAAGTGAAAGAAGCATAATCACAGAAAACAACACAGAACAAAAAATAACTTCAGGGGTACCACAGGGCTCCGTATTAGGACCACTACTATGGAATGCGTTATACGACAAAATATTAAAGATAGAACGCGAGGAAGATGTAGAGCTAATCGCCTTCGCAGACGATCTAGCAATAATTACTAAACATAAAAACACTCAAAACCTAATAGAAAAACAGAACACATATTGGAAAAATATTAGAAGAACTAAAAAGGATAAAACTAGAAATAACAATAAAAAAACGGAGATCATTATGCTGTTGGCAAAAAGAAATACAAAAACCATAAAAATACAATTTCAAGGCAAAGAAATAGAAACAAAACCGTACTTAAAATACATGGGAGTGTACATAGAGCAAAACAATAAGAAAAGAACACACATAAATAAAATAAAAAAAAACAGATAAAATAATAAAAAGTATTAGCATACTCACCCCAAAAATAGGCGGACCCTCGGAGAGCAAGAGAAGAATGCTCGCAGCTACCGTAACATCCATCGTTTTATATGCAGCCCCAATATGGGTAGAGGTCCTAAAATATAAATACTATAAGAACACCCTAGACAGCATAAATAGAAAAATATGTCTGAGAATTACCTCAGCTTATAGAACAGCACCAACAGAGGCGATACAAGCGATAGCTGGAATTCCTCCACTAAACTTTAAGATAGAAGAAAGAAGCAACAACTACATACATAAAAACAAAGAGCAAAAAAAAAGAAGAGAGAGAAGTTAATGGATAAATGGCAAAACAAATGGAATCTGTATGATGGAAAAACAAAATATACATAAAAAACATAAAAAACTGGACAGAAAGAAAGTGGGGAAAAATAAATTACTACACAACGCAGGCAATGACGGGTCACGGGGTCTTCAACTCATATCTCAAAAGAATAGGAAAAAGAGAGAATGAAGAATGTAACTACTGTAAAGAAGATGACGACTCCATACATACTATTTTTAAATGTGAAAAATTTGAAAAACACAGAGAAACAGTAGGAATGGTGTGCAAAGAAACAATAAACGTACACAACGTAGCGGAGTTAATCCTCAAAACTGAAGAAAACTGGGAAGCCATAATGAAGATGATAGAAAACATAATGAAACAAAAAATAGAAGATGAAAAATAGAAGAAAGAAGGAAGAAAAGAAAGAAGAAAAGGCCAGGTGAAATCTAAGTACTGCACAAAAGCCTTTCGGCAGTACTACAGTCCACTTACCTGAAGTAATGTCAAACTGACGGTTCCGGGTAAGTTCACATCAGAAGGACTGAGGGTGGTTTTTTAGTCAATCGGCACCAACACCTCGCCAACCCGACACTACCGGTTAACCTGGCGACCAGTGTCGGCAAACAGATTTTTCCCCTCCAAAAAAAAAAAAAGGTCTGTTTATTGAAAGAAATTTACAATGGTATCAAATTTGCCGTTGAGATAAGAAACATCTCACGGCATAAAATTTGCATAGTCAAAACAGACGTCGTGCGCACCGTTTCACTCTTCCGCTAGAGATAAAGTCTTCTATATAAGAGCAATCGCAATTGAAAATAAATAATTTTTATAGACTTGTTCAATAAGCCTCTTCCGATCCTAAACCGACCCGAACTGTTTAAAGTAAACTATCCGCCGTTAACTAAAAATACACTTCAAATGGTAATTGAATTTGGCACAAGCTGTGGCAGTACTAACTCAAAGACCACTTCAAATGCAAATTGGATTTGGCATGGGCTGTGGCAAAAACCTGTACCAAACCGCTAACTTAAAAACCACTTCAAAAGCTGATTAATTTTGGTACGGGCTGTGGCGCAAAACCCTCTTAATCCTTGGAGAACCGTCTAAAACAACTACCGTTAATAAACCGTATAGCCATCACCTACTTACCTTTTACCTTAAACATTGTGGTTGATTCATTCGGTAGCAGCTGTTTCCCTCCAAAACCGTTCAATTTCGAACTAGCCGCTTCACATCACCGAACCCCTCGAGTGTGGCTGATTCATTTGGTAGCACTTCTTAGTGGGTGTGCTAGCAGATTTCAACTTAGGTAAAGTATTACTACGAAACCATCGCTACCACCGAGCCTAAAACTTTTCATACATGAATTGCTCGCCCACCAGCCATCACCTTACGAGTACGACCACCAGACATTCTGGGCATGTTAAGACGGACTTCCCTCGTTTATAATGTCGTAACCCGCAATTTGAAACTTTGTTGTTTATGTTATAACAAGCGAGCTCTGTAGAAAGAAGTTAAACCAATAAACTCAAAAGTGGTTGTAAAAGTCCGTCACCGATAATTAAAAGTAACTTACCTGTTTCAGTGATCCAATAACACAAAACGCAGAATCACTACGAACTCACAACCCAAGTTTTTTACTTAGAATTTCCGCCGTTCAAAGCACGTGGAAATTCAGCGGACGACCGTACTAGCCCGTCGCCGTATCAACACTGGCCGTGTCTAAATCGTTGCTGTTCTATTCTCGACTTGCGGAGTATCCAAGGCCGCCAGAATACATTGTAATTAAAAGACTGCGTGTACATAATAACTCTCACAAACTGTATATAATTGTAATCCTGGGCATTATTTCTCCACTCAAAGCAACTCGCTGCAAATTATAAATTTTGTTACGTCCCCTTTTACGTTCCAACTACAATTCTACCTGGTAGTCAGGAGCCTAAAAAGTGCGCGTTCACATTATACAGGTACAGGTCTGTATACAGACCTGTACCTGTATTAACAGACCAGACGAAATTCAAATTTCGCGCCAAAAGTGGGCCAGAAACGGTACTACTACACTACTCATAGCGTCGACGTCTTGGCAACTAATTGTGTTGCTTTTTTCAAGGCGTTAAATAATTAGTTTTTTTTAGTGTTGATTTTTTTTAACATCATCTAACAAACAAAAGGACGTCAAATTATTTTGTCACGCATTATATCACAACAAAAATTATTATATAAAAATGATAGTATAATTTACGTTATTAACGTCGTTTGTTTTTCCACTTTGTTGTCAATAACTGGAAGACTTATTTACTGATTGATTCCATTAATTTTTTTGGTTACACTTTGTTTAACACCCGAGATATTCGCCTTTTTGGAAAACTGTTAATACAAATTAATGCATTATTTTAATTACGTTTTGGTTCACTTTTCGATTGTGTGAGTGGTAAGTGCATCTTGCATAAAGGAAATCTCCTTTCCCGTATTGAGTTCAGTTGTCGTTTAGCTCACCAAGCCTAAAAATTTGCATGTAGCACCTACAAATTTTCAAATACTTTGTTAAAGTTGTTTAAGTGGGTCTTTGAGCATGGTTGGTTTTTTGAAAGATTATTCTAAAATGTTTATTTAGAATACTACGTAATTTCGAAGTGGCTGAGTTTGGCTTGTTTGTTCAATCAGCAAATTTTGCTTTATATGCGGTTTATTAATTAATTTATTTGCTGATTTACAGCATGAAATTTGTGGAATTGACATTTCTCTTTCGCTGGCACCTTAGCAGTAAAAAGAAATTTTGTAGCGACGTGCTCTTTTAGGCACATTTTTTTAAATGAGTTAGTACCAATTTTTTAGGTTCCTTTGAAGGTGCCGGCACTGCTTGTTATGTCCGTTTCTGTACAGCAGGACGACACCTTCTTTGACGTCAACAGTGGTGGGGGGGATAAATTTAAACTTTGTATGCAATTTATCTTTTGTACGAGGTCATCCTTGTGTTTAATGACCTAATAACAATAATGTAAAATGTAATAATGTAAAAATATAAACAGTATTCTCTTTTGCGATTTATTATTTATTTATTACTCACAATCAAAATCAGATACATACCTAATACAAGTTCTAGTTTCTTGGTTAGCGAAAAAACTAACGAAAAAGCTTTTATATTTAGTCTTTGATATTAATTTCTTATTCAAAATCGATTCACACAATTAATTTATATATAAATGTAAAGTTTTTGATGTTTAATCAAAGTTGTAACTGAATTATACACCATAGAAGGTGTATATATCTACTATTGACTTTCAAATCTACAAAAGAGGAAACGTAATTAGAATTTTTCAGAATAAATCAATACAAACAGTATTTAGTTATGACAAGCAACATTAGTTTTTTTAACAAACAAAATTAAATTACACTCGAGCTTTTAACACAATCTTCATATTAGAATTTGTACTCATCGTGCATTATTAATTTTACAATTATTATTATGACTGAGATAAATATTTAAGGAGATTTTCAAGAACCATTCCAAAGTAAGCAGCAACGAATGTTTTGTCTACGTAATTCGATGATAACCTCTTATTATTCAAAACAATATAACGAGTAAAACCTAATTTAATTTGTTAAGTAATTAGCGCAACTCTCAACTGGAAACTTGGCTATTCAAAGGTACTTCGTAATTGTCTGTTATAAATGTAATTTTTACTTTAATATAATTGTATACGTACTTTGGTTGTTAGTTTTCTAAACTTATTTTATTTTTATAAAACGCGAACTTTATGAAGTTTATGCAAAAATATAATTATACCAAAAATACGTTTTTGAAAATTGAAATCAGCAGAATTTAATTTTTGCGGACATTGATACAAAATTAGCTGATTTAATTTTCAAATTTTTTAAACCTGATTTCACACCATGAAATTCACAATAAAAAGTATGATCTATTTGTTACTGGTTATTGTTAACAAAGCACTACATTGTGTCGAAAACCCTCGAAAACAGCTCTACCAATCGAACAGGCGTGTTTGGTACAAATTAAGTCAAAGGCTTTTGCACTGCAAAAGAATCCTAAATAATGCGCCACATAGCAAAATGTGTAGTAAATGGTCTAGAGCCACTCGGAACTGTAGACACAAAACAAACCGTTAAATTGTAGAGATATAATTTTCGTAAAACGACTAGACCAGTTTATAGGCACAAAAACAAATATATAATACACATAAAATATGCGTGTAGGAAGCTACACGATACTATTTATATTAAAAATAATTGATTAGAAAGCTTTATTGCCATTAATTATAAAATTCACGTTGCGTACCGGTAATTGACGATAAATCTAAAAGTGAACAAAAAACGCAAGCAAATGATTCTAATTTTTATTAGATGTTTTAAATCACATCGATCAATTATAAAGCGCAAGAATTATGTTGGTAAATTTACGTCCGCATACAGATACAGTCGTGTTTCAAATAAATTGATAACTAACATGCAGACTTATGTGATTTATTGAAGATTACGATGAAGAGTAGTCGGTTCTTAATTCTAAAACGGATGAAAAGTAGTACAGACTGGTTATAAGAAAGAAGTAGTGATAAAGATGTTATTATTGCCTCCAGTAGCGCCGAAAAAAAAAGTACCGTCACATATTGAATTTCTAGAATGTTTCCTCTTTTTGAATAATAATTAATTTAAAGGAAGGTCTAGAAACAGCTATCAAGTTCAACTTATTAAACCCCTCACACTCTCAAATTTCAAACTCCAAAAAGAAGCATTCACGGAACCTTTCTCAAGTTGTCCAAGTCAAAGTAGATGACGCTGATGTCAAAAGAGCAATCACATTGCTTTCAACCAGTGATTCTATCGCCCCGTACAACAAAGACACATAAGCTTCACTACAGTCAAAACTTCTCAAACCATCAAGGGATCTCAAAATACTACTTTTTGATGCTTCCATTGTTCCAATTGCTTTCGAGGTAGATAAGATTCAATACGCAATTTTCAGTTTTTCGTGTGGCTCCGCAGATAGAACGGATAGTCTTTGGCCTCAGCATTTGAAAGACCTTATCTCACAAAACTCAACTGTAGAAGGAAGCAGATTGATCTCATGGGTCACAAAACTTGTCAACCTAATCCTGTCTGGCAAAATAAACCTCCTTATCTATTTTATTCTTTTCAAAGCGTCACTCACAGCTTTAACGAAAAAAGATGGTGGAATACGACCTATTGCTGTCGTAATGGTTTATCGCCGCATTGCAGCAAAATTAGCTTGAAACTCAATCAGGGGGGAAGTCGAAAACCACTTTCGACCAATTTAGTTAGGATTTGGCATCAAACGAGGGTGTGGCGCTATTGTCCATGCCGCAAGAACCTACATTCAAAATAATACTAATAACAGCAAAGTTATTTTAAAAATCGATTTTAAAAACGTGTTTAACTCAATCGAAAGAAATAATATGCTCTTGTAGGCTTTATCAACTTGTTCTAAGATGTTTCCCCTCTTCCATCAATGATACAGTTTGGAGTCCATTTTATTCTATGGGATAGACAAAATATCATCAGCAGTAGGAGCCCAGCAAAAGGATCCAAGAGAACCACTTCTTTATTGCTTGGTTATTTACAACTTAATTAAGCAATTAACCTCAGAGTTTAACTTGTGGTACCTTGACGACGGTACTCTTGGAGGCGTTTAGAACTAGAAGTTAACCCTGGAAAATGTGAGCTTTTATTTCTATCCAATCCAAATCCCGAAGTAATTCAGTTGTTTAATTCAGTATGTCTAGGAATCAAAATTATTACTGCCCAACTTACCCTCCTAGAAACACCTTTGCTCAAATCTGCCACCGAAGACATCTTAGAACAAAAACTCACAGAATTACAACGCTGATTTTCAAGAATCAAACATTTAAACTCTCACACGATTTATTTTCTACTAAAATGTGCTATTGGAATACCGAAATTAAATTATCTCCTTCGAACAACTTCACTCATTAATTTTCAACATTTTATTGACAAATTTGATCAAGAGTTTTACCTAACCATACAGACAATTACAAATCTCTGAACAACATTTGCAGATTGCTGCTTTTCCTGTGAAACATGGTGGTCTAGAAATGTGAAAAATACAGGACATACACTTCCTGCCTTCCTCTCATCTACCATTTCAGTTTTGAATTTAGTTCAATCACTTATTCTAACGTCCAACAACGAGTTTTCGATTGCTGGGGTCAATAAGGCACTAAAGGCAAGGGACGAGCTAGGAAATCTGACGCCTGTTGATGCAACCACTCAAAAATTATGGGATTTACAAAACATCACTCGCCTCCTTTCTACGGTTGAACCTACCTCTGATATCGAGCTCGATGGGAAGCGGTGAAATTGCCGGAGTCTGGTGCGTGGTTAGATGCAATCCCTAATTCTAAAGTAGGTTCCCTCTTAGATAATACAACCATTTATATTGCCACCGCTTTACGTCTGGTATATAATATTTATGCCGCCCTCACCATTGCAAATGTGGAGAACACGTGTCCGCCATAGGATCTCATGGTTTTCTTGCTCTTTCAGTGTCGGTCGCATTCCGAGACATTCAGAGCTCAACTTAATCATTCATAAAGCTCTTGGTTCTGCTCACGTTCCCTCTGTTTTTGAATTAAGTATCTGTAGGAATAATGGAAAACGAGCAGATGGAATGTCCCTCGTTCCCTGGACAAGTGGAAAGCTGTTAATTTAGGACGCCACGTGCACGGACACTTTATCCCCATCTAACATTGCCGTTTTTGCCAAAGTTTTCCGTGGTGCTTCTAATTTGGCCGCCTTAAACAAGCAAAGAAAATATAAGGAGATTGTAGAAAATGACGCATATCATTTCGTTCCCTTCGCAGTAGAGACTTTCGGGCCTTTTAGTGATGATGCCTTACAGTTTGTTAGTTATCTTGGCAACCTTTTGCGGAATGTCACAGAAGAACCAAGATCCAAGTCATACCTCACGCAAAGTATTAGTCTGGCTATCCAAAGAGGAAACGCAGCAAGTGTCCTTGGAACCCTACCTTCACAAACCTCTTTGGACAAAATCTACCTCTTTTAGTTTAGTTTAGGAATTTATGTTAAACTATTTCTTTATGTTTTCTCATTAGTGCAGTTTAAATATAATAAATTTAAAATTAAGACATGTTGATAAAATTAAGAATCTCAGTGTAGGAGTTTTTTTTTTTAATGTAATTAATTTATTTATCCAACACCTGACTCTGGTTTTGGTAATTTCAAAAATCAGCCACTACTAATGTTACTTTAGATAAACTTTTTTTTCCGTTTGTTTTACTGTACATTCCTAAATAAAATATATGTTTTGTATCTGGTGCAGATACCAACAAATTGGGCAACAGGTACAGTGATTGGCTGTTATTACATTTACTTCCGACAAATGTTTCAATAACAATTCTAACACATTTATTTAAAATTGTTCAATGTGATAGTTATTTCTTTGTTTAATTTGTTTTTGAAGTTTCTTAATACATTCACGTAGATATGTGGATATGTACGTAATTTACATTTGGTAAGTCAGGTCAGGTCAGGTCAGGTCTATAGCAAGTAGGCAGTGTAACAAAACACAAAAAATTTAAAAAAATTTAATTTATTTTTGACAGCCAATGCAGTGTATATGGTACATTCTTTGATAGGGCGTGCATTTTACGCCATTCTAGTTCATCTTTATACAAAGTGAAATACATTTGGTTTAGAAAAAAACTTAAAAGCTGTGCAGATCAATGAGTTCGATATTTAAAAATAATTTTCGTTTATACAGAGTGTTCCATAAAAGGGCGACATATCAAAGTTATGTTTTTTAATTGGTATTACCTACTTTTTATTGCAAATTTGTATTCCTTTGGGCAATTCTAACCTAACATTATGTATTATACATGGTGTTTAAAATTAACGGTTTTTACGTTAATTCACTTTCTCCGAAAAATTGAGATTTTCAAAAATTGAATAACTCCGTTATCCTAGAATTTATCCAACTGCGATTTTGCAGACTTAATGTGCATTACATGTGCTAAAACTAATTGTTGACCTTTTTAACCTTGCTATATTTTGAGTAATTAATTATTAAAATTGAACGCCTAAATTTATAGATAACTTGATTTTTTCAAATAGCACTACCTAATTTTTTATGTGCCGTTTAACTTAGAATTTCATAAGCTTTCTAATGATACAGTTGTAGGTATCTTACTTTTACGGATTTGTGCATAAGAGCTAGATAACTACAACCTTCCTGCATTGTATGATCCGTATATCCATTTTTACTTGTCAGGAAAATATCTGCAATAATTTAATTTTTTTTACTGTCAACATTTTGAAAAATCTTTCTTACAACAGAATTATTAGAATAATTTTTTTTTAGCTTTGATGATGTGCACTTGCCTGGTCCGTTTTTTTTGAATACGTAATATTTCAATAGTTTGTTGTGTAGTACATTTTGCTGCCTCATCATTACTGTTTTCAATTTGAACTTCGTTTTTTTTCAGAACTAGTTTTGCGGACTTTAGACTTTTAGATTTACTTTTTTTCTGGTGTCTCTTTACCTTTTTTCCAATTTATTTTTTAATTTGTTTTAATGCTTTTGTTGCTTTTCCTGTTGTTTTTGAATCCTTTTTTTTAGTCTATGTTTTAAAAATTCTTTTTTCTACTTTCTTTGCTTTTGCTTTCTTTTGGTAATTTAATTTGTTTTTTCAAAATACGTGTTGCATTGTGGTAGAGAGCAATTATTATTATTTTGGGTTTAATACACAGTTAGCTAACTTGATAGGTTAGATGAGTAGAATGACCATTGACGAATAGTATAATAGGAAATTTTGTACCATTTCGTCTTAAAAAAGGGTTCTGAATTAGTGATGACCGATATTAGTCGTGACTGGGCTTATATGATTATAGGAGGTGGAAGTAAACCAGAAGCTCCAAATGTAAATATGACTGTCAAATTCTTTTTGGGGTGATGCTCTACCTCATGAACATTTTTGGCGCTTTTGGAAGCTGCAAAGTTATGTTTTTAGGCCACAACAGGGAGCACGTTTCATCACCATTAAACACACGGTTCGGATCATTCAAAATATCAAACATTTTTTTTCCTTCAAATACGAGTCAATTTCTATAAACCATTTTCTTATGTCTGCTTCAGAAGTATTGACACTAGCAGCCGTGATTGCTTTGGATGTTTTCAGCAAAACCTTGTTACATTATAATAGCTAATGGGCCTCTTAGCAAATAAAAAAAAAACGTTGTTTAATTGGTTACACGCAAAATATCAATAGCCAAATATAACAAATTATGCTCTCTCGGTGTATTCACACATAAAATTATAAAGTGAGGGCGACAATTCTCACAAATGATAAACCGCATGTGTTTATTTCAGCTTATCACGTTGTCCAGAAAAATACGAACGAACAAAAAAAATGCAATTATTAAAGAAAGCGAATGAAGCAAACTATTCGACACGTGTTGAAATACATGTCAGAACGCTCACCTGCAAACGTTTATTCTAAACATTAACGCGGTTTTCCATACAATTTATATTTGGTGTAATTATTGTTCCAAAAGCGGATGATTAAAATAACTTTGGATTACTTCATTTTTCTTGTTTAGAATTGTCCTTCGCAAAAAAAAAAGTAATACGCACGCAATTAGATTTTTACGTTGACATTGTCCTATTAAACTCTCGCTAAAGTAGACAGGGCCGTAATCAGCCAACTAACACATACGCAGAAGAATCCCAACGTTTAAAAGCAAATACTAGTAAACTTGAATTTTTATCGTAACAACCTTAGAATCCAGTTATCCAGCCACGACTTGGAAGACTTTCTGTAAAAAGATTTTGTTTTTGATAGTCCAAAAACGTTTTACAAAAAACTGAACGTCTTCGTATCAAAGTCAAATATCAAATAATTATTTTTCTTTCAAATACGATTTTATTTCTATAAACCATCCCCTTATGTCTGCTTCAGAAGTATTGACACTAGCAATCGTGTTTGCTTCGGATGTTTTCAGCAAATCCTTAGGATGTCGTCATCCAGCCACGACTTTCTGTTAAACGATTTGGTCTTTGATGGTTGTCCAAAAACGTTTTACTGAAAGTTGAACGTCATTGTTTCAAAGTGGGAAACTCTTTGTATGGCAAGAGAATACCTAATATTCTAAAGTTTTTTCTTTTTGATCCGATAATATCGGCCTAGGACCAGATGTAACGTTATTACCAAAATTAACACCTCGACTAAATTAAAGCGTTGCTGTGGAACGTTATGTATTAATAAAGCCACGTCTTTGCGATTTCATCTTAAATATATTTATTATTGTATTTTATCCCCGTCTTTACTTTAAGGACTTTTGCAAAAATATTTTGTTAAAAAAATTTCCATTGTCATGTTCTTGTTATGGTTACCTAGGTAGGTAAAATACTTTGATAAAAAAAATAAGATACATACTTATTGACCGCTTCAGCAATAATTATTGGCTACCCGGCCAACAACCAAATGTTAAAATATCATGTTGTTTACGTAAATATCCTAAACCGAATAAAGTTAGACTAAACCAAACGTTAACCTAAAAAAATTAGAAATTCTTGCAGTATTAGTTATTGGCCACTCCGGCTAAGTACAATTATGTGTAGCAGTTGTTGGCCACCCAAAATAACCACCAAAAGCCTAACCACTAATGCAGGCATCTAAAAAATGCCAACTGATGAGCTTCATAATAAGAGCGAAATGCGCATCACTGGTGTTCTTTTGTTGCACTGTACAGAAATACTTGGTTTGTTATCCACAAGTGTTTTGGATTTAAAGTTATCACTTTTGATAACGATATTGCATTTGAAATATTCTATTACCGTTACAGTTAACTGCGGCATATTTTTACGTGTTCTTTATACACGAGATGTCGTAAAACATGGTTTTCACTTATTTTCAACTTATTATAATTATCATAATAAATGTATATCTCATCGATTTTTTAAAAAAAAAAACACAACATCGTACAAAACTGACGAACTCAAAACCTCTTTAATTTTTACCACACAATAAGGACACACTTGACACACGCCAATTTATCAGGTTTGCCTACTCGACAATAAAAATTTTACTAGTAGGAGAACAAATAGTCATAACATCAAAGGAGGCTGTGGAAAGGAATATAACCCTTATGATTTTTTTAATTTCAACGATGTGGCCAATGAATTTCCCCTGGTCAACAACTGTACCCGTTGTCCTAGGATCCTTTATCTTGAATGTTCATGTTTGCAACCAACTTGACACACCCAAAATCAGTGCAACCTGTAATGTAAGAAATTAAATTTTATTCTCAAATAACAAATTCGACCTACCTTAACTATCAAATATTTTGTATTAGATGCTTTTGTTACATCTACTCTCTTTCAAGAACTCTCGATTTCTTGGACTTCTTTAATTCCTTCTTCAAAAAAGCGATTAACTTGCCATATTGTAACATACATTCTGAAGATTTAATGTCGATTTAACATGCAATATTTTGTCCACATTGTAGAGGAAGCAAATCTTTTTTGGCGTTAAGGAATTAACCCAAAAGCACGTCTTTTTTTATCTCACAAACATTGCTTCCTTGTTCATAGTTACTGAAAGTTTAGGAAAAGAACTTCTTCTTTTAATTTCTATCAATTTTACAAGTGGCTGAGCAGTTTTTTTTGTGCAACGTTTTTCTCAAATAATAATTTGCTGTCAACAAACGAACAAAGTAAAACACCACAGCATTGCAACAAAATCATAGACTACTAACGTAAAACTTTTGGGTTTTAAAGACTATTTAAGAACTCTTACGGAAAGAGGTGTTAGATAAAACTATGTATTATACTCGTGTCTTAACAGCAAATAAGTTGTTCGATAAATATTAGCTACTCGGGAAAAGCTGTGGTGGCTAAACATTTATCTCGTGACTTATTTGCTTTATACCACACTTGTATAAAAAATAAGTATTATTTTTGTAACTAACTATGCTCGTTTCCTTGTAGTTGGAAGTCTCTTCAGACTAATTGTTAATAATTAAAATAACTAATTTGTCGAATTAATATTGTTACGTTTAAGACGAGATTAAGACGACTACATACAATAAACATGATGTAATTTTATTAGTAGAAAATTAAAAAACAGTTATTGTCAAATAATTCAACAAAAAGATGCGTGAACTTAGGTTTAAAAATATAAGCTTTTAAAACCATCTCTGTACCTTTAACTTCGATAGTAGTGCTTGAAATTTAAAGTTCAGTGATAATATAAAACAACAACCACTTTATACATTGTTTATTTTTATTTTAATAATAATTACAATAAAGACAACAAGAAAATTTATCTTGTAAGTTTAACCTTTTTTTGTTCACGCAACAACAGTAAATAAGAAAATCATAAACCAAAATTGAACGGAAACTTTCAAAACAACGTGTTATTATCTAAAGTGCTTGATTTAATAATGTTTACAACAAATAAAATTGATGGTTAAACGTCAGCCACAGTTTTCAATCGTCTTAAGTTTACGATTACTCGATACTCACAACATCCCACAGCAATAAAATTAGGTTAGTATTTTATTAATATATTAAATGTAGGTGTCAAGCGGAAGTAGGACATACAAATATTACATAATACATTGTAAATTGCATACTTTTTCTTAAGCACTTATACAGGGCGTTCCGAACTATTCTCAATTATTCTATAAAAAATTATTACATACTACATAGTGTAGATAAAAATTTTAAGATTTTGATCAAAAATATGTAGACCTGTAATATTTATTAAAATTTTATTGTTTTTAAGACAAACTTATTTTTCATACCACCACTATTTAAAAATACGTTTAGCACACGGTGGAAACTAACCTTTTCATTAGTATTTTAAAACTTGAATAAAAAGTGACATATCTGTTCTGTGTCGTCTCTGTTTCAAAAGAAGACACTAATTATAATTTTACTTTTGACAATTGTAGTAATTGAGTGAGTGGTATTAGAAAAACATTATGTTATACTCGTGAAAAAAGTCGCCTTTCAACACCTATAAAACAAATAAATAATTATTATTTGTTACTAAATTGTAAACGTCATTTGTGCAAATTGTTTCTTGACGTTGAAAAGTTATGACGATAAATGGAGTGTTTTCCCGAAGCCGGCTCTGAAAACTAGTATGACGAGACGACACCCTCTATTGAAGGTTAATTTTACGGACTACAAAACCCATAAAATAGTACAAACAAGAGTACAACCCATTTTCTATAGAAAAGATTTGCCTACCTCCTTTGTTGTAAGAAATTAGTGCAACTGGCTGGAAGGTATTGGCTGACTTTACTAATTTGTATATTTTTCAAAAGAAGTTGGTAGGAACTTCAATTTATTAATGAACTGTGATGCACATTTCTTTTTACCAAATTCTGGGTCAACTGAATATAACTGGTAGAAATTATTGGGGCCTTATTAACTATGTACTGCGATATTGATTTTTATGTGGAAAAAATGTTGTAACGGTTACAGTTCACAAATAATACAAAATAAAGTAACGGCTCTAGCGATGCAAACTGAAAGAAATAAACTGCTGCGTAACGAGCCGGCACATGCTGGGTAACAGAAAAAAATAAAACCGACCAACAGGAATTTAATAGGTTTTACTTAAGGTCTACTACGCTACAACGAACACAAATCAGAGAGACAAAAAAACATATAAATATAGCAAATACAATATTAGAAGAACCTGGGAGAAGTGAGAGATTCTGTCGCATTAGCAATAACAAAACAATTAAAGTTGGCGATCAAATATCTGTCAATTCAGGTAAGTTTTTGTTTGATACACTCCAAATTAACGTTAGCGTACCAATTTAAGATTGGTGATTAAGGAAACTCGATGTACACACGGCGACTTAAAAACAAGGATTAAACTCGGACTAAAAAACGGTACGTAGCTCCCGCCAACCCAAAAAGCCTTTTGTTTTAGTTTTACCCACTTTATTTACAGCGCCCCAGCTCTGAGGGAGCTAGTGAAAACAAAACCGAGCGTCGATGGATGGAGACTACCCCGAATAACAATTTGCTTATACACTAGGGATTCAAACCGCTTAATGTCACGTGTACTTGAGTTCCAAATGCATGTAAAGTAAATAGGTTCTTTAAACAATAAACTTAGCTGTGTACTGATGCATGTAGTTCTGATAAGGCAGGTTTTTGCTAGCGATAGCTAGTTGACAGCTACTAGAAAATCGGTAGGATTTCTATTAAGGAGGATGAGACGACCTAGCTCTGGAAGCAGATTGTTTCCTTTCTAAAAGCAGGAACGCAGCGTGCGCGACCCACAACCGGTGGAATATAGTTAGCCTTTGCAGCTCCGAGATAGACGACACCGTGGTAGTCGGCACGTTTTCTATAGCGAAGGATTCCCAATTGCTTGCTTCAGCGCCCCTAGGAATTACCCAGACAGTAAGATATGAGTAGAGTATAAGGTCAAGACACGTGCTAAAGCATACGTTGTAATTAGAAATTAACACAACCACGAGTCAATAACAGAAATAGCAAAAGAAAACACTTACGGGGAAATCGGTCGGATTTATATTTCCACACTAATTTAATTTAAGATTATTGAAGCCCCATTGATATTTTACGTGTAATTTTTAGCTTCGTGAAGCGCCGACAACCGCCCAATAGAAAAGAGAAAGTCGCAAAATGTTCTCCCGTCGTTTCGATTAATATTGATAATAAATCAACCACCAATATAAAAAACCGTAGCATGCGCGGTAAATTTGATTTTCGTTGCAACGTGCAACTCTCGCGATCTACGTTCGGGTTCGAGTGTTTTGAACCGTAACAATGTTTAAAGATGAAAACCTCTGGAACAAGGGGTGTTGCCAAAACAGGAACAATTTTTCAAATAAATTTTTTTTTAGAAATTATAAATAGGCAATCCGCGAAGAATGCAGGCACCACGCAATATTTTTTTCTAACTTTGAAAAATAAAATTAAAAAAGGAACCTATTTTGAAATCTATCTAATCGATTGTTAGCAATGTTACCATGATTATTATTTTTAAAATTAATGTTAAAACAATCTGACAAGTACAAAACAATTTTACTTTTTGTAACTAGTTACAAAAAGTGAACCATTTTGACATCTACTTTGATTACAATAAATATTACAAACTGTAGGTTTTGCGACATCTAGTGTCGATTCGGGTTAGCGATCATGTATGCAATGGTTCGCATTAAGCAACTTTGTCGACAGGTATGTAAAAGCAGTTACATAAGTCGATCCTTCGATAATTATAGCCAACACGAGCGTTAGCAAAAAAAAATCATGAATCTCCTGTTGTAAATTTGCAAGAGGTTGTACAATAGCAAACAAACACTGAGAATCACCGGACAGCTGTTTCGTCCTTTTGGGACTCTTCAGGAGTGAGAGAACTCAGGTGTAAGTTCACTATTGTACAAATATCACTTTATATCACGAAATTAGAAAAATATTGTTTATTTAATTAAGATTTTAAATAAGCAATGGCATATTTGATAAGTTTTAAATTGTTTGTATAAAACTGCAAATAATAATAATTTACAGTTTGCTTTATTGACAGAATAAAAATGTTTATAACCTATTCAAAAACTTGTTTTACAATAAATTATTAAAACAAAGTTGTGTATATTTAAATTTGAACATCATTTATTTATTTAAAAATTCAAACAATTGGAAATATTTATTAAAAATTATTTTTGGTTTAACCAACTTTATTTAAAGTTTAATTTATTTTTTGTATACTAAATTAACTACAAATGTTAAGTTTGATTAAAATTGAAAAAATTGTTTTTGAAATACTGCATATGTGAATGTTAAATACAAGTAACAAGTGAAAAAATGTCTTTAAATACCCTAACACGTATTTTAAATACAAAAGGCAATACAATAATATTTTCCAAATTAATTAAGCTGTAGTTAATAGGTACACTATGTAAATTTCATTGAGAATGCTACGCAATAAATAGAATAGTTTGTTAATAATAATAAATGTAAAATCGTTTTCGTTAACTACTTCACATAATATTCAAGAGGTGGTTTTAAAATCCCCACTTGTTTTTATCTGAGTTTGGATTAAGGTGGTTTTTTAAATAATAAATTGTTTGAATAAAGAACAAATAAAAAAGAGTATTGGACCACTTTAAGTGGCGCTTGTTAAACAATAAACTTTTGGTAATTTAAGAACATGCATTTGCTTTTTATCTCATGTTTTATGAGAGTTAACCATGACTTATATTTAGGCATATCGATTTAATCTTGGTTTGTGATTGTATTTAGTAGGCCTGTCGGTACGTCGTTTTAAATAGGCCTAGGTGGAAATAATTAGGAGCAAGCTGAATTATTTTTTATTTTCTTTGTTGTGATGTGCTAAATAATATATTCAATTTGCACTGTCTGTCGATCCCGGATTTGGCCGCCATTTTGAAAAAGTCGATATCCATATTTTTATGGATTTTTTAAAATATCTCGGTCACGCATTTTAGTGCACCAAGTTTGTCGTAAAGTGTATACAAAAGACAGATCCGCGGAAGCACTACTAAAATCGGGTCAAAAATTAGCTGAAGCGTCTTGTTCTAAAAGAAATGTTGTTGGTTTCAATTTTAAGAAAAGATGTATATTTTGTGCTGAATACGCGGCCGAAGAATTTAAAAAAAAAAGCAAAAAATTGGTTGGGAAGCGTGACATAGTGCAACGTGTGAAGACATTCACAAAGAAAGAAAACGTTGTGGCATATGCTGAAAAACGAAAAGATGACTGGGGCAAGCAAATAGTTTTGCGCATTGACTCGTTTGACTAAGTTGCGGTAGAAGCTAGATATCATCGGTCTTGTATGAAATCTTTTAATAAAACTCAAAGTGGGCTAAAACGGGGCCGTCCTGAAAAACACAAACAACAGATGCCATGACTCATGCGTATAATTTTTTGGAATCAAATCGTGAGGAGTGCCAATTTTCTTTGGACGACCTATTTGAAGGATACCAAGGTGATCTACCTACCACAAGAACAATAAAAACTAAACGGTTAGAAAAATACGGAGAAGATATTACAATAACTACACTTCCAAGTCAAAAGCCTATGATTTGTTTTCGAGACACAGGTAAGCAAATTTTAACGAAAGCATGGTATTCTGAGCAAAAAAAATGAAAACGAGGAACGGCTAAGAATAGTACAATCCGCTGCAGAAATTATCATTGAAGATATACGAATAAAAGTATTTGATACCCAGCAGTATCCACAATCCAATAATTTTTTAAACGGTATTGAGAAAGATATTCCACCGACTCTTGGTTGCCGTATAAAAACCATAATAATGAAAAATAAACGCTGTGACACCCAAAAAATAAATAGAAAGTGCACTGCTATTTCTCACGCTATTGTATCAGCAGCAAGACCTAGATCTTTTTTATCTGGGTTGCAAGTCGGGCTTGCATCATTTATTAATCAAAAGTATGGTTCCAGACACCTTATAAATGTACTTTCCTCTTTGGGTTTTTGTTCCTCATATGACGAAGCAGTATTATTTCAAATATCGGCACTGCAACATCCCCTAATAACTGCAACTGAAAAAGCATTTTGTCAATTCATTTTTGACAACGCAGATGTCAACATATGTACTATTGACGGCTTTAATACTTTCCATGCAATGGGTGGTATTTATGCTGTTACTTCCTCTACAGCTGTTTGTGAAGTTGACCGAGTATAAAGACTAAAAAAAATCCTTCAGCAGGCGATATAGGGCATTTTGGGCATGTACCAATCAAAGTTTTTCAAAAAGGCAGTCAAACTGAATTGTTGAATATTAAAATAGAAAATATAAATGAAGTTTGTAAAAGTTCTAATAAAGCTTTACTATCTGATGGTGATTTTCTATGGCTCTATGGAAAATGGCAAAATAAGTCACACATACCTG
The DNA here is from genome assembly GCA_030710515.1 of Abscondita cerata. Classification (NCBI taxonomy): domain Eukaryota; kingdom Metazoa; phylum Arthropoda; class Insecta; order Coleoptera; family Lampyridae; genus Abscondita; species Abscondita cerata. The sequence goes on along the minus strand of JALBCR010000587.1, from coordinate 109,722 downwards.
GATGGAATGGGTATATGGAAAGAGGAATAGCAAAACGACCTTATTTTTCATCCCGAATTATTTACCTGCTGTTCATAAATGCCCCTCCTACTGATTATGACACAATATATACAGCACTTCTTTCTGCAATAGAAAACTGCAAATCTTTGAAATAAGAGGCTTGTGTTATAACCTTTGACCAACCACTTTACTTTAAGGCAAGACATATTAGACCAATTTCGGAATCAATTAAATATTTATTAGACTTGGTGGATTTCATCTCCTCATGTAATTTATGGGAGCAATAGGTTATAATATGAACGGAAGTGGGTTAAAAGAGCTTTTATTAAGTTGCATATGCTCCCGCGTCGGTGGAAAAAATGTTAACTGGCCACGCTTATGCGAGAGTGCTTAGAGCTCACCTGTTAGCTCATGCTGCATTGGCTCAAATGGTGTTTAACGAGATTCACTTTACTGCGGAAGAACAAGAAATGCTTGAAGATAGTCTGGTAGATATTGAGAACACTTCAATCTTCGATGAACAGGAGAAACATTCTTTTAAGCAGATGTTAGAAAAATTTGCTGATAAATTACACCAGTTTCAAGGTAATGGCCCAACTGCCAAATTATGGGTCCAATATTTTAAAATGGTATCATTAGTTAAGCAATTTGTTGAGGCAGAACGTACAGGAAACTGGTATTTGCATCTGCAATGCATCGCAGAAATGCTGCCATACTTTCACTCTAGTGGTCATTTTTTGTATGCTAAATCCTGCCATCTTTATTTACAAGATATGCTTAAACTAAAGGAAAAATTGACTTCTCGAGAATATGATAGATTTGTTGAAAAGGAAATGTTTACAATTAGACGGTCTGAAAAATTCTGGTCTGGAATTTGGTCAGATATGACAATTGAACAGACACTGATGAGATTAATAAAAAGTTGTGGAGGCCTTACTCATGGTCGTGGAATCACCGATTCTACATTAACCAAGTGGATTCTCGGAATACCTGTTCTTTCTGCCGTGTCGGATCAAATTGAAGAATACCTCAATACGTCTTTTCTTACTTCAGAGCAGCATGTTGATGGCTGAATGTCGCGTGTAATAAGAGATAATTTGGATATTCAGAAGTTTGTAGACTGGTTTTCAACTCATTCACCATTTTCGGCGAATAAAAGTATAATGTTTCTCAGCACAGGACTCATACGAGATGACAAAATTAATTGTTACTGTGTGTACGATGCTGGTTTGTCAATGATGACAAGTATTATTAGAGATAACTTTGGAAACGTCAAATTTCAAAGAAAACGAAGGGTTCTACCAATTGCATCCATAAACTCAGGAGTGAAACTAGGTAACACAATGAATCCAATAAACCCTACTTTGCTTTTTCAAAGAATTTCGTATGCCAAAAGATCTTCCAAACAGTTTGAAGAATACTTTCAATATGAGCTTGCTCCCTATCCACTCTCACTTTTTGATAATGTAGGAATGCGAAAAACAAGAAAATCTGCTTTATATAAGGCATTTACACCAATCACAGAAAATATTAATCTGAATGACACTTTATACGTTATTGACGGTGGGTTTCTTGTTCACAGAGTTGTGTGGCATCAACAAGAAGTTTATTCAGCTCAATTAAAAGTGCTGAACGCTTTCGCCGAATAAAAAATTGCTCCACAGCCGAAGTAGCTTTCGATGAAACGATGAAAACTACTACATTTCAAGCTAAATTTCTGTCAAATGAAAGTAATAAAAGCAGGCTAATTTTAATGCTGTGTAGCCGGTTCAAAAATGAAGGAATTTTAGTAAAACAGGCGTTAGAAGATGCTGACACTCTAATTATTAATACAGCTCTTGATATGTCAAACGTCAAACAAGTTTGGATCAGTGGTGATAGTAGGTGAGGACATTGATTTACTGGTTATACTTACTGCACTATGCGAGTCTCAGAATAACATCTACTTTTTAAAGCAAGGAAAGGAAAAAGCTGGAAATACCTTCTATTCACCCTCTGCATCAATATTGGACACGGCTGTGAAAGAAAACATTTTGTTTTTACATGCATTTAGTGGGTGCGACACCACTTCAGCAATTTACAGGCAGGGTAAAATGAAGTTCCTTTAAGGTTGTAACAAATCAGACAAGTTTTAAAACTGCCATTTACTGTTTTAAAGACCCAAATGCAACTCCAGAAAGCATAGCCAAAGTTGGATTTCAATTTCTTCTTGCACTGTATGGGTCAAAGAGCGTCGACACATCTATAGACATTGATTTTTTGTGCAATCTATAACAAAGAGTTTATTTAATCTTGCATCTCTTCCTCCAACCGAAGATGCGGCTCGCATGCACTCATTTCGTACATACCTACAAGTCCAAAAATGGTACGGTAACAAAAAAATACCCACTGATTGGGGTTGGAAGCAGTCGTCTAATGGACTTATACCGATTTCTATGCTGCAAGACGCCGCTCCCCAAGGGTTATTGAAGATGATTTCTTGTAAATGCATAAAAGGTTGCAACGCAGCCTGCAGCTGCAGAAAAGTAGGATTACACTGTTCGGTAGTCTGCTGTTTGTGCCAGGGAAGAGCGTGTTCAAATTCTGAAATAACTCTAGAAGATCCAGGACGACGAAGAAATCGATTCTCGATTAGAAGAATTAATGACCAACGAAAACATCGAAGACATAGACATTGAAGAAGAACCAGATGAACAGTTTGATGAAAAATATATTGATGAGTCAATTGATCAACCTTCTACGTCAAAAAAAAAGCAGACGGTGCAAATACATACATCATGTTAAATGGATATAAAAATAGAACATTGCAACGGCAAGAAAGTGGATTAAGCCTATAGAGGAAACCACTTAAAAAAAAAGTGCGCCGAGTGCTCTACCGCCAGGTGGTGTGGAAACAAGCACAAGAAAAACACAAATTTGTCTGGCAAATTATTCAAATTTACATAGCATTAGTTTCTCATATTAAATGAACCACTAGAAAATATATCCTTTGTATTTAAACGCCTGTATCTCGTTAACCTGTTCATGCATAAAATCGGTGAATAGAAACTTTTTTGTAGAGAATTTAAATAGCTTTCTTTTTGGTTTTTTTCAAATTTTCTGTACAGTGCACCCAGACCGAGTTATTTAAAAAAAATTATAAAATGTCATAATTTGACAGGATTTTCCAATATGGCGGCCAAATCCGGGATCGATAGACCGTGCAAATTTAGTACAGTATTCAACAAAGCAAAACAAATAGAATAAATGTTATTGCAGTTTGCCCCTAATTATTTCCACCTAAAACTACTTGTCGACTGGTCTATGGGTATAAAATGTGAAAATAAAGTAACGGATAAATTCCGTAATTATCGTATCATTCATGGCAACCTTCATTTTTTAAATTAAGTTTAACTTTACAACAAAATAAGAAACAATTATGAATGACAACTAGAAACATAATCAAAATTTATTTGTTTCTATGACTTACCAGATAACAAATAATAAGCGGTTTCTCAAAGATATCATTCACGAGACATATCATTGAAAATATTATTAAACTTTATTTAAAAAATTAATATGGCGCCTATTTAAAATATGAAAGTTGCTATGAATATCTCTGAAACCATTGTTAATTGATAATTTTGAAAATAGTTTACAGTTTGCCACCATTACTGAAGAAAGTTTTGTACAAACTTTTTTTTAGTAGCTGTCCTCTTAAGTAAAATAATTGATATTTTCAAAAATTCCTGATATCTTCGGAACGGATTGGGAATTTTAATATTAGTTACCGGCATTAAAACCTGTACAACCTGTATAACCGACTTTTTGTTGGGCTTGATAATGTCATCGGAGGTTGAGCGTTGGTGATGTCATCAGGTGTGAATGTCTTTAAGTTTAAACTGCTGTAGTTTTCATCTTTGATTTTTTTATAATTTCGTTGAGTGCATTTTATTTAATTTGGATTTTGACGTAATTGTAATTTATTTAATCGATCGATTTTGGTTTAATTTTTCATGTTAAATTATTTGTCTCAACGACTTTAAAAATCAATGACATACCCTTATTTCTTCCACCACTTACACTTCCTTTAATCATATGATTTCTTACCAACAAGTTCGGATGTTTTTACCTTTGCCATTTTACAATTGTTTGTCTACAACGAAACTTTAATCTTGGTAACTTTTAAACGCACTCCCATCGACATGTTCAATTGTGTTTGTATTCAATATCATAACTCTTCATTCGTAATGTCAATTTTTCAATTATGAATTCTGCAAAGAATAACTTAATCTACTAAACATTATTTTTATTAATTTATCCACAATCACCATATCATAGAACTATTATTATTCCGTTATGAAACGTATTGTAACACCTATAAAACACTAGTGTTTTATATTCTATAAAACATTAGTGTTTTGTAATAATATATAAAATTCAAGAAAAATTTGCAGAAAATTTAGTAATTATTTATTAACATTAATATTAACATTCACGTTAACATCAAAAGTAAACTTATTTGCAATATCAGGATTTACATTTACACAAACCACGTTTGAGGAAGACTGCATCGCGGAGATCTCTTGCATTGTGCTGGATTTTCCTTGAATTTTTCTAGCAATATCGATTTTATTTGACTCGCTTTCTTCTATATACCCCTCAACATCACTAGATGACCTTCACGCTCCGTGCCTCTTAAGAGTGAGAATATCACCACCAGCATTAGCCAACAGAGTCGCCGAAGAACGGCGCATACTATAGGATTCTGGAAATAGTGTTAATTCCCACAAGTTGCACGATGCATTTTGAATTTATATATCGCAAAAAAAATCTTCCCTGCAAAATAGTACTTTTAGGACGTAGGCGTATGTATTTCTTGCATATCTCCATAACATTAACAGAGAATCCTTCGTCTAATGCAGTGAAACTTCTTGACATATTGGACTTTGTTTCTGGGATGGACACGTAGATAAAAGATCCTTTATCTTTTACATGTTCAATATTTAAGTTTACCAGTTCATTGCATCGTAAACCTCTACAAACACCCATTATGACAGCAACCTAGAAATATTTAAAATAATTAAGATACCAATACAAAAGAAAAGAAAATTGGTTGTACCTTCATCATTAAGTACATTTTCATTAGATGCTGTTCTCAAAAATGGTTCGATGTGTCCCCTCTCAAGCACTTTTGCCTTCTTTGCCTTGTAGTTTTTTGATTGGCTCTTGAGATAAGCAATTAATTTGCCGTATTTTGATACGTCAATATTTCTAAGCACATTCAAAGTTGCTCTTAACATTGAATATTTCGTCCACATCGACGAGGAGGCAAACTTGCTTCTTACATTTAAAAAATAAGCCAACGGCTCGTTTATGATGTTTGCACCTCTTTTCTCTCTCCATTCATTAAAGGTAGCAAATTCTTTTATGTATGCATCTTTAGATTTGGCCGGCAACAGTTGCAGTGTTACTTCTTCAGCTTCTGCTTTAATTTCTACCGGCAAAGAATCACTTTCTGACATTTTTCAAAACGACGCACACAAACGATTTCTAATTTTTTCACAAATATTGTTTTAATAAACAAGCATCCTAGCAACTAATAATACAAAGTCGCCTAAAGTTTTACTAAATTTTCTAATATTTGCTATTACATTGAAATTTTAGAACTGTCAGATTACTTATTTTCAATTAAACTGGTTTGATTGTAGATAAAATCTTGTATTGCATTCGTGTTTTAGTATCATATTATCCCCTACACAACACAAATTACATTAATTTATTAAATAAATTGTAGATTAATAATGATTATGAGTATTCTGTAATTATAATCAGGATAATGGTGGTATTTATAAATTAACATGTTTCTGTAAAATCCTATTACATTGGCAGAACTTTGCAGAAATTTCAACACAAGATTAAAAGAACATCTTAGGTATATTCATCACCCTAAAAATATTTACACAACATTTCTCAGATTAAATCGACATTTACACAACATGTTATCTCCAATAAACACAAAGTAATAAAACATCATCTCATACACCTCATTTTCAGACACCTACCTCTATTAATTATTCATGATTTTCACAAATAATTCAAACACTTTTAGTTTTTAAGTTAGTTTTAAACTTTTTACAGTTACGTTTTTACAGTTTACAGTTTCCTTCGTTACCAACAGTTCGTTACAGTAATCTTTTTAACTTTAACTTGACACATGAAACTCTCCCTCCTTTTACATTAACACATTTCACTGTTCGTTTCCTTAAATGTCACGTTTAAGGTATTTCAACCCAATGAAGTGGTTTCTACCACTTTTGTTGTTATTAATTATGACCAAATGGTCCTACAATGATCTTCAATTATTTCATTTCTTTTTAAAATTGTTAAAAAACTTTCAAAATTTAACTAAGAATCAAAGGAAGCAACACCAACTGCAGCGTCTATTTAACCAACAGAAAAACACCAAAAACTGCACCAACTGTTGGTTAACTAAAAATGTTTTAATCTTCAACTTTATAAAAATTTTTTATGACAACTTATAACCTCATTTAGGTAAGTCACATTTTAATGTTAATAATGTTAACCACACCAACCAACCACAATTAAAACAAAAGATCGCTTTAAATAAAAACTTTTTTTTTGTTTATGCGTGCACCCCACGTACGCAAATATTTAGATTTAAAATTCATTATTTTTGTTAACTGTTTGTTCAATTTTTTATTGTATAAATTAAATTAGTTAGTTTTAAAGCATCCTTATTATTGGATGAGTGGACCCAAGATTTGAGATTGGTAAACAATTTTAATTACACATAAATAAGAAAATAATAAGTTTTTCATTACTCGAGTTTTCAATTACTAATTTTTATATAAATATATGTTGTGTAAACCTTTAATAGATATTGTTATTATATGTTTCTTTTTAAAAGAAAGAACACGACAATTGGTAAATTTTTAATATGATTTTTTATACTTTATTTATCTGGCAATAAATTATTATTCGGGACCTGACATAACTTTTGCAGATTAATTATAAATTTAACAAGTTAATAAAAAAATTTAAAAAATTGTACCGTTTCTAATATTTGAACATTTTTATTTCTCTGTATTATATAAATTAAAATTAAATGTTGAATTAGCATATCTGCTTGTGCTAAACATTTCTGAAACAATTAGTTGTAGAACTTTCCAAAGTAGAAGCTACATTTGTCAAAGTGAAAGCCAGATCTGTTGAGTTTCGTCCAAGAAACATCTCGCTACTTTATTTTTTTTTTATTGACAGAATCATCGACGTAACCTTCCGCACCTGCACTAAATTTTCATCCACAACCGTCGTTGCTGCTGATCGATGAAAGAAGTGACCTGTGTTTTATCTTAAATAAGTTGCAAATTTTTTTGGTACATTGCCAATAGTGGGCTGGTGAGCATTGAAGAACATACATTTACCATTAAGGTAGGTTAAAATGATCTGCTTAACAAAAACAAAGAGCTGCATTTCTTCTATACAAAACAGAAGATTGAAAACTACTACTTTTATTTGTATTCGTAAATCTTCTTGTTAAATTCTTTGTACTTAGTAAAGTGACGATAATATATTTCTCAACATCTTCTACGCCAAAGAAAGAAGCTCGTCACACCGGCAAGCAGCAAAAATAAAAAAAAATGTAACCAATTTAGGTAACAACCAATGGTCATTAGGAGTATTTTACTAAAACAATTTGTTAAAATTTGATATAAACCAACTTCAAATGATGGTTAAATGTTACATTATTAACAATTGCCATGGTGATATAACACATGCAAAAAAAATCGACCTATCCTCTTGTGTCAACAAGCTTTATTAATTTTTTACGGGCCTAGGCAGATTTTCCGGCCGATTTTAACTTTTGAAAAATTAGTGTTTCTGGACGGAGGCCTAAACAATACTATTACAAACAATTCGTAGATCTAAACAATGTATTATAAAAGAACAAAAAATCGTTCGGTTTGAAACGTGTTCCCAACAATTTGAAATTCTAGTTGCATTGTAAATATTAATTTATGGTGCAATTTTTTTTTGGCGGCTCCTCTGGGGGTGGTTAAACCTACTGAATTTTGTTTTCTCACTTAGAAATGTCAAGCTCAAAGCTCTTTTTAATCCCTTTACTGCAGTCGGTCGTATTTTAAAGATCTAGTAGTGGCAACGACACCTTCTATTGGTTTTCAACCATTTCTTTCTAAAGTCTTCGAGAGAAAAGACGTTTCCTACGCGATAAAAGATTCAGACCGATAATAAGACCCGTCAATTTTATAAATCGCAATAAAACTCTCGACCTAATTGATTTCAAACCTTTTAGTTAATATTAAAATGTTATGTTTATGTGTGTGAAACCGAACATACTTACTGCAAATAATTTAATTTTTATTTCTGATACCGAAGTGGCTACTTGCTAATGTACAAGAAGTTCGACTTGTAAATAAATATTTATAGTCTTGATCATCATAATTTAATCAGAGCAATTATTAACATCAGCCCTACGGAGAAGTTAGACTGCTTTCAAAGATTGAAATATTTCCTTCTGCTAGTGTCGGGCTTAAGACAAACAAATCTAAGACTCCCTTTATTAAACTATTAATTTGTTATAAAAAAATCAAGTTATTATCAATGTAAAAATTAAAATAGTAATAAGAGTAATAAATAACCCCAACCACGTTCATGAGATTTTATTTCGGTTATTATAAAATTTAAATGCGAATGGTCTACATAATTTATAACACTTCATAGCATAAAATGAACGTCACACAATGCAATGTCAGCGAAAATGTATTTTATAGCACGCAGTTTAAATTTACAGCAGGAACATTCCATATAGAATAAAATTGTTGCACTTTGTATATACCACTTTATCATAATTTTCATTTTTTAACAATAAATTTATAAACATTGTCTTTACATATTTGATTTGTTTAATTAGAATAATATGCAAACTTCGTATCGGGTTAAACAAAAAAATAAGTTGAATTAATTGAACATGACTGTTGGAAAATTTAAATACAGTTTCTGCCTAGTAATGTCACATTCAGCTATTAAAACTAATTAATAGCTAATATTAACGATTATTTTAATTTTTGTGTTCGCATTTAATATTGTTAGTTAGAGGGTTGTTCTACTTATACCTATGTACGACCGAAGTGAATGTAGAGATAATAAGTTTTTGATTGATTACCACAAATGTAGAGTAAAAGAGTAATTGATTCTCGTTATGTCTTGGTGTACTTAATTATAGCATAAAAAATTTATTATTTAATATTGCTTGATTTAATACGGACGTGTAAACAATTACAGTATTTGTATAAGCAAACAAATGGAACAATTTCATTTTGTAAGTACATTTGATTAATTACCTTTCATGTTTTTATAACAAATAGAGCTGTACATAAAACATTACTTTTAGTGGAAATTAATAATTGATTAAAACTGTGTAGGAAAATATTACCTGTTTTTGTAACGATGTTGTTGGAATATTTATTTACAATTTCATATGCTTTTTACATATAAAATAAATATAAATGTATATGTTTGTAGAGACCTAAGTGTTTCATGAAAGAAATAAAAGATTTTCATGAAAAACTTTTAGTGATTCATTATTTTCTATTATAACGTTCCTTTTTTTTTACTTTGGCAATGACAGCTGTGAAAACAAAATATATGACACTGTGGTTCTACGATATTTTACTTTAAAAATTATTCACCCTGGTTATTCTACAATATTTACAATTTAATAAAGAATAGGGTGAACAGTTTAGGTAAACTATCATCTATCGATATACTTCTTTTCTTCTATTCAATCCTGCCCGGAGGTTACTACTTTACGTCCGTTACATTTTATTTTTAACATTCAATGAATTTAACATTTTGACCATATTTTTGTTTTTTTTTATTTGGACGTATAACTCTATGAATTGAGGGATAGAATAAGTAATAAGACTAACTGAATCTAACTAACTAAATGAAGATGTGCGTTAAACCCTTGTTGAAAAAATGTATTACAGTTTGTCTGTAGAGTGTACGACGAGGCACTCCAATGAAGATTGCTAGCCGAGAAAAAGCTGACTTTTGAAAGTGCTCGGAACACTGCGAGCGCCGCAGAAACCGTTGTTCAACATGTAAAAAACTTGCATTCTACAAGTGCACACCAACAACTAAATGATAAAATAGCTCAGGTGTTAACAAATTACAAGCGGAAAGTCAAGAACAAGAAAACATAAAAAATGCCAATATTGAAAGAAGCTGAGTCACATTAAGCGGGTGTTCATGATAACGCACATGTTTGTGCTCTATCACTAAGTGATAAAGAATTCTATGATATCTACAACATGATAAACAAAAAGTTACAGTTATCCTGCAGGGTCATTCGTGTGATATGAAAGTTGACTCTGGGAGTGCTGCTTGCATTATAGAAAAAGACATATAAATATTTGTGGCTTACACGTTTGCTTGTTTTTGAGGTTTGTCAATTTATACGGAATTAGCAGGGCAAGCAAATTGAAACTGATTGTCTTTGCCAAGTTCATGTAGAGTGTAAACGTTATAAAGGTTTAATGCCAGTGATGATCACAAAAAGGGATCGAGTAAACCGCTTGGAAGAAACTGGTTTGCATCATTTTAAAACGAACGAATTGTCTAATAGAAAGATATTTAAAGAGTTTTCTGATGTGTTTGTGATCCACCGGGGTCATTGCCAGGCAAGACGTGCTACTAGCTATTGAACACCCAACATGGGTTACACCTATGTAATAGCTGCATTCGTAATGCGGAGACTATTAATGTACAATTAACATAAGTCTCGCAAAAGACCCCTATCCAGAGACGTCTACATAACCTATGTTTGCCACACTTTGTGTTTACTAAGGTTGACATGACTCAGGTGTATCAACAATTGACTGTCGATAAAAAATTATTAAGCATAGAGAGGTCTCCAAGGTTATCAGGCTACAGTTCGGAGTATCAGTGGCTCCAGGTATATTTCAGAGATTCATGAATTACGATTCGCTGGTATTCCAGGAGTTTTGCTATATTTCGACGACGTTTTGGTTGTTCCTAGTACCGATAACCGGGTTATCATCAAAGCTATGAGAAATACTTACGGATTTAAGAAAAATGCATTTTGTTGAAAAAAACAAAAGCATGGTTTGCGCAATGAGCGTGTAATTTCCTGAACGCCATATCGACGAGTCGAGAATTTGGCCATTAGAGAAGAAGGTTCGCGCTATCAAAGATGCACCATCACTAAACCTAACATCAAAACCTTAAAATATTCTTAAGTATGCTAAACTTTTATCATATGTTCCTAAGAAAAAGTCAAACGTTGCGCAATCATAGCACCGCTTGCTGAAAAAGGACGTTTCTTGAAGTTGGAAAGCTCCACAAAAAAAGCATTTTAGGTAGTAAAATCTAGTACAGTCGTAGTACCATTTGACTAAAAGAAAATAAAAGTTCTAACTACAGATGTATCATCTTACGGTACGAGCTGTATTAAGCCACGAGAAAGAACGTTATTGAAATCAGAGCAAAACTATTCCGACAAAGAACCTTTAGCTATGATGGTTGGCATAAGAAATTTTATAACTACCTGGACGATTTCAAATTCACTATAGAAATTGACCATAAACCGTTGTTAGAGGTACTCGATAATAATAAAACTCTGAAGAACATGCCTTCTCGTGTACTGGCATTGGCGATTATTACATAGTACATGCACACCTACCGTTAAAAGAAAAAGAGAATAGTTTAATAAAGATATTCCCAAATATATTCAGCCATTTTGGAAAGTGAGAAACGAACTTTCAGAATTTAATAACTTTGTCCTTAGAGGAGTGCGGGTTGATATTTCATAGAGGAGAGAAAAGTGGAGCCTTGAAAACGCTGCATTCTAGACACATAAGATGGTCAAGATAGGCTCTGGCACGAAGTTATGTTTGGTAACTTGGTCTCCACGTCTAAGTTGAAAACGCTATTGACACATGTCGAATATGCCAAGAATCAAATCATCTTCTAAACAAAGTTCCGATTTACCAATGGAAGTAGATAAAAGAACCTTGCATAGAGTTACACATAGACTTCGCTGATTCTTTTCATAGCCAATTGTTTTTGGTAGTAGTTGATCCGCACTTGAGTGGCTTGAGGTGCGACCAGTGTTGTCAACGAGCTCTACAGTAACAATAGCAGTACTACGAGAGTTGTATTTAATATACGGGTTGCTAAATGTAATTGTATCCAATAACGGTAGTTCAGTTACATCAAATAAATTTGAAAAATTCATGAAAAAGATTTTAATTCGCCATGCTAAGGTTGCGCCATTTCACTCGTCATTAAATGGGCAGGCTGAGAGGATGGTTGATCAAATAGACTTGGTTCTGATTAAACTAATGTATTACTCAAATCGCGACCACGGGAGTTGCTACGTGCAAGACACTCATAAACCGGAAGCTAATAACGTGTCTAGACCGATTGAATCCAGATCTTTACGACAAAGTCTGGAGAACGCAGAGATATGTAACACTGTCTTGCCATATCGCAGGTAGAGAACTTAGCACCTAAGCGAGTGGCTGCCACTATTGTTCAACAAACTTAACCAATTTTTTACAAATTAGAAACCGACGATAATAAAATCGTTCGTAGACACGTTAACCAACTAAAACAAGGAAATGTCATTGATGGGCAACCTACGAGAAGAAGAACATGTTGCTAATCTAGCATAAAGGCCAAGATGAACCCAAGGCCCACCTGCGTATCTTAAACAACTTTGTTCTTATCTAGAGGGGAGGAGTGTGACACTATAGCACTAAAAGCCGCTAAAACTGACCTCTGTGATATTATTAAGAGGTGCTTTCAGTTGGTTGATTTTTTGCGAAATTAGAATTCGTTTTTCTGTTGTTGTTTTATTGTATCTACCGCTGTCAAACATGAATTTGTTTAAGTAATAAATATATAGTAACGTTAAAACATTAATTCATTATTGCTGTGTTTGCGGTGATTTCACTTTGGTGCTTAGTAAAAATGGGACTATTAATTTTTATTCTATAATTAATAAAATGCGTGGTTTGTGTGTTTAATATAATAAAAATATATGTCAAACATACAATTTTTTATCAATTATAAAAGAATTTTAAACTAACGTAATGTGCACATTTTAACGCAACTAAAAAGTTATTCCGACTCAATTTAATTTTTGTACTCAAATTTTTATTATCATAATTTTAAATACTAACCTATATTATATTTATGGATGACGTGCTACTTGCTACATTTAACAACTTTGAAACACTGACCTCTTGACCCTAGGTTGTTTTTCACAATGTTTTTTGTTCATTATAATCTTGATATTTTTCTTTCCAGGTTTTCTAATTTATTCAATTTTATTGTTTTTATATTATTACTTTACGATGTATTTTCTTAATTATCGAATATTGATCGATTTTATAGATTACGAAGCGCTGGTTTTCTATGTTAACCAGAAAATTTTTATATTTATTGTCTTATGCACTATCTTAACTACACACCCATTATGGTTCACTGCTCAAAACCGCTTTTTCGTCACTTTCACTTTATTTCAGCAAGTACACACAAAATCGATTTATCCTTGTAGCATACAATACATAAATATATTCTAATACTAAACAATACACAGAATTTTATATTTTTACATTAAAATAACTTCCCAATCAAACCAATATATATCAAACGTCAAGTACGCATAATCTTGTTAGGGCAGATATAATAGAAGGTTTTTCTATAAATCAAAGATTTAGGACAAATTTGTTATTAAGCCATTTCCGTCTCAACCCCAGCGGTAGTTTTTTATTTCGACGTGCACACCTTTCACAGGCGATGACCTTATAACACCCAGACATACTCATATCTTTTTAAGAAAGGGTTGTTAGCAAAGCTGAAAAGAATGGATCCATAATCTATTACTTTACAAAAGTTTGATACAAAACCTGACGCACGTTAATATCAAATTTCTTTTTAACTTTTGTACAAACTCTTAATACGTTAACTGTTTTTTTGCATCAACCTAATAACTGTTTAATATCATTTCTCCGAGTAAGTTTTTGGTGCAAAAATCCTAGTTCTTTTTTTTTACGTATACAGTTCTTTAGGCTAATTTATAGTATACTTTATATTAAACGTAAACTGTCTATGCATTATTCCAGTTTATTAATGTGCAATATACTGCTACCAAATTACTTGGCAATTTAAAAGAAACAGTGAACATCAATATTAATAAAAATTACAAACAAAAAAAATTCAAATGAAATATTTTTACTAAGCTTTGTAATAATGTTCTTCTCATATTGAAAAGTATTGTCCATCTTAAGAGCGCAAGGACAAATTCCCCTACCTTGAAAGGTCTAGTTGTCTTACCCTTCGATTTTAAAATAAGTTGCGGCAAGTTCTTTTCAAGTTTCTACAGATTTAATACGCATTATTAATCTTTTGCTCTCGGAACCTTTTGGAGAATTTGATCTTTTCCGAACTTGTTAGAAACATTTGGGAAGTGAGCGCTTGAGAATTCCTTGGATCACCAAAGCATGCGTTAATAGTTGTCCGTGTACAACATTCTAAATAAACACAAACGCTGCCTTCACTTTTTGTTTGTTTTGTTTTTCCTGGCATCTTTTTCTACATGTTCTTGACACAATGTATTAGCCTTTCCATTAACCGCCCCAGCAAACGACCAACGGACAATTATGTTTCAATTCTATGGCCGATAGTTTGTTTTTTTTTACTCTGGTTTCAATTTAATGACTTAAAACAATTATGGGCATCCAAAAAGTTTGTCCCTTTCACACTTTGGATAATCCAAGGACGACCAAACTTTAGAACAAATTTCTGCAGGGCAGCGACAAAGGTCCAGTACTAACGCTGAAATTAATTAAAGGTAGACAACCCGGTAAACAACACAAGTCCAGATCACGATTTACACTTTTGTTTTACATTTGAAAATTAGTAGAACAGCAAAGTTGACTCCTACTTCCTCGAACACATTTATATCGTGAATACGGTAAATTCCTTCTTGCTTCAACGCATTTTGAAGTTTTTTAATAGTTGTTGTTTTATTGACTGTTAGTAACATTCATTTTTTAAAACATTGCGACTAAATATTGGCCGTCATTCTTTCAAGTCGATTTAGCAAAAAAAAATTATTTTTACTTATTACTCTCTTTTTTTGTGTTTTTTTACCTCAACAAAATCTTTAATTCATACGGTTTCCAGCTCCTACAACTCAGAAATTAAACAAACAAACACCGACAACGTAATTGGCATAATTGTAGCACTAAAATCTTGACCTTAAAAATTTCCACAACGAGTGCATCTTAGTTTAATCTTAAGAACTTTACAATCTAAATTAATTTTCTTTCCCATGTGGACTTTGCTGTTAAAATCGGGTTCACCATTCAACAGTCGGGATGTCGTTTTAGAATCTGTTATGTATACCCTTTTAACTTTTGATTTTTTGGAACCTAGAGAAATCTGGGACAGGTAGTCGCATATTTGATTTTGCAGTTCCATGTTAGTGCGATATTATCCTCTAAATCTACTTTTTTCCATTTCTCTTGGCGCATCACTGTAGAAATCTGATTCTTGCCAAACAAACTGTGAATGACAGTTTAGGATTTTTTCTTTGGTTGCAACCGAGTGGCTTTTTTACTTTCTAAATCTTTCTACATGGTTGAGTGGTCTGTCTTTAAACGCACAATGCATTTTAACTTCTTCGTACAGTTCTTTGTTATTTAACCGACGATGAAATGCTTATAACTTTTTTTTGTTTTGTTCTTTTAACTTGTCTATGTTTTGTTTTAATGAAATTTTTTGTGGTTGTTTGTTTTTTTTGTAAAACACATACAAATTCATTCTACAGTCTGAAGGTTGTTTTTGCTAGATGCAGCCGTTAACAAATATCTTGTTTTATCTGGAAAAACTACATAGCAGATTTATTCTTGTTCTCGGTAGGTTATCCTTAGCGCCATCATAAAATGTTTGCTTAGCAAGAAATTCATCTTTAGACATACCCATCGGTATTTTGTTTGCTAGATTAGGATATGGTATTGCCAACTACAGCAATAAGAGATTTTCATTCACTCATCATTACAGCTTTTGGATAATTCTTAAAGATTGCCTGGTACGTTGAATGTATTTCATGGGTTTACGTAACTGGTTGCATGAACTGAAGACTTTGTCAATTATTTTGAATTTGGACTAAAATCCTAAACAATTATTGACTTCCTTGCTAAACTTCTGTAGTAAGGTAATGAAAACTAGTCTCATCTATTGTTAACTAATTGACGGTACTGGCGGTTACAAATAGGTTTTGAAAATGATCACTTCTACACTGTTCTTATTAGTAGGAAATTGCGTTTGTAGGCTGCAGCGTCTTCCACCTCCTTCTTCAACTCTTCTTTGACCTCTCGATCCGGCAATTGGCCTAAGATTTTGGGGTCAAATTCGTTCATCAGTGCCTGAACGTTTTTGAAGAAATTGACATCTACACGTAACTACAGAAAGATTTGGTATTTATTAATATTATCCACTGTCTTACTTTTTTGAATCTGTTTATAACGTCATTGATTTATTAATTATAGAATAAATTTTAGTAATGGACTACTTTTAGTTGTGATAAATTTATTGAACTAAAATACTCTATTCTACCTTGCAAAAATTATGGTTTTTTTCAGTTAATGAGTTTACGCAAAAAATATTTTTGTCTTCAACGTCACGTTATTCTCTTTCAGGAATTATTTCAAACCCAAGCAAACGATCATTCGGAAAATCATCAAATGAAGGTAAAACATGTTTGATGTAATAATTTCTTTTTTAACCAAATCAAATCAAAACTTAATTTATTATACACACATATACGTTTTTTATAGTGGATTCGGTTATTCTTATATTATTATAATTATACCCAAAAAGTAACAAATCCAAAAAATAATATGAACAATATATGTATAAACACAAACAAAATTCCTTATTACCTTATCCTTTCACTTCGCTCTTTCACCTTCCTCCCATAATATTGTTTCTTTACTTTTCTTTCTTGCTTTAGTTCTTCCCACTCTTCTCTCATATGTGTAACTTTTCCCATCATTCCCTACATAATCTACCTTTTTTTCCGTCCAACTTCTAATATTTATTTTTATTTTTATAATTTCCACTCCAAACCTTGATATTATTTTTTATATTTCTTTTCTTAAATATAAAGGAATTTCTTTTGTTATTATTTTTAAATCTTTTGTTGTACTTTACTATTGTTATATTTTAACATATATATCTGATATTTTATGGAGTTTGCCGTCTTCACCTCCTTGCCCTGTTATTTCTTTCTTTCTTTCTCTTTTGAAAAATTACTAATTTTTTTTTTCGTGTTTATTTTTTCTTTTTCAAGATACCTTTTATTATTGCCTTTATCATGCTTTTCATCTCTCACTTACTATTATCATGTCGTCTGCGTATCTCAACACACCCATAACTTCTCCTTTTCAATAACTATTCCTCCATTTTGTTGCTCCTCTTTTAGGTCATTTACGCATATTGAAAATAACGTTGCACTTTATTCGTCTCAAACACCCCTCTCAAATTTTCTTATATTTTTATTCTGCACCTTGTTTTTCATATACCTCTTTTATTTTCTTTATTATGTGTTCTCTTACTTCCTTTTCTTTAATCATTTTCACAGTTTTTTTTCTATTTACGTTGTTCAATGCTTCCTTTACGTCTTTGAGAATTACCCAAACTTTACCTCTTTTTTTCCAACTCTTTATTTATCATTTGTTTCTAAAGGTATATTGTTCTTCAACTATTTTAAAACCCGTTTGCTTAATGTTTCTCTAATTTTGTTCCCATCTGTTTTTTATTATTTTCTGTATTGTCGTTGCATATACTTTATAACCTATACATTCCCTGCTCACCACTTTTTTCCTTGTTTTACTTCTATACCTTTTTGTTCTCTTTATCTCCATTTAACATTTCTATGACGTATTCTTTCCACTTTTCTAAATCTATTTTGGTTTGTATTCCTCTGCTCTTTCATTTTTCATATTTTTTTTCAAATGTTTTTGTAACAAATTTTTCATTTGGAATTTGGTATTCACCAGCATGTAAATGTGCAACACACTTTTATTAAAAATAAAGTGTAGAAACAATTCATTAAGAAAAGAACTTGAATTTTTAATTTTAATTTTATTACTGCTATTCAGTACGTCTTTTTAGTAGTAATCCGTGGAAATGTGTTTTAGTTGAAAAATTTCAGTAACCTTGTTTCTTTAAAAATAATCCTTCAACTGATAGATAAATAAAGACAAATATTTTCAATAACAATTTCTAACTCGAATATGTTGCTTTTCAGCGATATGGGCTGACTTATTGGACCGAAAAATTAAACTGTTTCAAAGAAAAATAAACTAATGGCAATTTATAACAAAATAAATGTACTACAACACGTAGTACTAATATTTCAGCTGAAAAACATGCGGTTCTATGTGCTGGTTATTAAATTATGAACAAAGCAAACGCAATTAAGAGGTTCAAGGCGCACCGAGCTTGTTATATGAGACATTTATTACCGGTAACTTTTGGTTCTGTAAGTTACTAACCGAATTATAAAGCAACGTCCAGAATCTACACCCAATTTCTATAGTCAAATTACGATCACCTTTGTAAAGTAACCTGGTGAATATGGGTATCGTGTATCAATATACATGAAAAAGTTCTTAGGTTGATTATTAAATGTTTATAATGCATATACTTGAGTATACCTAAACGTAATATAAAATATAATTAAATAAAAAGCTTGTGGAAAAAATTAGAGAGATATTCAATGTTTATTTTTCGATAAAATTATTTTTTGGAAGCATGCACATTTAAGCAAAAAGTATAAATCGATTTTAGTTTTGCGTAAATTTATAAGGTAAGGAATATAATTTTATGCAATTCAGCAACTGTACGAAAAATTTATGCTATACGTTACTGTTTGATCTGAATTTAGAATAGTTGAAAGATTATTTCAGTCTAGAATCTGGTTTGGTTGACAAGTTGATTACCTAACTTTTAGAAGTAACTTTTTAAAATAAAATGAGTAATCTGGGTAATTAAAAAGTACTTAGACAAAAATAGATTGAAAAAAAAGAAAACGGAGAAGATGATTTGCACATAAGAGAATTAGCACAAAAAGGAAAAAAATATTGGAAAAGGATAGGAAATATTTGAAAGAGCTATAGAAAAGAAAATATAAATGAAAAGTTAGTAAAGGAAGTAATGATGTATGAAGCGGAGTTATCGGAATGGAAACAATGGGAAAAAAATAAAAAAAGTACAAGAAAAATATTAGAAATAGACACCTGGGTATATAATAGACAAGGAAATAAAGCTAGAAAAAATAAGAATACATACAGGAAAGAGGGCCATGAGACACAAAAATGAATTAAATAAAAGCAAAGAAAACACAATATTATATGAATGTTCGAGGGAAGTAAAGAAATAACGAAATTGGGGGTTTGCGAAAAAAAATGGAGAGAATAAAATGAAAGAAAGAAACATAGAAGAGAAAATAATAAGAAGAAATATACAGTTTGAAGAGGAAAAGGAATAAAAGTAATAGCAAGATGAAGAAAATGAAAATAAATATTAGTGGAAAGACAAGAGAAGACAGTGTAGAATATGCGGATATAGACGGGAGCATTATGTTGAAAGAATTTTAGAAATTGGGAATGGGTAAAAAGGGACGCAGAGTGATACTGAGACAAAACTGGATGAAAGAAGTATCGAAAAAATAAGAAATTTTAAAATTTTAGTTGATTTGGATTTTATACGGTCACCAATCACAAGTTTAATTGAATTTTTACACTACACACTTAAGGACTCAACAGAGAAAAGAACGAACTCACAATGGACAAGAAGTTCGCTATATTTTAGCATTTTTTAGTTTCAGCTATGGCAGTAGAAACAATGTTTTTATAGGAGAGAGCAAGGAGGATGTGGTTTATTGTAGAATCCCAAATAAAAGCTCGACCTGCAGGCTATAGAATAAGTGATATGCCGCCTCAACTCTTTCAATCTTTTCTATAGACTCCAATGGACTAAAGATAGATATGGAAGGATTTTGACTGATTTCAAGTCTCTTTTAAGTAGAGAAACACATAACTTTGATCCAATATTTAATGAGACTGAAATTTGGAAATTACCATTAAGTATTATTGCAAGAGCGATTGATGAAATGATATTTAACCAAGCACTTGATTTCAGTTACATTGAACAGCAGGGATAGTAATAAAAACAATGAAAGTTCAGAAGGATGTTATTATTTTAGAGTGATTTGCTTTTTTGCGTAACAAACAACCTCAAAAATGTGCGATATAAACAATCAATGTAAATTCCAGAAAAACTGGAAAACTTAATGAATGCGTTTTTCGAATTTCTAGTCCACCGAATCTGCTTGGAAGAGCGGCCACATTACACTGTAACAGATTCAGCAGACTATTTGCAGATTTTCTAAGGATCTTTTTTTCATTTGGTTAGAATATCATCTAATCTCTAAGCTGGAACTGTCCGGAGTAGATTCATTATTTTCTGAACTATTAGACGACGTTTTACTAAGAAGAAAGCCATGTGAGATTTGTAATCGACTGTATAGTTTCCCATTTTCGTGAGTATTTTGAATAAAATTGGTGCTAATTAATCGGTTAAGAAGGCTTTTAGTAGTTCTAGTCTATTATTTTCTTTTCTAAAATCAGTTGGTCATACATGCCGTACACATCCAAATTTTCTGCTAAGCAAAAGTCTTAGGTGCTTGCTCTATTTGACTAATCCTGTAGCACAATTTTGAAATTACTGCTTAGGGTTCCATCGTTGAAGTAGAAGACATTCAATTCTGACTTTAACCACTCAACAATTGGGTGAATAGATAAACAAAGAAGTAAGTGCCAGGAAAGATCTCATGTTGTGCTCCGACTTGAGAAAGCATATTTGGCGGTTTGTAGGTAAAAATGGTGGGCTGGCTGCAGCATGTTGTTCTTTGCTGTTTTTAGCATTACGTCTTTTTTCAGTTTTGAAAGCATTGTTGTAGTCGACTTTTAGGAGCACTTTGGTTAATGGTTTGTTTATTTTTAAAACCAACCTAAAAACGGTAACAAACCGTGTTTGTTGTGTCAGTGCAAATTACTACTAAAAGATTTTGAACCAGGTTAAGACGGAAAGTCGAAATTGCAAGATTTTGAGACTATCTCAAAGGCTGTTTCTAGTGCTACTTTCACAACCTGTTTGAGTTTCGTAGTTTACTAAACATTCTCGAATTTAATGCGGTAATGTTTGTCTAATCCTAAGTGCGGGCAAGGTTTTCTTAAATAGGTGGTGACATGATGCGCATCCCAAAATTTTGCGGTAGTTTTACGGTCCCAGTTTGAAAGCACAAACTGCCTCTCTCCCGTTTAACGGTGGTTTGCAAAAGGCCAAACTCTTCACCAATAGCGTTATTTGTAAATTTGTGCATCAGTATATTTTTCTTTCTTTACCTACGACCAGTGGATAAGACGCCATTTTGTCTTTTGTAGAATTTTTGAACAAGAAATTTTTAAAACCGAATTCTTAAACACCAAAGTTTAAAGGTTGATGCGGTTACTACCGGTGTCTCAACTTGCCGTCAAGGCTTTATTTTGCTGGTGCAGTTTCCCAAAGATTATGGCAATTTTCTTCGCTTTCTTCGAGGTCACCCAGCTGTTAAATGCTTCTCGCAGTTGCTGCTACTGAAGGTGGATATTATATATCTGGCAGTCGACTAGGAAATCATCTCTCTACACAAACCTCTGTCGTGTCTGAGAGAGCTATCAATTTTTTTACGAACTTCGATGTAGGATACTAGTTCAATCAAATAATAGTATTTTATTTAATTATACGTTTAAAAGGCAATTTAACGTCTAATAATGGGAATTAAACAAGTAACGCTTTTTGTTACGCAATTAACCGATATACTCATTAATTTCAGATAAATTGTTAATAACTTTATGTAAGACCGTTGATTCCAAAGTGATTATATCAGTGAAACTCGAGTACATTTTGTATTTTTACCATTTACATACCATGTTTATTACAGTTACGGTTCACTTCGTTATCAGTACTTTTTTTCAATTAAGTTATACCGGCTTAAATCGCAAGTCAATTTAGTTTAAACTTAATCCTCTTTTTTATTTATTCATGTGACTCGTAACTCACGTCATTAAGTAAACTAGTATTGAATACGCCACATATACCTATAAAAAGTGTGTGGCTTACAATACACTTATAATCTATAAACAAATTTAGTCCATTCCTTCTTGTTATTCGCTTTTGATTTAGCCTCTACCCATGTTGTTCCTCTTTTCTTCAATATTTCTCCTATCACTTTTTTCACGTCTTTCTAGGTTTACCTCTTTTTCTTCTATTAATTATTTTTGCCTTCCATACTTTTTTCACCGGCCTTGTCTTTTTCATTCTTTGTAAATGTCCCGACCAGCTTAGTTGTTTTTCCTCTATATGTTCCAATATTGACGTTATACCTAGATCTTCACGTATTTCACTATTTCGTAATTTGTCCTTTTTAGTTACACCTCTCACTCGTCTTAGAAATGTCATTTCCGCAGCTTGTAGCATACTTTTATGTCTTTGTGTCAGTATCCAAGACTCACTACCAAAGGTTAAAATTGGCCGGAATATAACTTTAAAAACCTTTAATTTTGTTACTGTTGATACTTCCTTTTTATTTATGAAGATATTACTTAGTGCATAATATATATTTAGTGCTTTTTTGATTCTGTTGTATCATCTGGTTTGCCATTATTTTCTATACTAATTCCTAAATATTTAACGGTACTCAATTGTTGTATCTGTCTTTGTTCTATTTCAATTTTCATGTTTAGTTCGTTTAAAGACATAACCATTGTTTTCTCTAAATTCATTTTCATACCAAATTCTTCAAGTGCTTTTTCCAAATTTTTAAATTGTTTTGTAGATCTTGTTGTTTCTCTGCCATTACTACTAGGTCATCCGCATAGGCTCCCTCTGAGATTGTAATTCTTTCTAGTTTTCTGTATCCTACAGATAGTTTTTTTGCTTTATCTGAACATTTATTAAGTATGTTATCCATAAATATGTTCAATAAAAGTGGGCTCAGTACTCCCCCTTGTCGCAGACCCTCTGTGGTAATAAAAGCAGGTGATTTTAAATTTTTTCTAATTACGTGATTAATGTTATTTGTGTAAAGACTTTTTATTGTGTTTATTAATTTAGATTCTACTCCTCTTTTACTTAGAGTTTCCCATACTTTTACCCTTGGAACCATATCAAACGCCTTTTCTAATTCTATAAAAGCAAACATTGCTTCCCTGTTTTGTTGTATGGAGTTCTCAATTATTTGTTTGATCGTAAATACGTGTTCATGCGCACTTCTTCCTTTTAGAAACCCACACTGTGCCTCATTTAAATTACTTTCTACTTGTGTTCTTAGCTTTTCGTGCAGAACTTTTTCATACATTTTCATAGGTGCCCTTAATAGAGTTATACCCCTATAATTTTTACATCTTTTTTCTCCCATATTCTTCAGCATTTCTGGTGTGATCTTATCGTTACCTGGCGCTTTACCATTTTTCAGCCATCTGATTGCATCTTCTACCTCTTTCTTGTTTATTTTTTTATTATCGTTACTAACTGATACTCTGTGTTCTTGTTCATGTTTGATTGAGCTTAAATCTGACCCGTTTAATAACGTTTTGAAGTATTCTTTCCATCTTTCCATCACCTCAGTCTCATCTGTTATTTTTCCCCTCTTTCATTTTTGATATATATTTCTTCTTGTTTCCTGCCTTGCCGTAATGTTTTAATTACCTTAAAGAATAGTTTCAAATTACCTTTACTATCTTTCTCCAATTTATTCCCGAACTCTTTCCAACTTTATTTTTTTGATTCTTTTATCATATCTTTTACATGTTTCCTTTGTTGTTTGTATTTCTCATAATTGTTTACGTCTCTATTTGCTAAGTAATATTTCCACGCTTGTTTTTTTTTTACTTGTTCTTTAATTTCCGGACTCCACCACATCGTTTTTTTTCTACTATTATTATTTCTACACACTCCACAAATTTGTTTTGCAGATTGTTGTAAAATGTCCTTGAAATATTTCCAATGTTGTTCTAGGTTACCGTCCCCTCTTTGTCGTTGCATTTTTTGTATACTTGCATCTACTAATTGTTTATATTAGCTTGCTACTTCCGTGTCTTTTAGTCTATACGCTCTTATTGTATCAAACTCTATTTTCCTTTCACTTTTATTTATTACGTTTTCTACTTTGTTATATTGATATTTATTCTTTATTACTGACATCAACAGGAAATGATCACTTCCTATTTCATGCCCTCTCTTAACCTTAGTATCTACTATGTTTCTTCTATTTGTTTTTTTTACTATTATGTAGTCAATAATTGACTTTTCTCCTCTACTTTTTACTTCACGTGTGTATTTCTTTGTGTTGAAACCATGTATTTAAAATTATTAGATTATTTATTAAGCAAAAGTCTAACACCCGTGTACCGTTGCTGTTTCTTATACCTTCTCCTTTGTTTCCAATTACTTCTTTATATAAATCATCCTGTTTGCCCACTCTACCGTTAAGATCTCCAATTACGTACACTTTTCCATTCGCTATTTCTATTATTTCACTCATTTTATCTCAGAAACTATCCTTAGCTTTTTTCTCTCATCCTCGTTCGGTTCATACGCTATTATTATTGTAGAAACTTCTGCATTTTCTTGTATTTCTAATTCTATTAACATTATTCTTTCTGAGTATGTTTGGCGTTGGATTACATTTGTAAACCAGTCTCTGTGTACTAAGCATTCTACTCCCGCAGCCGCTCGTTCGTTCATTTCAACTTCGCTATAAAATACTACGTGTCCAATTTTAACGTCATTTGACTTTTTCCTTTTTTTTGTCTCTGTTAACCCTAAAATGTGTGCACCTGATCTTTCAAACTCTTCTTCCAATTCATTTTCTTTACCTTTAATGCTCTTTATATTCCATGTCGCAATTTTCCATGTATTTTTTTGTCTTTCTTTATTTTCTAATTTTTGTGTTGTACGTCCATTTGTTTTTTCTTTTTCAATTTTATCAAAATCATAACCTTTTCCATTGCATTCATCGTTACCATTATGTACTCGTTTATCTAATTTATTTAGTTTTTTGTCCAACTTGTTTTGGTTATTTTCCTTAGCTGGTCCAACCTTGTGCCTCCTTCAGGCGACCTAATACTAACTGTTCTTTTGTTTGTTGCACTCATTATTTCTTCTTCAATTTCTGTGTCAGCGTCGTTGTCTAGTTTCTCATTATTGATTACTTTATCATTCACAATTAGTTTATTATGCTTAATTATTACTTTACACCCTTTCGCTCTTGCTTCTTTTAACATTAGTACTAGGTTTCTTCTCTCTTCTTGTACTTACTTCGTATAATCCTCCTCAATCCATATATTTGATCCTTTAAGATATTTTGTGTTTTTAAGAATTTCAATTTTTGTCGTGTATTTCCATAATTTTATTATAATTGGTCTTTGTCCTTTCTGATTGTATTTTCCGATTCTTCTTATTTCTTTAATATCTGTGTGTACATCAACATTGACTCCAATTTTTTGTAACACTTCACCCACTTTTTGTTGCACTATTAATTCCCCTTCGGTCTCGTCATCTACCAAACCTTTGACAATTAAATTTTTCTTTCTAAATTCTTTCTCCAATACTTCAATTCGTCTATCCTGCAATTTAATTCTCTCTTTTAATTGTTTATTCTCTTCTTTATGTTGTTCTGCTTCCCTGGCTAAACTCTCTAGCTTTTCATCCATATTATTTAATCTCTCCTGAATTCTTGCAAACATTTCTTCTATTCTCTCCATACTGCACAGCGATAAGGGTTTTTACCCGGTTCAACACCTCAAAAGATCTACCCTTCTCCGTGCAGTTTAATAATATACCGAAAATAATGAGCTTTACTAAATTTTATTTACAAATTCATTGTGTATACGATACCTCCGTTCTTCTAGGTAATGTGTGTTGCCTATCCTTAAAATTTTTAGCGTGTGATTTACCTTATTTAATTTTATTTTCTTTATTTTTATCACTTTGTTGTATGCAATTTTTAGTCTTATTTGTAAATGTCTTAACCTCAACTAAACCTATATATTACATAAATTCACTTACTAATTCTATTTATTAAACGTTGTCTCTTAGTTTTCTACCACTATTATCACTTACAAAAGTTTTCCCAGGCAGTATTTTAGAGTTTTGTATGCTCGATACTGCCTAATTTAGGCTTTTGTAACGGAGCACCAACGCACATCGCACACAAGTCAATACAATTACTCTTACCTCTAATTAATACGCGTACATAATTCTTAGTGAAATTTTCGTTTATTATTTGTTCTAAATCAAATTGTCTCTTTTTTTTTAAATTTGTGTTGTTGACGTTTGTATTAAATTTATTTGTTCTAATTAAATGTGGCATCTTTCTCTCATTCCGGTTTGTGAGAGAAGATAACTAAAAAAGACCTAAACATAGAGCGCTCTTTTTTTCTCTATTATAGGTTATGTCTTTCTATATTCACGGTAAGTTTTTTTATCTACGCCTCTCTGAGATGAAAAGCTAAGTGGGTGGCAATTAAAAGCTAACAATTAGGTTTATCATGTTAGATTTGACTTTGTCAGAAACTTAGCATCATAATAAGATTAAAACAGGACATTGGCCACCACTGACTCCTGATCCTGGTATTGAACATATTTGGGATTTGTTAGATAAACGTGTTCAGAAACGCCTACCTCCAGTCCAAACCCTTCAACAACTAAACGACGTTATAATTGAGTAATAAGATATGATATACTTCAGAGTAAGCTTACACAAAGCATTCCGCGGAGATATCAAGAACAAATTTGTATTAGTGGAAAACACACGTTATTAGTAACAAAAATTTTTGAATAACTATACGTTAGAGAGGTAAGGTGCTTGTCTGTTCTAGTTTATTTCTTATAACATTTTAGAGTTAGTATAGTTATATTAAAAGGGGTATGTTGAATTTGGGTTGTTTTTTGTAAATTTATTTAAACAAAATGTACATCTTTAAAACAAGCGTTGTTAAAATTTTATACGGTTTAAATTAAGAATTTACATCAAATTGAAATAATTTGTGGAATGTCGGTTATAAAAACAATATATTAAATTCTTGTCAACCAAATAAAATAGTAGCCAGTGATAATTGCTGAATTACAAACGTTATGTACATATACATGTTTTGGTTTTTGGGGAGTAGCTTAAACGCAAATCTAGATAAATCAATGGTAAACACGCGTATTTAATTTATTTCAAAAAGAGGAGAGATTTAACAATTTATATGTATTTTTATTTATTAAAAATAGTGTGGGAGAATTTAATATGTACCTCGGCTTTTAATGGCTACATCAGTTTATTACACTCGGTTGACCTTCGGGCAGCAAAATTTGGACTTGCCAATGTTTACATAAATTGGAAGAAAATTTCAATCTGGACTCAACAGATTAAAAAATACAGGGTGTTCCATTTAACTAATAAAAGTCATTGATTATTGAAGAAGTCAAAATGTAACAGTAAATATGAAACACTTAATATTACATTTTTTAATCTATAGACACATCTTCGTTTGCTTCAGTTCATTCTCTGTTACGGTGAGAAGTTAGAATGTTACCAGTCAGTCGAAAGTAGGAGTGGGTTAAGAATGATCAATAATAAACTGGCTGAGAGATAGTAAATATTAAGTTCTGATAGCCAAAGAAAGTAATTAACGACGAACCACTCGTTAGTTTTACGACAGAAAATGCAGCTTATAAGTAACACGTTATATTCATTCAAATAAACAAAGCATGTTAAGGTAAGCAACATATAAACAATTGTCACAGTAATAAGATCGCACAAAAGTATTTAAGTAATCTGACAAGTTATACATAAGGTAATTCAGTACATCACTGGTTTAATTCGCGTCAGTTCATATGTATGTGCACAGTACGCTAATGCGTTTAAGATAACCTATAGGTGGTCAGAAATTGCTCGTGTAAAATTGACATAAATGATAAGGCAAAGAAGTTATGTAAGAGATTTGCTGGTAATTCAAAACGTAGCGGCGAGGTGGATCTACCCACAATCCGTATACCAAAATCAACGGTGGGCTAACGAGTTGTTCCCGAATGAAAATACCCTTACCTGACTCGTACATAGAAAGTTAGCTGAAGGCATATGACACACGAGTCTAATAACTGTAACGGTAGTAGTTTACAAATAATAATAATAAAAAGCGGCGGCTCTAGCGATACAACCTAGAGAGAAAAATATAAGAACATTTGGCTCGAAGTAGCGCACTAAATTTGTGGCGCCATAGTCGGTGAGTTGGGAAAATCCTTGAGGAACTGTAAAGAAATAGACTGCTGCTTAACGAGGCGCCACCTGCTGGGTAATAGAAAAAAATAAAACCGACCAACAGAAGTTCAATAGGTTTTACTAAAAGGTTTAATACGCTAAAACGAACACAAATTAGAGAGACAAAATAGGCAATTAAATATAGCAAATAAAACTTACAGTATTAGGAGAATATGTGAGAAGTACGAGAGACTGTCGCATAAGATTTACGAGCGTTAGCAACAACAATTTAATTAAAGCCTGCAATTAATTTGTCGAAATTCAGTTAAGCTTTTATTTGTTACACCCCAAATTAAAGATAGCGTTCTAATTGAGGATTGGTTACTAAGAAAACTCGACGTACACACGTCAATTACACACGGTGACTTAAAACTAACTTAAACTCGGAATAGCACGGTAAGTAGCTTTTGTCAACCCAAAAAGCCTTTTGCTTTAGCTTCACCCATTTTATTTAAAGCGCCCAAGCTCTTATGGAGCTAGTTGAAAACAAAACCAAACGTCGGTAGTGGAGTTTACCCCGAATAAAAATTTACTTATATGTTAGGAATTTAAACCGTTTAATGTCACATGTACATGGGCTTCATTTGCATGAATAGTGAATAGGTTTCTTAAACAGTAAACTTATCTATATTCTGTAGTATGCAGTTCCGAGAAGGAAGGTTCTTGCTAGCGACAGTATTTGACAGCTTTAGAAGATAGGTAGCTTTAAGATTTTTTTTAGGAGAAATATACGACAAAGAATGGAAGGCAAACATGTTTCCTCGAAGCAGCAAGTATGCAGCGTGAACGATCTCTTAGTTTGTTGAGTTCATCGGCCGTTGGCAGTTTAAATGCAGGCAAAACCGTGGTAGTAGTCGAGTTATATAGCGAAGGATTCTTAAATAACCATTCTAGCCCCCTCAGGAATTATCCAGATTGTAATACACGAGTAGAGTATGAGGTCAAAACACGTGCTAAAGCATACGTCGTAATTAGAATTAACACAACCACGAGACAACAAAAGAAATGGAAAAGAAGTACTTACGGCAAATGCGGTCGGATTTACATTTACACACCAATTTAACTTGAAATTATTGAAGCACACATTATTAATTTACTTATCAAATTTTAATTTCACGAAGTATGCCAATCACCCAGTAGAAGGAAGTAGCAAAATGTCCGCTCGTAATCTTCGAAACTTTTCGTGAATTTATCAATCCACCAATGGAAAAATCGCAACCTGCGCGACAAATTTAACTTTTGTCGTAACGTGCTACACAGGACACACGTTTCTAAAAAGGCTTTTGACGTACGTTTTACTTTTGCAAATAAACCCGTAACATAACGTACAGCGCAATTTTTATAAAGTTAAAAGAGTCTCAAATACGAAATCACCGTGTGGTACCAGCACGTAAGATCGGAGGTTTTGAAAAAATGGAAAATAACAGCAACCACGACAAAGAGATAACATAAGAGGAACACTTAAGAACCTCCCTGAAAAACCAAAGTGTGTATCAAAATTTTAAAACCTGCTGTATAATTTTTTATCTGCAGTGCTACATTAAGTAGACTAAACGTTGCCTTGAGATTTTTCTCAAAGTTTGAGAAATAAAGAATATTATTATTATTATTATAAATTTGCCAAAGATTTTACAGATTTCTCTTGTATGGAAGTGCTCGGGTTTCGATTTAGGGATTGTTCCCTACTAGATATTATCGATTTTAAGAAAAGAAACCTCAAAAATCTTCGATGACACTGGAATAGAATAGCACACGCAGCGAGGTTTTGTGTGAAGACAAATGGTTTCACCTACAGAAAATCCGAAAATTGGTAATTGATTAAGAAATAAAATCCGAAAGTGTCAGAAAAATGAAAATAAATTAGTTGAGTTTGCCTTATTGGTTTTACTCATTCTTCAAATTTTCAAATTTTGTCAATGTATACTTTTCCGTATACGGCTAATGGCAGTTCCCCTGTAAGACACACTGTATTGGGTATATTAATAAATTGCAAAATATTATAACAAATGTAAATCATTTATTTTAATACAGCATCTAACCGTCTACACAATCCGCGCCTCTAGGTCTCCCTGTCTTGTGCCATCTCTTTAGTGATTTGTTTCCGTTCTCTTGCTTGTGCTATGCCTTTGTTTCATAAACGTCTATGCCTGAATTTCTTCTTTTTCCTTGATGGAGGTTATTTAAATTTAGGTTATAGCCAGCGATCTTCGGGCATTTGAATTAAGTTACTAAACTAACGCAAAGCTTTACATTTTACTGTATCAATTGTTGCTTCTTTGGTATCCATAATTTTCTTGATTTTCTTGTTGCTTTTATGTTATAATTATGATACTCTCGCACTCATTTCAACCGCGTTTAGACGACATTCCAGATCCGCATTTATTGCCCATACTTCACATCCATAACAAAGGCTGGTTTTTATCAATAGTTTTCCTATTCATTTTTTGGTTGTTTGTAAAATATTTTGTTACGGTTTATTTATAAACAAACTAAACAATGAGGTAACAATATTAGAAAATCTTGCCGGCAGCTCATGTAGTCGGTAGTGGTCGTGAGGTTATTTAGTATCGTTAGAACAAAGGCTTCCACATTTATAAAGCTCCACCTAGTATTGCGTATAAGAGGTCTTTTAGAACCACTAGAAACTCGTAGACACAAAAAATAAACCGTAGGTTGGTAGAAATATATAATTATAGCGAGTAGACTTTAACCACAACACATATGGAAATACATAGACACAAAAATATAACACGGTTTAGAGAAATGCACAATATTCAGTTAGAAAATTATAGGAAATCAGAAGAGGGAAAAAAGAATTAAGTAATAATTTAGGCACAAGCACCTGAATGGTATCGATCGTAGTGTACTATAAAATTTTGACAGTCGTAGTAACGATTAATCCTTGCAAGCGACCCATCAATTTTGCGTGGCAATTATCGTTATTAATTTACGTGAAAACAAATTAAGTGAGGTACTGGACCTTGGCTGATTATCTAAATAGTTTCAAAACGCAACACTATTTAGCAATACTGGGATTCTTTAACACAGCGCAAACGGTATGTTGTTAAATTCACAGCCGTAGTACGAGTACATAAAACGTGACAAAAATAACAAATAACATGCATAAAAAGAATCAACTTAAATTGTACATAGAAAGTTTTTGGTGTTCGAACGTTAATAGATAGGTGTGACAGCTCTTGTATCCATAAAAGGTATCTGCGATTGATAAAATCCGCGATAGCAAACGACTTCATGAAAACGTAAAAGTATACTCACACACGAACAGGAGGTGGAAACTTATTTTCTTGTTTTAAGGGATGCTTTTATTTAGGTTTGTACTAAATAATTACCTTTAACCGACAGGTCAAGAAGAAGGAAATGCGTCTTTTCAACCGCCTAGTGAGAAAATTTTTTTTATCCGGCAATCTCAAATTAATAAAAATTACTAAAAAAATTCATAACACAAAATTGGAAGACTTTCTTTCCCAGCGCATAAGTGTAAACACAATTGTCTATACTCTAGGGAGATTTTGATTCACAGATCAATTTTTATTTACAAATTTTCGTTTGTTCGTAAACAATACCGTCACAATTTTTAGGGCACCAAAGCGAGTTGAAGCAGCCAATAACCTTTTTACCGTTCTGTAGTTGATGTTTGATTTTCATTTCCCAAGGCCGTTTATATTCACCAAACCACCTAAATATTTAAAATCATCTACTTGTGTAATTGTTACACCATCGTCAATTAATATTTCAAATCTTGCTTCAGTATTGATTACCATATATTCTGCCTATTTTAGGTTTATGCTTACTCTCCATTTTCCAAATTCTTTATATATTATTTTTATCATGAACTCTAGGTCAAAGGAATATTGTGCCAATACCACGTGGTCATTGGTAAAATTTAGAGTATAAAGTTGGTGGTCGTTTATCGGTATCCCCACATTTTATAGAGGTTGAATAACAAAGGAGGTAGACAGCATCCTTGTGTTAAACCTTTTGGAATATTAATTGCCTTTGATAATTTTCTTCCCTTTTAACATATGTTACATTTGATTATTGCTAACATGTGTTCATCCATGTTTAGTGTTTTTAGAGCCTCTCAAAGCATTTGTCGTGGTATAATGTCGTAGTCCTTTTCTAAGTCTAAGATCATCTAGATAAAAATCTGCTTTGCTTTTTGGTTGATTTTAGTGCTTATATTGTTATATAGTTTAAAATCTTACCAAACAAATGGCTTATACTTGCGATAATACTGATTCCTCTGGTTGTCAAGCTATAATTTGCAATTTTTTCATTGTTAAAATCAAGAAGTAAAGATAAAATAAAATTTAATCTGGGGTGTACAGCAGAACCTATTATGTGTTCCTCCTTTATAAATTTACCACATCTCCAGTATGTTAGGCTTTCTGAGGAATCTTGACACTCATCTTGGATTAAAGGAGTAATCTTGTTTCTTCTAACTGCTAAGTAATCTCTGTGCTCTTTGCCAATAAAACCGCGTAGTAGAGTTTTTACTGCTTCAACGTTGGTAACCTGACCCAGTATTTTTCAATTTTTCGTTTCTCAGCCCGAAGTTCTTCTCGTATTGGGCTTTGCTCCTATAAACGTCGTAGTTTTCCTTTACCTAGCTAGGGCATCTGCTTGTTGATTGTCAGGAATCAAAGAGTGTAACTCTTACTGTTTTCAGGATTCCAATGATATGCCATTCTTACATTGCACACCCGGTATAATGTGCATCTAAGATTACACGTGTAATTTGCATTATAAAATGTATAAAAAGGAAAAGTAAAAGCTGAGATGATGAATATAAATTCAATGTGTTGTTCTTTTATATTTTGATATTCAATTTGTTCTATTGATTTTTTTATAAACTTTTTTTAAGTAAAAGCATTAAACAAAACAATTTGGCATGAAACATTGAGCACAATGCTACGTTTCCTTTGCGTTAACTATAAATTACTAAAATCGAAGTTGGAAACATTAATAGCCACTTACGGTTGGATACTCATGGTTAAACACATTGAAACTGTGCATTTGTATCTACACTGTTGCTAAAAAAAACAATCTCAAACAACAGCAGAGTTACTTTGTAACAGTTAGTTATTGATTTGAAAAAGTTTTTTTATTTACAACTTACACAAACTTTATATTATGTTTCGATTGTAACGTTCGTAAGTTCTCCGATTTGATGGAATATAATTTAAAATAAACATTACGCCCGTAATTCTCTTTTAAATTCTCTATAAGAAGGAAAACGTAAGAGATTTTCAAACGTCAATTTACAATTCTTACTTGGTTTATTTTTGGGGTTGTTACGGTTACCCTTAAGCTTATCGCATTTTTACTAACTCCTTTTCACGCTTTGCTATTTGTAAATATTTCATGAACACGGGTTTATTGTTTTATTTATAGGTGAGTTTGTTTGAACTAAGGAGAGCAGATAAGGTTGAAAGATCAAACTTTTATGATAACTTTTCTTCCGTTTTTATCTTTGGTATTTATTGATCTATAAAATTTTATATTTTTATTTTTAAAAAGAAAATTTTTTTACCTTTTGATCAATGCAAATTTATATTGTAACAATTTATTTTTATTATGCGTTGTTGTGACTCAGAGCTTTAAGAGTAAGATTTTTTTAAAATGCATAATTGATCATTGATTTTTTCTATGTGTCTTTCCATTAAGTTAAAAAAGCACGAAACTAGACTGTAGAATAAAAGTTACAAATTGAAATAGAAAGTGGTTTGCGGGGTTCAAAAGTGGCTAGCGTTGTTTGAAGCTAGGTCAACCTCTTGTGCAGGAATTTAAAGTAGGCAACTACTGCATATATACCAAGGCAAGATTTTCTACTAAATGAATTTTTATAAAAGTAGCAACAATTAAGTTATTCTCTTCTTATACATTATAGTTGCAAGACCTGTATTGTACCAAGTCTGATTATTTTGTTACAGTTTGTTGCCGTAGACAAATTTATTATAGAAATACTTATAATTGTTTGGGAGCTTTTTCCGTAGCTTATGCCGGAGAGTAGGTCGTAGACAATTGGCAGTGACAAGAAAAGTGCTTCCGAGATTTTTGTATTTAATCTCAAGCAATGGGGACTTAATATTTAAAAGAACAAATTGCTAAAGAAAGATTGTGTGATTGTGTCTCAGATAAATATACTAGCTTCCAGCAGAAGTACTGTTCCTCAAAAAATATAATGCGGCAATGGCGGACTACGTAATTGACACCTCAATAACAGATTTACTTGTAGTTCAGACGCGAATTTAGTACAAAATGTATCACGATTATTTTCCTAATTACGTTTAAGTAAACAACTTAACCTTTACTTAATGTAATACTGGCTCAAACAACCGTAGAATCAATTTGTCGGGGGATCTATCAAGCACAAATACTAAGCAATCCCGTATGTTAATGATTGGTTTTGTCCATACGTGCAATTATAATTATGAAAGTTCTCGATAACAATCGCGTGTAGAGAAATAACTTAAAAAAGTATATACATTAGTTTTTCGGGGGATAGTTACAGTACAAAAACTAAGTAATCCCCAATTAAATTTTAGTTAATCTTTCTTATGGAGACAAGGGAAAGAAAACTCTTTCGTTGTTTTATCTAAATTGCGACGTTTCGGAAACGTTCTTTTTTTTTTATTATTGTTGGGTTTCCTTTTAGGGTAATGAAAAGATAATAATTTAAATGCTAGCTACAATAACATAATCAGTAAAATAAAACTAAATTAATAATTACTTTATATCATAATAATCAAATCTTTGGTTGCAATAATTTATAAGATTGTTTAAAACTTTTTCCCGAATTGTTTGCAATTTTTTATCTTTTACATACACATACAATTATTTTTGATCAACTTTTATCTTATTTTTATACACAAATAAAACATTTACAAATGTGCCATCGAAACATCGTTGTTAGTTAATTAATGTAAAATTATTTTGTAGTGTAATTATTCTGTGAACTTTGTCTTTTATTATTTATTAATTAGTTTTAAGAAATCACTAATAATTATATCATTCTCATCATATTACGACAGCTTTTTTCACAATTATCTAAGTAAGTAGTTTTTAGTTTTATTCTTTGTTTTTGAACTTGAAAGTAATCAACTTTTATATTTTTGTACACGGTTGTAATATAATTTTACTGTATTTTGTTTTTTTGTGATTAGCGCTTGAGGAAAAACCCAACAACTTATTTTAAATAAATGGAACGTTTCCAAAAAACAACAAAAGAGTTTTATTTCCGTTGTCTCTATAAAAAAAACTAAAGTTTAATAATACTATTAAGAGAAATACCCATCGTTTGTAATCCCGGATGCTAATGATCGATTTTGTTTATAGATGCAATTATAATTATAAAAAATTATAGATATCCCAAAGTTTGGGGTGCTTCCAAGACAAGGGCGCTACCCTATGGGTTGTAATATTTAATCCCAAGCAGTAGGAACTTGATATACAAAAGAACAAAAAACTGTTAACAGAAAGAAACACATAATTTACAAATCTTCCTTTGTTCCACAAGTAAACATACACACAAAATATTAATATAATTGTAGATAAAAATAATATGGTTAATAAATAAAACATGTAAATAATGCTGGTTGTATCAACAGACAAGGCTCTGGGAGTTCGTTCTTCAAGAAAATTTATAGCAGTGGCCACTACGTAATCCACACATCGATAACAAATTTACTTATACATCCAACGGAAATTTAGTATAAAATGCGTCACGATTACTTCCCTAATTACGTGTAAATAACCGTCTTAACATTTACTTTATGTAATACTAGCGCAAATAATAGTTGAATCAATTTGTCGGGGAATCCCTCGAGCACAAATGCTAAGTGATCCTGGATCCTAATGATCGGTTTTGTCGATACATGCAATTATAATTAAGAAAATTTTTAATAACGATTGCGTGTAGAGAAATAACTTAAAAATATACATCTATAATGGGGGCGGGGTTGTGTGTTGTGGGGGGGTGTTACTTCCTTAAAGTTTTTTCAAATTGTTGGACGTCAACGAGAGAAAAGGGAGAAGAACGAACAGCAAGACTGGTTGATATTTAATGGTGATAAACTAGTATGAAGGTCGAAGG
The DNA here is from genome assembly GCA_030710515.1 of Abscondita cerata. NCBI lineage: Eukaryota > Metazoa > Arthropoda > Insecta > Coleoptera > Lampyridae > Abscondita > Abscondita cerata. Next base: position 73,132 of record JALBCR010000587.1, on the reverse strand, counting down.
TTGCCTGCTTATAATAAATGTGCGCATTCAGCAAACTTTAGGAATGCAGCGGCTACAAACTGAACGGATTTTTAAATGTCAATGGTGGAAACAATTTGCTAATTGACTGCCATTAATGAAGCGTAATTATTTTACGCTATAAGTGCAAGCTGTAATTAAGCACTTTGATTCAACAGAAAAATGAGGTTAGAATTTGAGGGAAAAATCACATTTCCCAGCAGAACATCATAATTATCATATTTTATACTTTCCATGTTAATTCATTTGGTTACAAGTCCCAACCCACTACTTTATCAGTACTTTATTTCTTTAAGGGTAACTTGTCAACGCTGACAACGCCCATAACAACGCAAAGACAACGTTTAACCAATAATTCCGAGCGCGTAAAGTTAGGCTTTGTAACTTTTTTCTTAAATGCTATTAATTAGGAGGAGCTTTAATGTAGAATTTGTGTAATTACGACAACTTTAGGTTTATGGGTTATAATATCAAAAGGATATTGACAGCACGATGAATAATTTAAATAAATTTTGTTTATGGGTTATGTGTGGTAGGGCTAATTTTTTTCCATAAATATGTAGCAGTGTTCGATGACCCCCGGCAGCTTCTCTTAGTCGGAAGTGGTCGTGGGTGGCTCTACACTGCTTGGAACATTTATAAAGCGCCACGTAGGATTATGTAAAAGAAATATCTAGAGCCATTAGGTACTCATAGATATAGAGATAGACCGTACGTGCATAGAAATCTGTATATTGTTTTAGCGAGTAGAGTTTAATTTAACACATCGAGAAACACATAAACATACCAATAGACAACATCAAATACAATCAATAGCATATATAATTATCAAATACTACTCATGCACGAGAGCGAGTTAAAAATACGAATATAATTCAAAGCGCAAACGCCCCCAAATAGGTTAGCTTATTTGACCGTCTCGAACACTGATGAATCCCTACACGTGATTGGTACGACAAAATATGATTTCAAAGGTACTTAATAACAATTAGCGACAAGTACCGGACTGTGGCCGATTATTTAAATATGTTCAAGGCGCACATAATTAATTGTACTTAAAGGATCCTTTGAGTTTAAATAAAGATAAGAATAGGCGCCAAAAAGGTACATTGTTAAACTTTCAACCACGATACAAATACATATAACGCGACAAAATTAATTAATGACATGCATAAAGAAATAACTAAGCTCGTGTAACTAAGTAGTCTTCCGTGTTCGACAGTTAATCGGTAGAGATAACAGCTCCCGTATCCAAATCTAGCATTTGAGTATCCACGAAGAAAAGCAAACCAAACTGGACTGATAACAGTTGCTGGGCTGCACCAATGATTAGATAACCGGCTTATCTTGAGTGGTGGCCTTGACTCGACGATGACCTTCAGGGAAATTGATTAACCATATCAGTATAGTTGACCTTGTAATTAGTTTACTAAGTTTTCCAGTAAATTCTAACGGTGGTGTGATATCCACTTCGATAGGTTATAATTTTTGGATTATTAATATTTCCAGTACAGCTCTTATCCAATATCCATCGACTAATTAAAACGGAGTACGTCAAACAAACGACCAAAACGAAAGAAAATACAAAAAAGGTGCCTAAAATTAATAGAACCCGTAAGAACAAATATATTATTAAAACAAAGGAAAGTAAAAGAAAAAAGGTACTTACACTAGAATTGTAACCGAAAATTTATTCCCTAATTAGCATAGGACAATTTTACTTCACTCGCTATTATTAAACACGTGTCTAATTGTTCAACTTTTAGACAGCATTTTCCAAGTACACCCTTTCACAACGAAGATTTAATAGGAAAAGAACGTATCATATTTGCGAGCCGAGGAGGTGTCAATTTCAGAATACACGGATACCAAATCAAACAAGCAACTCTGAACAAGTAAAATCCCCAAACTGCCCAATATAAGAATGCATATTCAGACACATTAATGTAAACACGACGGCCTATACTGTAGGGAGAAAATTTCTCAATAAATTAATTATTTAGGAATTAATCCAGTTACATGGCGCTTTCTTTGATAAAGAAATTTTTTTAAACTTACGGCCCCCGACAGTGTGCAAAGGCCAAACAAAAAAAAGGAGCATTAAGTTACATCAAAACTTGTCACTCCTACAAGTAATTAAATAATTCAAAAATATTGTTTAATAAATAAAATGTATTTTACCTTTTACCTCAAAGAATAAACGTGAGCTCCACCAAACGTCGTGAACCAAAATGAATCAAAAGGAAATTTAATGAAACTAACATACAACCTAATTTTTTACGCTACTTGTTGATTAAATCATCGACTAAATTTCGTAAAATTAAATCATCTATACGGTGGGCATAGAACAGAGCAAAACAAATCTATTAGACCAAATTTACAGAAGAGAAAAGAAGGTCTCAATTTAACAGAGGTGAATTTGGGTTAATAGAGTGAAAGGACGTTTTATTGATTTAGATTTAGCTGAAATACCAAAACACAAAATTATAAAAAACATATACAAAAAGAAGGTTTATGCCAGTAAACAAACTTATATTTTTTACATAAATAGCTGTCGAAACAATTGTTTTAAGGTCAGAAAAATTCTATTTTCCTTTTCTGTGCGATTGCCTTACCTCAATTTACTATTGATTATAAAGTTAACTAGACAATGATTATATATTAATCCAAAAACAAAAAGTGTTGAATTCACAAAGCGGCAACCTTTCTGTCCAATTTAAAAAAAAAAAATTCTAAACCATCTTGGTTTTAGCAATCGAATGTTTAGATTTTTATCACATTGGAGAGTAAAAGAAAGTTTTTAATGTAAAGACAAAATTTGAAAAACTGAAAGGTATTCTTTATCCACCAATACAGCTAAATGTTTCTAATATTTTAAATTCAGAGCGATAAAATGTAAAAATGAGGGTTCTGGATTCTATAAGTAGTAGTATGTATTGATAGCAAATTATACAAACTGGTGCAAGATAAATTATAATTACTTACAACTTTTTACTTTTTTGGTTAAAATTTTAACTAATTAGAAAAACATTTATTTAATAACAGACTTAATAATTGTTTGTACAACCAAGCTTTTGTATTCTAAATTAGACAGTGTTCAAAGAAAATATTACATTCTAATGATATCAATTTGCAGCCGGAAAAGTGGTTATTAAATTAAAAAAAAAAAAAGATAAAAATTTATATTTCACATTATAAAGGATGAGGTAACTAAAACTAACTATGTGTTATAATTTTAGATTTAACTTATTTTTATTAAGTAAATTTTTTAATTATTTTTGATTGTTGTAATGCACCTTACGAAATTAACATCTTTTAGGCAAATAGTCAATCTCTAATAATTGTTATTTAATTGCACAGGAATTTCCCAAAATATTGTTGCATACTAATAGGATTTTACATAGTTTTATATGAAGTTGAAATCGTTAAAAGCAACTTTAACTGTGTTTATTTATTATGGCTACAATTTTTGTATTTTCTACTTCTTCTTTTTAAAACGAATAAAAACCAAATTCATTAGTTGTATTCCAAGAGTAATGAATTTTTTAATTACAATTAATGTCTTTTTATCAACTCGTTTACATTATAGTCAAGTTTGCATGAATACATAATTTAATTTCGTTAGGATTTATGGCTACACCTAAAAATACGTATGTCATTGAGAATCTAATTTTTTTTCAATTAACGGATTAGGTACTTAGTACTATTTAATCAATGAAAGTATCTAATTGTAATTGCGGTAATTATTAATAAACACAAAAACTAAATAAATCAGCTAGATAACGGTAGAGATGCATCCCTTATTAATAATTGCATTTTCCAACAAAGACTATAAATTTTAGTAGAAATTCTAAGTAGTTCTAATTTCATTAACGACTATAAACCATAAATTCTACTTATATATGCTTGTTTTACCTAAGCTTATGGCGACCGTTGATTCAAAGTAGTGCAAGTTTAATTTATTGCTTAATTATCTACGCTGCGTTAACTTTAAAAGCTGCAAGTGCTTGTCAGAAGTTTTCTGATATTTTATTGGTACGTTGTGAAAGGTGCTTGCGAAAGTTTATGATTTGTAAACTGCGATATACATTTATACCCGCCCAAGGTTTTCTAACATTTTTCATACTTTAATTTACTTTTAGAATGAAGTATATACTTCAAGTCTTTTATTAACTCTTATATTTTATATATTTGTTGTTAATTAAAATTATTAATTTTACAACACCACTATAAAATTAATAAACTCAAAGATTGCTTTTTTGACGACATATACTTTAATATAAGATTACAAAAAAGCTTATTACCAAAATGGATAATTAAATTTTAATAAGTTAACTGTTTTTAACGTTAGAAGAGCTTTATAGGCACGTGTATCGTACAATATTATTATTGCACTTGAATTAATTTAATTTAATTTAAATCAATTCTGAAATCAAATTGTAATTAAAATTGTATCTTTTAGGTGTTCCACCCAAATTAATGTTATTATGTCACGTGTTGTATGTTAGTTTGTTTTAGAATTATTGCGTCAAAATTGAAATACAAAATATGATTCTTCTACTTTTATACAAGAATACTAATATTCTGAATTAATTTTCAATTACAGAATAGTTAGATTCTGAAACACAATGCGAGAATATTCTTGCACTTGTTACGGAATGAGTTATGGCAATATCGTGGCTGTTAACATAATGTTGCGTTTGGAGACAATTATTTCAAAACGTGTTATTAACGATTCTTAACTGTAATAATATTGAGTATAAATGATATAAATGGACTATCAAAAAATTTAACTTCCAAATCTTAAATGTTGTTTGACAGTGTAATCTGTCAGTAGGTAAAGAATGCAAATTTTTAGTTTATTGTGTTAGGTACCTAACACAGATAGAGTAGGTATAATATATAATATGGTTAAGACAAAGACGAAAAAAATGAATAGTTTACACGTAATGCACATAGTTAATCCTACTAGTTTTTTACCTATTCATTATGATAAAACGTATTGGTTGTTGTCAAATTTGGTAATAAAAACGCAACTGTGTTGCTGCAAAAACCGATGAAACTAAGTAGTAAAGCAGTTGTTATTACGAAAACTGTAGTTGTTCATATGTTACAAAAACGTAACTATTTATAAGCATAATACTTTTGCAGTCACCAAATAGGTGAAATACACTAACATACAAGATTTTCTACCGATTTTAAATAAAGTTATTCTTTTCTAAGGCTAATGTGGTTTACAATTTGTTGATAAAGATTTATGTCAATGAGTTGATTTTTACTATTTTGGAGGTATGGGTGAAAAGAAAACAAAGTTTTCTACTTTATGAAAAATTTATTTTCCATCAAAGTAAAGAAATCATTTCCTTCGCATATTATGATAAATTGTGCACCTTCTCAAGTATTTGCTTCAATACAAATAAATTATTAGAAACAGAAATATATAAGACAGTATTTTAGATCTGCCACTGCATCTCGGTAGCAATAGAATTAGATGTCACACAATAAACTTTTTTTAGTGTACAATGCTTCCAGAGAAACCGATTTACTACGTTATTTATCGCATCGGTTATCTGGAATTAAATTAAAAATTAATAATAACCAATAATTTTATAATAATATACTTACCGAAACTGTCAACATTAGCTTGGTACACAAGTAAATTTATTTAATAAACGTTTGTAAAAAAGATTAACTGAAAAACTAAACCTACTAAAAACGCTATTATCTTTTCACCAAACACAAACAATGTTACTTTTTTTGAGTGATTGTAGCCGGGGACGTATTGAGACCTCTGTACCCCTTATGAAATAAAATCTCGGGTAATGGGTAAGGCCGTTGATTTGATACCTAAAGAGACACCCACTCCGAGGTGTTAAACGTCGCCTTACCTGTTACCCAAGTTTTTTTTAACTATACATTGCACTTCCACAAAGGGTCCAGGGGCCACAATACGTCACCAGCTACAATCCTCAATATAAATTACAAAACGAGAAAAAACTACACCATTATTATTTTTTTATCAATTGCACTTTTATATGCACATTGAGCCTTTTTCTTCATGGTTTGTGTGTTTTCAACTGTACTCTTTTCTGTTCGATTTTCACGAACTGTACCCGTACCACCAATACCAATTCGGATATTTTTGTAATTAGTAAAACACTCATAAATAATTATCAAAAAAGAAAGAACATGTATGGTCTGGAAACCCTTTTTGCATAAAAGTTTTGCACAACTAAAGCACCCGTACTAATTTTTGACCATCGTTATTTGAACTCTTCGTCCTTAATGGATGTCAACAGCCTGGGCGAAGGGCTGGAGTCCGGCTTTATATTCAAAGCAAATGGACTTTTTTTAGTATACTATTTGCAGCCATTTCCCCCAAAATATGAAATTATCAATTGATAAGCACGATTTTATTAGTGTATCTGATGAGGACCTCGTTTATTTTGTCAAACAATAGACATAGCTTGTACATCTTATCATTCCCGGCAAGTTTGTCAATATAGGCGGCATGCAGATAGATATTTGAATATTTTCTCAAATCCTAAAACATTCGTCTTTTTGGGACAGAAATATAGCCGCTATAAATGCGTACATCTCGCCATTTTTCAAAATCAGTCAAGCAATATTTTGCCGTATACAATACTGTATATTTCACCAAAAGAAAAACCACGCTTGGGCTAAGATATAATTCGAAGAATTCAAGCGAATTGTCTGCAAATATTGTCAAAAACGGTAATTATTCTTCATTTGTTGGACTGATGTAATTAGTCTGTAATGCTTTCTTCCAATACAATAAAAGAAACCATTCAATGTTTTTCCCCAACAAGTCGATTATGAGCTACCAATAGTTGAACGTGTAAAATACGTGCTATCTGTTGCTTTTTGAGATTATAAGCCCTTAGACATTAATAATTAGTAATTAAAAAAAAAAGTTCCACTTACTAGTACTGCTTAGAATTTATGACCACGGGGAAATGCAACTTCAAAATTCTAGTTTCTGCGCTACCAATTTAAGTGGAAGATTATACTGTTGCCTAAAGGCTCCACAGTTCTAAAAGTTGTTCTAGAATATTTTGCTATCCATGTGGTTGCATATATATTCTGCAATAGAATTACCTTAAACTACCTTAAACCTCACCCCTTCTACATAGATTTATTTGTTGTTTGTTCAGAATTTAGTGTTGATCTGGTAGCTAAGGTTTTGTTTAATACTACAGTAATATTAGTTTAATTTATAAAAGAAATAGAAATATATAATTTCTTATATTTTCTTTTTCATGTTTACAAAAACATAATACCGAAGTAATATAAAGAATATTTATTACGATTTAAACTCTTTTGATCATCTATAGTTATAGTCATCTCGACTCAAAAAAATTGATATGTTTTGAGATATAAGCTCAAAATAGGTTTATTAGAAAAGAATGAATTTGCTTGAATTAACGGAAATTTACGAATTCATGATTACCTGAAAGACACCTATTCTATACAGTTTCTTATTCCCGACATTTTTGGTCTTATCCAGTCAATTAATTGAAACAACATTTTTGTAACTATGGCGTCGGGCAAGAAAACGACGGAATGACAGGCTAGCGAACTCAGATTGCACGTTTTTTTGCGGGCAACAATTTTGATTCAAATCTTGCAAATGACTCAATCAGATACTTTTCGAGATATGGCGTCGCAAAGATTTACTAGTAATTTACAAAACGCTGACTGCTTTAAAGTCGAAAACGCTGATGCATCCAGGAAAGACCGACAAAAACTAATTTTGTGGCCTTAAATGCACCCTTACTATGCAAAGTACGAAAGACACTATCTGAAGAACAATGCACTCTTGTTTTTTACATCACATCCAAATGCAATTTCTGCCTCTAAAATAATATCATACCGATGGCGTAATCAAAAGTTGACTTGTCTGACATATTCATAACTTAAGTTTATAAGAGTATTCACATTTTAGCAGCACATTGCACGTCTATTGTTTAAATACGTTGTTTAAAACCACATTTTTCCTTTGATATCTCGCAAAGTATCGATTTTTCGAGGAAAAAGAATTCAAAATAATCGTCTTGCAAACTTTTCAGTGAAAAAAGCGCGGAAAATAAAACAAAAATCATTGACCCCAAAAAACCGCGCAGTCCGAGTGCGCTAGTGACGCATTTCATCGTTTTTTTTAGCGAAAATGGGATAGGAGAAAAAATTTTAAAAAAATTTCTTTTTTGAGACGCCGTAACTGAAAACATGTCGGGGAAATTAACTCGTGAGATAGCATTAAAATTGTCCGACTCAAAAACTGAACAGATTGGGTGTCTTTCAAAGACTCCTGGACTAATAGATTACCATGAATCTAAGAGAGATCCTATTTGTATCTGAAGAACCCATTTTCGAGCTAATATTTCGAAAACTATTGATTTTAAAGTTTGATTGAGAGGAGTGAAATTTTAATGCACAAAATTATTCCCAAAGCGATTATTTTTGGCGGATTCGCAAGTTATAGCTGATCAAAAGAATTTAAACCATTTCAAGATTATGGATGGTTGAGATCACAAAACTCAGACTTCAGCAAGGACCCCTCTACAAGCCTAGGTAGTTTTTTTTATTTGCGCAATTATTTCCCATTCAAATGATATTTTTGCTGGACTATTTCTTTGTATTGCTGAAAGAAAAATTAGAAGAAATGTTTAAACATCTTCGGAAATTAATGTCGATAAATCCAAAAATTTTAATAAACTTAGAACCGTTTTTAATCGTGTTATGAGTGATGTGATTGCGATTGCTTACCTTGCCACCAGATAACAACCTTTAATTCGACAAAAAAGATTTTTTGTATGTTATTGAGTAGTCAATTACGAACTTAACAAACAAATAAAAATTTCATCTCACTTGGGACATCCGGTAGAAATATATAGAAGTCATCTAGTATTAAAAATACCTGAAGATAGACAGTGATCGTGAGTTTGACTAAACATCTGTACATACATAAACCTTTTCTATTTTATTTGTTTTTAATCATAATTGTACTGCAAATTTTGTATTGCAGTCAAAGTTTGTCTCATTGTTTTGTCAAGCGGTCTAATGTACAAGTAACTCTCTTCTAACACTTTAAAAAAGTAAATTCTACAAATTTAAGGGTTGCATAATGAGTTTGTGATTTAACGCTAATTTTTGAAATATGTTTATTATAGGTAATACAAAATTTTAGAATAAAATTGGTCTTTTGGAACCAAAATTTTAGATCAACAAAAAATTATTAGTTGAATATCTTTTAGAAAAAAATATACATTATCATCAATAAGATCTCATTAATTTATAAAAATATATACGTTTTCGTTACAATCCCCGGAGAATATAGTTTTAAGATGAGGGTTTTACGAATTTTGTTTTTAATGACAAATTACTAACTTTGAACTCACTCTTACCCGAAATACTTGATAAATTATTTACGTAAACGGGAAAGTTTAAAAACGATGTTTATTGAACCTTGACTTCAGTACTAACTATTAACAAAGAAAAGTGGTATTTTTTTTACTTTTGTTTATAATGCTATGATTTAAACACCCCACATGTGCACAAACGAAAAAAAATGCGTTTGAAAGATGTTGGATGCATTTTGCATACTACATCTGGATACAATTTAGAATTAATAACAATTTTCAATTTAATTTAAGCTTACGTCGTGGTTGCAGATGACCATTGAGGTGATATTCCGGTATCATTTCTGTAAATTTATGTTGTATATTAGAAAATGTAATAGTTATAAATAATATTTGGTTAATGAATAATCCATCTGTTAAGTAAAGAAAAAGTGATGTGCTAATGAATTCAATCGTGTTCGCAAACTACAAACAAATTATAAATAGCAAGTAAAAAAATTAAACATATTACCGACAAAGTGGAAATTTGTGAATATTCAGGGAAAGAAGAGTCAAAGTCGGTCAAAACAATGCAAAACTGGCAGCAAAGTCACAGCGTGACAAAGAGGGTGTGTTTATAAGAAAAATTTGTTTTTTTAAAAACAAAAACAAAACGTATGAAAAAACCAAAATGAGAGAAGAAGTCGTTTTTTATTAATCAGCACTACTTCGTTACGATTACATTTTGGTCAAAAAATGTGAAACAATGATGTGATTTCCTAAAATTTAGGACTAGGTATTAAAGGTCCACACATGCCGGTTGTCTATTTGACATAGCCCGTGAGGATTTTCTAACCAGTAATAAGGGCGTCCTGGTTGAAATATGGCGTTCCATAGCAACACCGACAAGAATATTTACCTTATTACAACGTGACTGTACTTAGCCAGAAGCTTACATTTTATGTGCTTTCCCAAATTGGCAAACATTACTATTTAAAATTTAAGTGTGCCGCACTGTTGTTAACGCATAATAGGAAGTAAAAAAATTGTGTGTATAGTGGAATGTAAGTGATAAAAACAGCGAGTATTTGCCATGCATGTCAATTTAATTACAAAAATTAAATTGATGCAAAAAATAATTAAAGACACTGGTTTGGAAATTATCATTAGTATAGAAGTGGGCGTACCTAAAAAAATTTAAAAGGTATAAAAGCGGCTTTTTGGTACAGACATTTTTGTCTTTTTGATTTAGATTTGTCATTAAGTAAGAATTCAACAGTAAAAAATAAAAGAATTTTTATGACAATACGACGAAAACATCAAATAAATAATTGGGTTTAATTGAAGAAGATTTAATATGAGACAATGTTAAATAACAACGTAAAATTGTATTAGTAACTTATGTACGAAAATTAGTGCGCCAGTAAAATCGGTAAAAGAAGCTGCCTATCTGAAAATAATGTTAAAGTAAGTTAGTTTAAGTTTTAACATTGCATTGTTTGCTGGTCTCGCCGCTTTGTGACGGCGTTTTGCTTAACTAATAATAATGAAGAAAGATATGCAATAAGAATGATAAAGAAAATGTTAAAAATAACGCAGTAAGAAAGAAGCAGTATAAGAGAAAAACGAAAAATGTAACAGAAAATAAATAAAAGATTTAAGAATTAAAAAATATTAAATAATCAAGATGAAAAGCTTAGTAAAACAAAATAGCAGTTTAAAAGCGTATAGTCTAGAGATGAAGCAAGCACGTAAATGGACAACAAAAAAAACAAAAGACGTGAAGAAAGAAGATAAAGGTAAAAGATGAATGTTATAAAGTAGAAAATTAAATAGAAATATGTGAAGAAGAAGTTGTGTATGAGAATTTAAATGAGTAAACTGATGAAGTAGAAACTGATTAAAGATGTGTGAAGATGTAAGGTCAAATGATGAATTAGACAACAAAATGTCAATAATGTAGATATATGTTAAAATAAGAAACAAAGTAGAAATAAAAGGTTGAAAATTATAAAATAATATTAGCGACGAGTTTATGAATATAATGTTAAGGTTATGAGTTAAAATAAATATGACTAAAGAATTAAACAAATTAAAGCAAGGAATCTAAAAACAAAAAGAAATAGAAATTAAATATAAAATAACTGAAATTGAAAAGGGCCCAAATTTAATAAAAAAACCGAAATAGTACCGAAAAGATTAATAATTATAAATGCAAAGACTGAGACGGACAAAACATGACTATAAGGAAAAATTAAAATGGAAAACAGAAAAATACGAACGGAAAGGAAAAGCAAGAAAGAGTACAAAACCACGGAGCAGATATTTGAAGTTACAAGAAATAATTGGAAAATATTATATCAATGTAGGAAAAATAAAATACTACGAAAGAATGGAAAACAAGTGATAAAAATAGTGCGCAATCACAATGCATGACAATTCAACAAAAACAACAAAAGATAAATTAATATAAGAAATAATCAAGAATATCTGATTTGTAGTTATCATTAGTATAGAAGGCATTAAAAGTGGGCGTGCATAAGAGAAAAATCGTATGGTAGAAAGCTTTGACCAAAAAGGTATAAAAACGGCCGATTTGTACTTTGTCTTTTTGATTCGGATTTGCCATCAGGAAAGAATTCAATTTTTTTTCTGCAGTAAAAAAATAAAAGAATTTTTATGACAATACAGTAAAGAAGCTAACTAATAATTGAATTTAATTTAAAAAGAATTTTGATGACCATATAACGTAAAAGCCAAATAAAAATTGATTTTAAGAATAATAGAATTGGTCACTAAAAGAGAATCATTATGATATCAAAACATACAAAAATGTAAATGGTTAGATATACTTCAGAAAATGTACATTATAAACTGTCAAAATATAAAAAAATTATTAATTATAATTTATGATATTAACGTACTTTTAATATGTAAGGAATTTGTTACGGTTTGATTTCTCCGAATTTAGGACGTATGTTGTGAGCCGTTTTAAAACGTGTGTCACGAGTAGTATGACCGGATTTTGGAGACGTACAGCGGACGTTTAATTATTTAATGTGGGTTTCACGATTTCCAATACAAATTGGCGTTTAAGTTTAATCTGGATAGATTCACCGTGGTTTCTTTCCTATTTGTTTTAATTCTAATTGCCGCATATGCTTTTAGCACGTAGTGTTCAACATTGTATGTGCATTGGGTATTGTACTTGAATAACTCTTGAAGGTACTGAAAGGCAACGCCACGGTTTCGCATTAATTAAGCTGCAGACCACCCGTAAATACCACGTCTACAGAAGTTGGTTATGCTGCATACTTTTAGCGAGGGAGTTAATCGCTTTCTGTTTTCTCTGCACACCTTCCTTAAGAGGAATTCCTGGGACTATCTAACTTTCCCGAACTGTCGATACCGTTGCTAGCAGAATTCCTTTAATCTCGGAACTACACTAGACCGATTACAGCTAAGTTTTAGTATTTAAGCCACTTATTCATAATAATAATACATATGAAACTCAAGTACATATGACATAAAACGACTCGATAGCTAATATTTAAGTAACTTTTATCGGTGTGCACTCCTCAACCAGACGTTTATTTTTTTAATCAGCTCAATAAGGGCTGGGGCGCTTTATTTAGAGCGGTTGTCGCGGACACAAAAGGCCTTTTGAGTTTGCGGGAGGTACTTACTCTTTCATTCTAGTTTAGATTTAATGTAAATTGCCGTGTGTAAGTAATATGTGTATGCAGAACCTTAATAGCAGCCAATTCTTAATTTGAATGTTAATTTTAAATCGAGCGTAACTAAACCTTACCTGAAATTCGACACATTAATTGCGAGCTTTATTTATTGTAAGCTAGGGTGCTGTTAACGCACGTAACTGTATGCGACAGTCTCTCTATTTTTGACAGATTCTTCTAATATTTTAAGATTTGTTATACTAAATTTTTTGTTTCTCATTCTCTCTCTCTCTCTCTCTCTCTGGTTTGTGTTTGATTTAGCATATTAAATTTTAAGTAAAACTTGTTGATCTCCTGTTGGTCAGTTTTATTTCTTTCTTTATCGAGCAGGTAGCGCCTTGTTAGACTAGCATAGTTATTCAAGAATTCAAACAACTCTCCGACGAAACCTAACGCTGCTGCTCTAACTACTATAAATATTATTATCCTCCACGAATTTAGTACGTTATATCTAGCCGAATTCCCTTTAGTTTTTTTTTCTAGGTTGTTCCGCCAGTGCCGTCGCTTCTTTTTGTTATTTTGTAAATAACAACCGTTACAAATTGTAATGTTGAATTTGCAATTTTTTTTACTTATTTCACTGAAAATAAATAGATAATCTCTGTTTTAATGTGGGCTAAATACTTTTATTATTTTCAATTATGTTTTTCGTGACTTTAATCATTAGTCATGTTTTAACAACACATTTTTTTGTTATGTTCAAAAAGAGTATTTTTTGCATGAATAAATCAAGTTTGTTTTCTAAACCGAATAAGCATAGAGCCCACAAAATGTTAATTACGCAGTGTCACACGCTGTAGACAAATGCACATAAGACGTCACAAACAGATCTGAACATTTTAATGAATTTAATTTTTATTTTTAGTATGCGAAGGCGGACAAAAAAATTAAAATTCATCAAATTTAAGTGCAATAAATTTAATGTCTTGGAAATAATACAGCGAATATCTAAGACTTTAATGCATATTCTAAATTTTATGTTTACTTATGCATTCCTTGAAGCATTTGCCGGTTTATAGATTCTGATTTACATTTTCAAATTTCCTTCTGGTGTATGTAACACTTTCGCTTCCTTTTTGGCTTTTTTTATGTCAGGATTATCTCGTCTAAATTTCTAGTAAATGGAACTGTACAACGGAAGTGACTGTTGACGGTCGAGAATGGGAGTTTGGATGAGTGTCGTATTTCCATTTATATAGATAAGTATATATGCAAACTTTATTACACGCATTCTTAAAAGGGTGTAAAATCAGTTAAAATCTGTTGAAAAAAAAATTCTCAACAAATATTATTTAATTTGTGTGGTAGATAAAACTTGGTCATGTTGTTCGTATTATTCTAATTTCTGTATAATTTCTAATTAAGTTTATTAACAAATTTTTTCTATATATTCAGAGCAAGTAAAATGTAAAATACACACAATTTCTACACGTAATTTTTCACATGATCGTAATAATAATGTAACTCTAAAAAAATCTTAATTTTCACAAAAACTTGCTACTGTTGTAACATGTACGTGATATTATAACTGTTTTCGAAATTAAATCTGATAATGTCATTTCTAACAAAACTGTCAAGAGTATCATAATATGTTATTAAGAACTTCGCAAAGAAGTATACATATCACTAAAATCTTTGTCCTACACGATAGCTACTTAATCCAAACAATGCTGATAAAATCACTATCTTCTACAAACATTTTCCAAAACCACTTAAACTAAATGGAGGTTTTTAATTAATGATTGCCTTTAGTATATTGTTCGTTTAATTGCAACGAGTTATTAATACCCATTTTTCCGACATTTACATTTAACGTAAACGTGATCTCAATTTACTGTTCTAACGTTGTTTTCTAATTTAATTAGGAACAAAAATTGGTTCAACTTTGATAAAATTACAAGCTTTTCAACAAATATTGAAAATTTCGTATTGTTAATTACTGTATTTTTAAATGCAAGTCTAAATATTCAAAGCTTTGTTTTTGTTAATATAACTTATTGATTTGAATAATATTAAAAGTACGTTTTTCATAAGTCCACTTTAATATCAGGTTTTGTAAAAACAGCACCAATAGTTTTTAAGAAACAGTGTTTAAAGCAATATCTTATGTTTTGGAAAACTGTGTTTCAGTTTGTTGCCGTAACCAAACAAACGTTTTAGAAAAGTTTATAATAGTTTCGGTGCACTTACCCGGTGAGGAGTCGTGGACAATTATTAAAGACGCAACAGTTATAAAAATTGTTTATGGGACGAGAGTGCCACAAAAAATGTAATTTTAAAAACCTTCTTTAAGCCTTAGATACACACACATAAAATATAGATACAATCGTAGATAATAACAATATGGTTGACAAATAAAACATGTAATTAATGCAGATCGTATCATAGATAAATATACTAATATTTAGTCGAAAGATCGTTCTTCCAAGAAAAATATAATAGGTAAATATATCCCGATCACTTCCATAATTATGTCTAAATAACGGATTTATCATTAAACTCTAATACTGACGCAAACAGACGTGTAATTAATTTGTCGAGGGATCCGTCGAGCACAAAAATTATTATAAACGGCGCTAAGTAGCAATGAATCCCGGTTGTTAACGATTGGTTTTAAACATATACAATTTTATAATCGCGGAAGTTTTCAATAACAATCCCAGGTAAAACGAAATACATCAACTTAGCTTTTGAGTTAAGTTACAAACTGTCGTTAGGTTTGGTCTTTCAAATTGTTGAACGTCTTCAATCGAGAAAGAAGGAAAAACGAAGAGGAAAAACTGACTGATATCCAAAGATGAGAAAATGGTTTCAAGGCGAAGCCCTTAATTTGCAACAGCTTCGATGTAGGTAGATTCTGATAACTTCAGCCTTATAGGTCATAATATTGCAAAGAAATCGCAAGCACTGGAAAAAATGGGCGTAAATTTCGTTCAGTTTTTCCTTTAAGTGATAAAGTTAATTTGCTTCAAAGTGGTAGTTTAGAACAATTTGTTACAAACAAAAAAAAGGTTCATAATCAATTAGTTAATTTAGCAAATTACTTTAATTAGAATCTCGATGAAAATTAGACGGCGCTTTTGTATAACCCCGACTAAAACAAACCGTCGGAGAACACCGTAGATTAGAGAGAGAGTTAAATTGCACAAAAGGTGGTAGTACTTAATTGGATAATTACTTTAGTTATACGTAAAATTAATAATGAGTACCACTGGTTCTAAAATAAAAGACAAACACTATCGAATTGAACCAGAGAACACCGACAGTTAAAAATTGAGTACTGTAATTTAAACAACAAGTCCAACGTAAACACAAGATAAAACTTTATTACGGACTGCAGGTTAAAAAGACAAATGACATTATCACAGACTCAATTTGTGTAGTCGTTATAATAACGTAAGCGTAGGTAACGCAACGTAGAATAATTACAGTTGTATACCGCACGTGGGTATACACCTCTGATGAGCTCATAATAAGAGCGAAATGCTGCATCAGGTGTTCTTTCGTGCGTGTATGCTTCTGTACAAGTTATCTTGGCTTTATCGACTCACGTGTTGTTTTAAGCATTAAAACCATCACTTAGATGCCGCCGTGCACTTTAACGCACACTAGTCTTTACAGTTAACTGTTGGCATTTACTTAGTTTATACTATTTACACGTGTCCATTTTAACACGAGATGTCGCAAGACACACATTTTACTTTAATTATCAACGTTACTATCAACATTTTGTTCTGAATCTACTAAATCTAACGAAATTTGGGATTCTGGCAGGAAAGTCCAAAATAATCTTCGATTTAAGGGCATTTGCCAAAGCAGATCTTTATTTATTTTTTCCTTTTTTTTTCCGATATACCTCTCAATGGCAAAGTTTCTGAGGTAAATTGAACCATAATTTTTTCTGGAGAAAATCCAACGTTTGTTCATTTTCATCAAAATCTAATTTATATGTTAGACTTCTTTGGCTTTTATAAAAATTGATTTTAACTAATTTGTTTAATGGGGAGCTTTTTAAAGGGTTGTCCGCTTCTTTATTAGCTAATATTTTCTTAATAGGCCATGCATGGAATGTCGACAAACTTAATACCTCTATGTTTTTCCTGCATTTTTTGATTAGGTTAATTAATTTCTGAAAATCATAAACCGACCGCTTCCGCCCCATTTTTTGTTCAATATTTCCGTGAATACCATCCGCGCTCATATGAGTGTGACTTTTTGTCAGGTATTGTATAGTTATTTTATTTGGACCGGTAGGTTTATTTACTAAATTCACCAAAGTAGTATATGAGACCCAATTTTTGTTTTGTGATGTGCAGTTGTCTGCCCAAAAGAGAAAATCTTTTGCATTTCTTTCTTTTTCTATAAATAATAGTATTGAGTCCGTTATTGCCTCAGTTTTTCTGCCTAAAATTGCCTCTGCCAAAGTTCACAATAACTTTTATTTTGATTGTTCTTGTTTATTGTCGCAAAAGTTTTGTTAAACACTACAAGCCTGCTTGTAAAAAATGATGTTTTTCAATGAGGCATAACTGGCAATAGTATGACTTTCTGAAGGTCTATCGAGTATGTTCGTTTGTCTTTGTTTTCGTTATTGGCAGCTTCTTGACCATCTTTTTCATACAATTTATTTGCTTTTTTTTGCCTTAGATTGGTGATTTTTTAACTCGTCACTAATTTCATCCCCAAGTAACTCAGCAGATTTGCATACTTCACAATCATTTGTCTTTGCAAGACACATTGAAATATTCATCTCCCTTAACACTTTTCTATATGTTTCAATTTTACACATGCTGGGGTTTTCTGAATTAAAGTCGTTAAACATCAAGCTATAAGTTAGTTCTCTAGGTAAGTATAAGCGATTCGGAGCATTTTTGCGACGGTAATAACTAACGAAGGGATGATATGATTTAATATCATTTTGGATTTCTTCAAAAATTTTTTTATTTTTGGGGTGAACACCTTTATTTTCTTTAACTAGTGCGCCACATGTATCTTTTTTTATGACCTTAACTAGTTTCGTTATGACTAAATCATTTGTGTATCCTAGTGTGCTAAGAAAAGTTAGCCGGCAAACATTAATTTTAGTTGAGTTACTTAAGGGCAATGAAAATTTTCTTGATTCATTTCTGTACTTCGTAGAAGATAGCAATCTACGTCTAACGGGTACCAAAGAAATATGCTTACTCATCTACTTTCTTCTACTAGAGTAATCGAGTTCCCAAAAACTGTTCCATATTTTTTTTCTATCCTCTTCCGGTAATTTACTGCACTGTCTATTACACTTGTCAGAACATCTTTTCCTCATTGAATGCTTTAATCTATCTCTTTCTTTCCACATGCTTGCAGATAAAACTTTTTTGGCTTTGCTTGTGGAAGCTTTAGTCTCCTGGAAAATATATACAGATATACATATTACAAGCTACCCTGTGTGATCAAAATGTAAAATTTAACTCGTACTAATAATAGTTGTTTTTGGTCGTCTTGATTGCTGGAAACAGTAGTAGCGTTAGTAGGCTCTGTTATTTTTTTTGTTTGTTCATTTGCCGAATTAATCAGTAGAGGTTGAAGAATCTAAAACAAACAAAAACTTCAATAAGTGAATAGGTCTAACCAGAACAGAAAACAATAACCAACATTCGATAGATAGATCCCTTAATTACCTACCTTATGTTCCACCGGTTGCACATCACTACTCGCGCCCTCAGCATTTTTTTTCTTTTTGCTGGGTGATTTTCTTTATCAGACGAATCTAATTCACTTTCAGGAGAATAATTCCAATCCAGATCACTGTCGTCACCAGGACTGTAAGCATAGCAATATCGTTGTCCTTTGTAAGACAAGGATAATTAAAAAGAGATGGTTTGTTCTACCAATCTAGGGATTTTAAGAAGTAACTGTTAGTTAGATCAGTAAGACACCCATAAGAAACAAAAAACTAAATAGAGGATTCTACATTTTTAGTGATTTTTATGAATTGTTGTTTTTACACTGTGTTGATCTAACCAACAGTTACTTCTTAAAATCCCTAGATTGGTAGAACAAACCATCTCTTTTAATTATCCTTGTCTTACAAAGGACAACGCTATTATATTTCTCAATAACTATCTCGTAGAGCATCTTTTATTTCTCTAAAAATGCTTTCTTGTTTTATTAAACTATTTGATTTAAAACCAGATGATGAATTGTCTGTAAAATAACCACATGTTTTAAGGGAATAAAAGGAAAAAGTTCCAATGGGTCCACATATTTCTAAAAATAAAATACAAAATAAGTTCGGGATATTACATAACATTTACAATAGTTTGTCAAATTAAGCTAACCAAAGTTCCATTTAATTTCAAGATAGACACAAATAACGCCGTTTGCACATGATCGAACAAAACGGTTGAACAGGATCGAATTTGATAATATAACTACTCAATAATCGCTAAAGCGCGACACTGTTCGATCGTTTTGCTTTGGCCATTCAGGTGCAAACGGCATGGGTTTGTGGTCGTCGTCTCTATTTTAAAATTAAATAGATTTTAATAGCATGTAATAATGTATTGTCCAACCTTGTGTGGATTGTACTGGTTGCTTGTTTGTAGGGCTCGCGCCCGCTCCATAAGCTGCTGTGTCCTATAACTGTACGTGTACATCCTCGCACCTCAAAATCTGACGACCCATTGCCTCGGTATTACTTTAACAATCGGCACGTAATAATATCCCCCGCCCCTTCGCGGTGTCTTACTGTGATTTTTTTGAGCAATTAAACATAATTTTTTTAACTTTTGGTATTTAAAACACAGTAAATGTAATAACTTCGTTCTGAAATGATATTATCTATAAATGAAATAAATCTTGAAAGCCTTTAATGTGTCTTTTAAGACAATTTTTAATTCAATTTTAAATTTTAAAACACAGTAACTTACATTACTTGTCAGAATACTATGGATTTATTCTAGTAACTTTTATTGAGTAAAACAAAGTAATTACAAGTCTTTGATGATGTAAGTGTTATGATGTAAGTGTTATGTATGGTGCCCCAGAAGATTAGTATAAATTTGTATAATGTGGTGACGAAACCTATTCAGATGACACTATAATAGTAACAAGAACAAAAAACTAAAAAAAACAATCACAAATTAGCATGAGAAATAGGTTTAGAGATTAACGAAGAGAAAACAAAATTTTTGTTTTAGTCAGATAAAAATTGAAACAAAGGAAAACTTAATAGTGACAACCTAAAGAGGAAGGTCGTATGAATTTGAATAACTATTTGGAAATAGTAGTGAGTAGAAAGATTTTTAAAGCAAAAAAATCTGCTGAAAGGGCATTTTCTAAGAATGGAAAAGATAGGATACACAAATAATACTAGAGAGTAAAACGGGGCAAACAAGAAAAAGGCAACCAAGGGATAGGTGGCAAAAAAAAGAAGGTGATGAGGACTAAAATTAATTAACTGGAAGGAAAAAACTAACAAACAAAAGAGACTGAAAAATTATTGTAAATAATATTATAGCTATATACTCTAATTTTAAGTTATGTTTTTTTTTGTGGAATAGATGGGGACTATTAGAGGTACATTTTAAGATTATATTTATGATCCACATAGTGTCTCAAAAACAAAAAGCATATCAGAGTTGTAATTTTTGAAATGGAACACGCCATATATTTTTACATTTTCGGATTCTACGGTCAAAATAAAAGTGAGTTTCATAAAGGTTTATCACACCTAAACCTGAATATTTCTTAAATATTTTGTGTTTTTGAAAATGTAGTACTAACTTGACGCGTATGAATTCTACTACCTGAGTAGGTTTTGTGTTGTACTTGTGAAAATATAATAACATATAAAAATGTTCAAAAAGTGTGACTGAATAATTACAAGTACAAACGGTAATAACTTGATTATTTCAAATAGGTCACTCCAAATTTTATGTCACCCACCGGTAGTTTTTAATTCTCTCTCTGTTCCCGTTCTCACGGAAAAAGCACATTTTCAGAATGTACACTGCTTTCAATAAAATAATTAGAAAACTTAATATCTACAAAGTCGACTATGACAATTTGACAAATTGCATTATAAAGTTGAACGGATTGAATCGATTTTTCCCTTGGAGAAAGTGTTGGCTCAATTTAGACAAACTGGGAGTGTCCTGTGCAAAAATTCCATCAAACAAACACTTCTGACACAAAATGGAGAAATTGAATATACCACTATTGTGTCTGTAATCAAAAATCCCCAAATAAGATAAACTCAAATTGCCCCTAATATTAACATTAGTCAATTGAGTGATTATAAAATCTAACTTCATCATCAAATTTCCGAAAATAATTTCGGAAATTGAGCTCCATTTTGTATGGGGGTGTTGAATAAAGTAACAGAAAATGAAAACTTTTTTAATCTTGTTCTGTTTAGTTACGAGTGTACGTTTCACGACAATTAATTCGTTAACAGACATAACTTCTTTTATTATTCTCATTCCAATCAGAATCAATTTTGCATAATTGGTATCAACACCGATGGTCAGTAAATTTTTTGGAATTTTTGATAAATCAGTTTCTAATTGTATTAGAAGACATTCCCTTAGACACAAGACCAATTATGTGGTTGCAGATGGATGGAAATCCCGCGCATTTTTATTGCAAAGTACGGTAATTTTTAAATGCTCATTTCCAAAACTAGTGGATTGGAAGAAATGGCTCTCAAAATTGGCACCCGCGATTGCCTGGCTTGACTCCACCAGATTTCTTTTTATAGAGATACTAGTAACCAAACCCATTTGAAAATGGGCCTAATCGAGACAAATCTGAAATTAAAGACGTGAGGTCACTGCGCAGTCAGAGGTCAAAGGTCAGGTCAACTTGGAATCTATCTTAAAACATTCCTCTTGACATCCTAAACACTTTGATATATAACATGCCTATATTTCCCTGGATTTACCTCTCCAGGTCAAAGGTCTGGTCAACTTGTGACTTTGACTAAGACTAGCGCCTGGACCTCCTGAACAATTTGACGTATTGATCTCCAAAATCGGTTTAGCCGTTTCGGAGACAAACACACAGACAAACCGGGCCACGATTTAATGTGTGTAAATGTAAACGAAACTGTTAATAACACACCTAAAACAACACCAGATAGTATGAAACAGCGTATCAAAGATTGTTTTTGAAATATAAACCCAGAAATGTTAGAAAATGTTGCGAAGGTTTTAAGAAAATAGTACGTATTTAGAGCAAGGCAGTCGCCATTTTAAGCAATCGCTATAAGCTGCTATTTCTGTTCTATTTCCATTTTTTTTAATTAAAATTTGTTCCTGTTTCGTTTTGAGGTCCATCGCACTGTTATGTCCGACAATGGAACATCGTATTGAAATAAATTATTTCAAAGAATCATGCATGCCTTTGGGATTGAACACCGCTTGATTCCTCCGTATTCTCCGCCAAATAATCCGGTGGAGCGGACAAATAAAGTGATTGGTACCATGATGGGACAAAATTACCGCGAGGATCAAAAATTGAGAGATGTTAGGGTCCACAAAATCGTGCACGCATAAACTCCGTAAAACACAGTTCGTTGGACTCGAACTCTTAACTCTTGGAGAAATCCATTCTCTAATTGACCAATGTAAAGAACAGAAAAGGACACCGGCTGAACATGCATTGCAATTGAAAAATTTATCATTCTAATCGAACTAGCACAACACTATTTTGCCAAAGCGCTTGACACCCAACGACACTACTACTACAATCTCCATAGAAAACCGTATAAACAAAAGGAAATCCCAAACAAACGAAAATGTCTATGTGCAAGAGCTAAAAACTCTCGCCGGAGCCAAAGTCTTTTCCGGTATTGACCCACTAACTTGCCCCAAAAAATAAATCTTTGATCGGGAGGGGGGAGAGGTATGTAACAAACGTCAGAAGATAGCGTTGACGAGTATAAACACAAGTAAATTTGTGTGACGTCAATTTCCCTACTTATTAAGAACGACATTACTCCTACTATATTCCCACCGTTCTCCCCGCTACAATAATTATATAAATATAACGCCATCAGGCCAAAAAGACACTTACTTGTCTACTCACCCTGAGTTTCGTTCTCAGAACACTTTTCTCCGTATTCTGGAATTCGCTTTCCGATCCTATTAATTTATCTCTGTTACGTGGTAGTCTAAGCAAGTAATTTAATTTTCAATTTCATAAAACAGATTTTTCAGTTTTTTAAACCGCAAAAACGGTCAAGTAATTAAATTTGTTTCGCAGCATTTGCCTTTACTTGTTCTATAATACTGCGTCTTAGGTGAACGTATTGGTAGATTCTGCAACACCATTCTATTTATCTTCTCATTTACTCTTTAATCACCTAACTAAAACCTCTCGTGCACGATTAATCATTATATTCCAGCAGCAATCGGCTACTTATCAGGTTCAAAAAGGCCCCTAATACAATCTTAACGTTCGCCGTAGAAGGTGTACACGTTTATTGTAAACCCACGGGGGAGGGAGGGTAAACTAACAAGCAACATTTTTCGTTCTATAAAAATTCATGTAAGAAAAGGGCCTATAGATGTTGTAAACGTCTACCTTTGATATCTAAAGTTACAATTACAGATTGTAATTTGAGAATAAATGGGGCGTACAAAAATTTTATAACTAGCACGGGTTTAGCTTCAGTCCAAGAGTAATGTCTAGAGTTCAAAATAATATACATATGTTGTCGTATTTTTGTAGTTGTGTAAAACAATTTTACAGTTATTATTTACACGCGGTGATAATATAAAATGTAAAGGCTATTTAATTCGTACCCTCAAAATTTTCCGGTTGAATATGGGTTTATGGAATTACTGCCGGCACCTTGCTCCCGATTTGACGTTTCTTGCGTACGTTTGGCGGATCGGTATTTACATGGTTTTTTTTGGCCACCTTTTAGGGTTAAATCGGTGCCTCTGTGCTGGAGGTGCGGAGATTGTTTTCCCTAAAAGATAAAAAACGGAGTTTAAGATTATGGTTTTATAAGTGACGAAAGTCCGTCGTAGGGCACACCGGATAAACTATATAGTCACCCGAGCACAATAAAGCCTTGTATGTGAGCGGTCTATGCACAAGAAGTTATACTCTCTGTTTCGGTGGTGGTAAAATTGCGGCCGTAGTTAAAGTAAGCAGAGTAATCTAGACACACCATTTGCTAGTACTACCAAGTAAATCAGCCCCACTGTAGGAGTTTGGTGATAAGTATGTGATAGTTTTAAGAGAACAATGGTTTTATAAGTGGATTGTAAGTGATTAATACAGCTTAGCTACGAACCGCGCTAAATGCTAATTAGAAATCAAGGTGGGCATTAAAAATATGGTTAATCAAAATAAATAACTGAGACATATGACTGAATGAGACAGAATTCAATCGCTTGATTCAGAGTAGTATCGCAGTTATTGAAGTGAGAAGAATGAGTACAGAATATAGTAAAGTAAAGATTTAGTGTTGTTATTCGGACAAGATTCGGACGGCTGCTAAGGAGCATGGTATTCTAAGAGAATTCTGAAGGAACATCGAACAAACATTGAAGGTCAAAGGAAAGAACACTAACTGCAACGTGTATTTAACAATTGAAAACACCAAAAAACTGCACTAAAAACCTTACTCGGACACGTGTTTCAATAGCTAAGCTATTATCATCAACGATACCGATACTAAAATTATAAACAACGGGAAGCTTATATATACTATCTGCTTATCACGCATCATTAAACTTAATTGATTCTTAGATAAACTTAAATAATTCCGAAATTTGTAATGGACCGTTATCATCATAATTCATAAGCAAATTTCTGTTTTTAAAAATATCTAAACTTTTATAAGAATCAAGTTCGTTTTTATTATCTACCCTCTTAATTAATTCAATGTCGCCTATTCTATGGTCATTTTCAAGCATATGCATGGCAAGACTGGACCTATCTGTGCTATGATATTTGACATGAGCTAATTGCTCTTTAAAACGAGTTTTAATAGGTCTCTTGGTTTGCTCTATATGCACTTGGTTACAGTCTTTACAATTAATTTTATATATTTCCGATTTATCACACATTTCTATTGGGTCTTTCGGATTGCCTAAAAGATTTTGCAAGTTGTTACTACTAGAGGTTACTGTTTTATAATCAAATTTTGAAAATATTTTTGAAGACCTTTTGTGTATGTGGGATAATTTAGTAATTTGACATATTTCTTATCTATTTTGCTATTACTAGTTCCTAACGTTGTAATATTTCTAATTTTTAACTTATGTTTATGTTTTCTAATTATGTTTGTGACAATTTATTCTTGAAAACCATTGTATGGTGCGATCTGCTTAATATTTTGCAGTTCTTTATCAAAGTTTTGTTTTGACAATGGGAAATGTAATAATCTGTGAATCAAAAAGTTGAAAGATGCAAGTTTATGTTGCATACTATGGTTGGAATCATTTGTTATAAACCTTATAGACACTAACACCGACCCATATACAGGGTGACCAAAAATTGCCGTTTATTTGTTTAAAAACCATTTTGACAAAATATGAAATGTTTAAAAAACCTTCCGATTTAGGTGTGGTAAACCTACGAGATATAAAATTCACTTTTATTTTGATGGTAGAATCTGAAAATGTAAAAACCTATGAGGTGTTCCATTTCAAAAAAAACTTTATATGTTTTATGTTTTTGGAACACACTGTGAATCATGAATACAATATTAAAATGTACCCCCAATGCTCCCTAAATGTTTTACCAAAAAGAAACCTAATTATTTATAATGACGTACCTAAACGTGTTTTAATGAAAAATAAATGCATTTTTTAATTTTAGATATATTGTTGGATATTCCAGAAAAACAACGCAGTGCATTTAAATGCGCATATTCTACCATTTTTTGTGTGCATATAATTCTTTCTTTATTGGTTACACTTTGAAAACGTGTTATATTGATTAGAATCAGTTAATAATTTATTCAAACGAATAACTTGAAAGTACGAATCTATTACAAAATTGTGAAAACTATTTGAAGGATTATTTTTTAATCAACTGAAAATCTGTTCATTTCATTAATAGCATTTGTAAAAGCCTGAAATACAAACAGTTTTACTTTTAATATTTGGAATCCTACTATTACGCTTATCTTTGCATTTAATCACACAAAGTAAACATTAGAAACACTAGTGTAATTTTTCGAAAGTGATTTTTAAATAATCAAAACATTTAATAAATATTTAATTGATTATAAATAATAGGTTTTTATATAATACTAAGCTTTTTAAAGATTAACGCTATTATACCCGTTAAAAACATTTAATATCCACCTCAGCGTTTAATTCAAAGATTACCGGAGTAGCTGCTTATGTAAATTCGTTTGGAGTTTGCAGCACTTACATACATTTAGGAATAACTAAGAAATAAACATTACATAAATTACAAGCTCAAGTTGTTTAAATATTGATTTTAGGATTAAAGCTTTGAATTTTGAGTAATTTTCAAAAACGTGTAATTAAAGTAACTCTAATAGAAATCGTTACCATAACGTCAATTGGAATCATAATGATATTTGGGATTTACTTTTGAAACAATTAAAACTTTTTTATTGATTAAGTATTCAGCAACTACTTTTTAGATTAAATAATAAAATATACTGTCTTAATAAAGTGAAACATTCCTCTTTCTAACTTGATTATAGTTTCATAGATGATGGATTTTCAGGAACCAATACTTGTGTCGCAGCAACAAACTACTAAAAAAAGGATTTCAATTCTTTTGTACAATATTACAAGACTACGGTAACCGTTTAAGATTAAAAATTATCATCGATAAACATTAACAAAATTGGCATGAGCATACACGATTTTAGCTAGCAAACTCGCAAAAAGCACTAACAATACTCATACACTTAACTAAGTTTTTAATCACAATACCATTGCATGGGTAACGCCTAACGCAATTGTTACATTTCATTAAGTTTTATACTTCCTTTAACTTTATTATTAAATACCAAATATAACGTTCATAAGTAAATAAAATAGTAAGTTAGTTATTTGAATAAGTAGTCGTAACGATATTGTTTGTCCAATCGCCACCAGTATCGGTGATGTAAAAGATTATCAAATAAATGACTGACTTCTTGACCTCTTTCATCTAGATATGACGTTCATTTAAATTGTGCCAAACGGTTTAATCAAAATTAAAATACGTTAATTTAAGCAAAAAAGAAAACATCTAACAAGGAAGTAAAGAAGAAAATTTAACTTTAACGGTAAATTAAAATCTATAGATGAATTAGTAACCAGAATGTGAACAAGAAACCAAATAAACGTACCTGTTAAAAAACGCAGCGATGAATGACTTTTGTCGTGAGAAATGAGTTTTAGAGTTTATCATTCATTTATCTTAGTAAGACGGCACTACCAATTAAGCTTGATGAAATGGAAGAACCAAATACCCTACACTAGTAATCTGTAGATTATTAACTTTTTAAAAGTTGATTTCTGCTTAATTTGGCTTTTAAATAAAATAAAATGTATTTTGGCTAATTTTTTATTGAACTTGTTAGATAAATGTACATAACCCTAAATGATTTTTAATTCCATACAAATAGTACAGTATCTTCTCAGAAATTGCAGTTGTTCAACCAAAGATCTGGTAGTTGCTCTTACACTAATCCTAATATTTTTTACTTTTGAAAATAAAATTGTTGAGGTGTGAGTGAAACACCTTAATTTTTATCTTTAAGTAATGAAACTAATTTTGAGGATTGTAATTTAAATTTATCACGTATACCATTTATTTCTTGCAATAAGCAATTTTCAATCTCCAACTATGATTTGCCACAAAAATAATTAATAAAAAATGATAACAATTATAAAAATGAGCAAAAAAAAATATGATACAAAACATACTCTATTGCATAATCAGAACAAAAATTAACTGAATAGATTATTATAAACGGATTTTTTTTCAGATAAAAAAACGTGTTCGATACATTTTAATATCATTGACAATATTTTAGGAGAAAAATTGTCTTTCTTCAAAAAGTAGGTATTAAAAAATTATCCTTCCCTAAGATATTGCCAATGGTATTGAAATGTGGAGAGCATATTTTTTACTAGAAAAACAAAAATCTCAGTAAAATTATGTTTCTCTAAAAGTTGGTAGTAAAAAAATATCCTTCTTCTAAGATACTTATTGCAAATAGTATTAAAATGTGGAGAGCTTTTTTTATTACCAGAAAGATTTTATTTATTTACGAAATATCCGAACATATTGAAGATAAACTTAAATATCGGTTGAATACTTCATGCATGTTCGTAATACAATTTGACTAAAGTTCAGATGTAGCTAGTCTATTGGTATTACTTGTATTTGTAAAATATTTTTTTAACACGTCTATCGAAGAAAATTTACTGCTCCTGCACGCATTTGAAGTCCATGCAACTGGGGAAGAAGTATTTAATATAATGGATTGTTACATGAATAAACACAAAACTGATGGGAAGGAATGTAGAAGTAACTGCAGCCATTGCATTTTGCATTGTTACGCCTTTATAGTTAAAAAGTTAAAAAGTTTTTGGTGAAGTTGTAAGGATTGTGAATTATGTAAAAAGTCGTCCCTTCCAGTCTAGATTTTTCAAAAAAGTATGCTGAAAACAGGTACTGACGTCAACATCTATTCATTATTAAAAGTTAACCTCCGATGCTAAGCGTTCTGGATTACAAAGCATTCATATTTCTACAAAGCTCATCAACGTTGAAATATACATTTAAGTCCGTATCTCTGAACAAATTTTGGGTTGATGTTAGGAGTTAATATCCTGAAGTAACCAAAAAGGCGATCTTAATTTTTAACGTGCGTTTACCCAAAAAACAAATTCAGATCGAGGTCGGACACTACCCGAGATAATCGTATACAACTGTCGGATATAACACCAAACTTTAAACCAATTATTAGTAAAACAGTGAATTTTTGTTCTTATTTAAATTGAAGTGTATTTGATTTGCAATTATGTAATGTGGGGTGCCGTAAAATAATAGGGATTTGGTGAGTGCTCTATTACCTAAAACGTTTAACAACCGCTGTTCTAGGTTTCAAGGTCAGTCAGAACAATAACAGCTTTTTGTTAAACAATTTTTTTTAATGCAGCGATTGTCACGGTTTGTTGTTATCAAAATAATTTATATTTAAATGGCAATGACGAAAACTTGC
Organism: Abscondita cerata; assembly: GCA_030710515.1. Taxonomy (NCBI): domain Eukaryota; kingdom Metazoa; phylum Arthropoda; class Insecta; order Coleoptera; family Lampyridae; genus Abscondita; species Abscondita cerata. The sequence continues at coordinate 43,814 of JALBCR010000587.1, read as the reverse complement.
TTTTGGCTCTACCAGTCAAAGAGAGGTTGTGGGTGTATTCTGTAGTAAGGCTTTTACACTGGAAAAGAAATAATAAAAAGGAAGTAAAACGCGTAGTAAAGTAACTAGAAACTTTAGACACAGAAATAAACCGTTACTCTATACAGGATGTCCCTAAAATGTGTGGACATCACTTAGCCGCAGATTTCTGGGCTCAAAATAAGATGATTTAACTTAACTTACCTATATCCAAAAGTGCTTCGTTTTCAAAGTTCAAAAGACATTTTTCTATTTTGCTTATAACAAAAGAACGGTCTGGTATTCTAAAAAATAAATGACGATAAGGCATTTTGTTATAATATTTATTAGTGAGAAGTAGGTATATACTTTATTGGATCTACAGTAAATGCTTAATGTGACCACCATTTTCCTCGATGCAAAGGTTGATTCGACGCAAAAAATTGAACTGTACTTGTTGTAACATTTCTGCATCATTCTTAATAGACTGTGAAGTGTTTTGTATTCTGGCCCAAAGTTCGTCATGTGTGTTTATAGGACGAGAATACACTTTACTATTTAGAGCTCCCCACACAAAAGAATCGCAAATATTTAAATCTGGTGAACGAGGTGCCCATTTTGCAGGAGCATCAGCTCCTTTGCCTATCCATTTGTTAGGAAACTGTACATGAAGATGATTCCGAACGTTCAATGTAAAATAAAATTGCCGATTATCCCTATCTATACATTAATTCGAAATTCATGTTGAAAGTGGCGTTGCTTGATGACATGTGGATTTTCATCTGCATACACATGTTTGTTGTGCAATTTTGTCATACCCCTCCTCGTGAAACATGCCTCATCAGTAAAAAGAATTTTGCTATTAAAATTGACATCTTCAGCTCTTCTTTCTTGAATGAACCTACAAAACTCAAGATGCGCGATGGTATCAGCTGGTTAAAGCTCCTGGACGTTTTGTACATGATAAGGATATAGCAATTGTTCTTTAAGAACTCTATGAGCATCATTTTTTGAAACGCCTGCTTGCAATGCTGAGCATCGAGCACTTACTTCTGGATTTTCTTGTACTATTTCCAGAATTTGTTCTTCTAACCTGAGTGTGCGAATTGTACGAGCACGTGCACAATCAGCTGTGATCGATGCAAGGTTTCCTGTTTTGCGAAGGCGTCTTTCAATGTTTGCAAAAGTTTGACGATTGAGCATGCGACGATTTGGAAAATTTTCGTTGTACACTCTAACACTTCTTCGACAATTTCCTATGCAATATCCTAAAACTATCAACATATCCGTTTGCTCAGCATAAATGTAGTTTACAGCCATCACTACGTAAATAACGAAGAATATTCACTGCTAAAGATCACTAGCTAACACCAACAGCAATTTGAGTCGTTTCACAATTGATAACCAATAGCTATTATCATTTATTTTTAGAATACCAGACTGCTAGATAATATCTATTTTAAGAAATGCAGTGCGGAGTCCCTCAGAATTTATTTGTTTGTGTCTAAACTTTAAAAGATCTCATCAATTAACAAGTAACAAAAAAGTTTACTATTGAATGTCTCTTTCTGAAACTATTTTTGAAAAGTTATCGGCTTTAACATTAAAAGGTTTTTGAGTGGTTTTTGCCGGGTTACCCGTGTTTTGTACACTAATGGTCTACTGATAATAACTAATATCATCAAAATCGACAAAACCGTTCTTTTGTTATAAGCAAAATAAAAAAATTTCTTTTGAAGTTTGAATCAGAATACTGGCTAAACGAAGCACTTTTAGATATAGATAAGTTGGGTTAAATCATCTTATTGTAAGCCCAGGAATCTGTGGTTAAGTGATGTCCACACATTTTAGGGACACTCTGTATATAGAAATATAATTTTGAAGAAATGCGTGTAGAAAGCTACACGATATTAGTTACTTCAAAAAGAATTTAATAAAACCGTTAAATTAAGTAATAACCGTTCTATACAATACGCCACTGGGTGGGCGTAGTCGCCGAATAATTTAGTAATCAACTGAGAAAACAGATAACTAAATTTTAAAGAGTTACACAAATAAGTGTAGCTTTACTAACGTTACATATAAAAACGTTGACGATAAACCTAACAGTTAACTGAAAGACGGAAACATATTATACTAGTTTTTAAATCTTTCAAATTACATTAATCAATTATAAAACTCAAGAATTATGTAGATGAATTTACGTCAGAATACAAATACAATCGCGTTTTAAATAAATTAATAACTTAGTACATGCACAATTCTAACTTATCTGGCTTATCGATAATTACGATGAAGAGTAGTCGTTTCTGTATTCGAAAACGGATGAGTGGTAACATAGACAAGTTAAAGAGAAAAAAGCAGGAACAAACATGTTCTTGGCTGGATATATAAATAAGTCCAAAATCAAGAAGTTTTAGTTTTTAAAAGATGTGGATTAAAAAAATTTTAGAGAATATTAAGAACATTTCATGGGGTTTATTTCTGTTACCAATTAATTATAATGGTACTTCATCAAATTTTTCGCCCAATTTTAAAACTTCCGATTTACAACTTTGACGTTAAGGCACAATTACAAATAAGGAAGAAGGAACGTTTAATCACACGATTAAGCCCAATTCCTACCAACCAGTTTAGAGAAACTCGAAATTCAAATGATTTTGTTGACGGAATGCTCGAATGTAACTCAAATCTACTAAATATTATTTCAACGAACCATGAAAGTGGGCTTTTGTTATACCAATAAGCAAACGAAGTCAAAGGAAATCCAACTTCAAGTGGAATAAAGAAAAGTTTGTCACACGGTTTGAAAGTGGGGATGGGCGTAAATTTTTTTTTCCTTTTCTATATTTTTATGCAGCTAGTGAAACCTTCCCATGAAATTTAAATATTGTTGGTCCCGTATATATTACTAAATTAAATTTGTATAATTGCTCATTGTCAAGATGCACATGTAGTTTTTTGTCAAATTTAAAACCTTTAGTATATGCACGTTAGTGGTTTTATTGTCAATTTCGTTGTGACGATTTACACTCTCGTAATGACCTGCCAGACAACTTCTGGAATATAGCAGAAACTCTTTTTTTTTCCACATTCGTAAAATCGTTTATTTAAGGAAACTGATGATAGGCCATTGACTAATAAATTGTTAGTTTAAATTTGTATGGCTTTCACATGAACTTTTTGTAAGGTTTTTGGTAAACACATACTCTGCTTGTTAAACCAGTATTAACCAATTCCAGATCGATGCTAGAGTAACAATATAATAAAAATGTAATAAAACTTTTCAACACGGCTCTTCAATTTGTTAAAGGTGGCATAATGTAGATTTTGGCGTAGATTGTTTGATTGTACGATAAAGAAGACATTCCTTGTGAATAAAGATGACAAATATTGTAGAATTTGGTAACGTCGCGTAGGTGGGTAATTTTCAAATCTCTATTTTTAGTTCTGGCATATAAATACTGGTCAGGTGTTGTTTGAGCTAGATGTAAACGTTCAGTACCTTATTTGTGGAATGTTGCGATGTCAAGTTATTTAGAGATGTTGAACAATGCAATGTTGTATGTATGCCTGCAGCAGGGCTTGTTATCATATAGTAGTCTAGTAGCAGGGAGTTAATAAAGGTTCCATTCATTTCCTTAAGGTTCATATTCAGAAATAAGTTGTTGTAAAGTCGTTCTGCAATAATGCGGTGTATTAACTTCTGAAAGGTAGAGGACATGGTTATTTGACCGTAGTTGGTAGGATCGGCCCGGTTGTCCCTTTAAGAGTTCCCCAAGAATGAGGAGAGTAAATTAATGCCTCTTCTAAAAAAGGCTAACAAGATCCATGCGCATCGATACTTTTAATGGTTGATACTACGTGATAATTCCCATTGCGTGTAGGCTTTTGCAGTAATAGGATCAAAGATGGCTTTGAGTTGGAGATCAGTTTATTGCCAGGTACGGAAGAAACAAAAATCTTAACATACAGTTATTTAGACAGAAGTTTTTTGTTATGTTGGTCAAGGTTTTTGCCAGTAACGATTGCTTCGGTTGTGTGTTGCCGATGCCGATGAAATTTTGGTCGATAATACTTTATTAACAGGCCTTTTTCTTAACTACTGAATGTGTTAGTAAATTTAAAAAAAATTAAGATCTTTTAGTTTTCCTTTTTGGTAAGATTAATTGCACAATGGTTTATGTCTGTTGTGCTCATTTTGGTTGGAACAGAAGTTAGCGTAGACATTGTTTCTTCAGCTTCATTCTAGTAGGGCGTAATGGTTTAGAAAATTTAGAATTGAGTTGAGTTATTTCCAAATGGTTAGAGAATTCATGAATAGTCAGGAAATTTACTAGAATTCTTTCTTCACTCAGACTTTACGATTGCATTTTGCCTGTGTTTGTATATCTATGTTAGACTGCCTGTCACCGATGTCGTTAAGGATAAAGCCTTGTGCAGACAATGCAAACTGTTAGACTTGTTGATATCATCTATATTAAATAATACTTTAGTGGTGTCAAACAGTAGTGTTATGGGAGATTAGCATCTATACAGTTTGTTTATTTGCTTGAAGTTGAAGGGGAGGAGATTTATACGAGACTATTGTTTAAGTAGCGACTTCTGTTTACAATTTTTTTTATTGTTTTTACACTTGGAGATGAAGAAGAGATGTTTCAAATGCCAGATTGCTGATTTCTATTAGTGTTTATTACACTGGTACCATTAGTTAGATTTGGTTTAAGGTTTAAAAGAAAACGGTTTTCGGCAGATTTAAGATCTTATATGTTCCACTTGATTTTCAAATGCCCGAACTTTAATTTCAGGTAATATTGTTCTAGCTTTTAAAATCAGAAGAAATATAATATTTACGACAATAATTGCAGTTTTTTTTCTATCTGCACTATTTTAAATGTTCATCTAGTATGTTGGGTGGTAGAACAGTTAAATCAGTATCAGTTTTCTTTTGGGGCATGCTAATTTACTATTTATAGTACTGAGCAGAAATCACATTGCTTCAACCCCCTTTCACACCATCGCAATATTTGGAATTAATTTAAAAAAACGTAGATAATGTGCAATTGCAATTTTACACTCGGTCTTCTCGATCCTAAAGTCCCGAAAGGACATAACAGCTGTCAAGTCATGTTTTGTGTGTGCAATTTGAGATCGTTCTTTAAATCAAAGCTTAGTTAGTTCCAAAGTTTAAATAATCGACTTTTTTTTTAAACTGCTTTGCATTTGTCAGCATATTTTAGATAAATTACTATTCGGACTAGTTATTTTAGCACAAGGTTGTGGCACGAGTTGTTGTACTGAAAATCAACAAATCAGTAAGCACTGAAATTGCGACGCCAAAGAATGAACGCAAATTTTATTTAGTTACGAAACTTAGCATTTCGTTTAAACAACTATTAACTGATAAATAAAAGTTTAATATCATTAAATCAAATCCGTATGCAAGCTACATCTAATATTATAAATGAAACTATACGTAACCGTCACATTCTTGAGTCTATTCTAACACGTAATGTTTTCTAACACCGATTTGATATTGTCAGTTTCTTGTCTTAGGATTGTGTAAACCAACACTGTAATATTTAATTTTTTGCAGGTGAACCACTTGATTTTAATGACCATTTCTGATCTCTTTGAGTAATTTTTCAGTAATTACTTCCCACAGCAAATAAATATTGATCAAACAATTTTAACATTTACAAAGTTTAGTAGTACTAATTGAATTTCAAAAATTAAACTAAAACTGTTGCTGATATACACTTATCAAATCATTAATTCATCTACTTTTTTAAACATAAGTTATTTTACACGTTAGACTACGTAACTTGTAGAACATACTTTTTAATTAAAAATTTAAATGTTTGTAAAGTTTTGTAATTTGTTTTTCTGCATTTTCTACATCTTATAAATTGATGAAGTAGTTTAAAACTAATAAAGTTTAGTGATGTACGTAATTTTCAACTTTTAATTGCAAAGTTCATATTTACAAAATAATTTAAATTAAAATAAATAAATGTTCTCATATTTTAGGTTATTATTTTTACTTTATAAATAATAATTGTTTATTTATTAAGAAGTGAACGGATTCGTGTGTGCATGAAGTATGAATTATTGTTCCGAGGGACGTGTAGGCCCAAGGGTTTTAAGCTTGTTAAAGCATTTAGTTTACTAAGTTTTTTAGTTTTCTTATTGTAATACTTAATTTAATAATAATTATACCATTAGAGCACAGTTTTAACATTTGTAAGTTTTTAAGTTCTTTATAATGTTCTTACAAACTCTACTGTTTACTGTATGTTGCGTATATTGCAAATTGAGTTACGGTTCAAATTGCTTGAACTCGAACGTAGATCGCAAGCCTTTTGAGTAACGGCTGTCTTGAGTTGCACGTTCCAACAAAAATCGAATTTGCCGCGCACCCTACGATTTTCCATTGGTGGATTCGTTATTTCACAAAATCTACCGAGACGACAAGCGGACATTGAGTGATTTTCCTTCTATTGGACGTTTCCGGAGTGCTTCGTGAAGCTAAAAGTTTACACGGAAAGTATTAATGTGGTTTCAATAATTCCAAGTTAAATTAGTGTGTAAATGTAATTCCGACCGCATTTGCCGTAAGTTACTTTTGCTATTTCTTTTGTTGTCTCGTAGTTGTGTTAATTCTAATTACAACTCATCCTCTACTTGTGTATTATCATTGGGATAATTCCTGGGGGCTAGAACAATAAGTTAAAAATCCTTTGCTATAAAAACGTGACGACTACTACGGTTTCGCCTACATCAAAACTGCCAACGGCCGATGAACTCAACCGGGTGAGGGTCGTTCACGCTGCTTGCCTGCTACTTCGAGGAAGCATATCTGCTTTCCGAGCTTTGTCGTCTAGTTCTCCTAAAGAAAAGCCTGTGGCTACCGATCTTCTAATAGCTGTCAACTGCTGTCGTTAGCAAGAACCTTCCTTATCGGAACTACATGCCTCAGTACACAGCTTATATATATATTTAATGTTTAAGAAACCTATTTATTTTGCATGCATATGAACCTTACGTACATGTGACATTAAACGGTTTGAATCCCTAGTATATAAGCAAATTTTTATTCGGGGTAGACTCTATCCACCGACGTTTGGTTTTGTTCGCACTAGCTCCATAAGTGCTTGGGCGCTTCAGATAAAGTGGGTGAAGCTAAAACAAAAGGCTTTTTAGGTTGTCGGGAGGTACTTACCGTGCCAGTTTGAGTTTAAGCTTAGTTTTTAAGTCACCGTGTGTGAGTGATGTGTGTACGTTGAGTTCCCTTAACCACCAATCTTTAATTGGACCGTTAACTTTAATTTGGAGTGTAACAAATAAAAGCTTAACTGAATTTAAACATATTTGATTGCGAGCTTTAATTAATTTGTTGTTGCTAACATCCGTAAGTCTTATGCGACAGAATCTCTTACTTCTCACATATTCTCCTAGTATTTTAAGTTGTATTTGCTATATTTACATGTCTATTTGTCTCTCTGATTTGTGTTTGTTTTAGCGTATCAGAACTTAAGTAAAACCTATTCAATTTCTGTTGGTCGGTTTTATTTTTTTCTATTACCCAGCAGGTGGCGCCTTGTTAAACAGCTGTTTATTTCTTCTCAGTTTCCTCAAGGACCTTTCCAACTCACCGAATAAACCGGACACTGCTGCGCTAACTGTTATAAATACGGGATCTTTCATAAATTTATTGCGTTATTTCGAGCCAAATAGTATTATTCTTTCTTTTCTAGGTTGTATCGCTAGAGCCGTTACTTTCTTTTTATTTTTGTTTGTGACCCACAACCGTTACAATTGATTGCTTACATGATGGGTTTTTTTCCAATAAGAAAATTGTTACAAGATGTTGTGTCTACTTTAATATACACAGTAACATTTAACTGTAGTATTGATAAACATCGACTTTTACAACGTTTCGACACGACGGGCTTTTTTATTGCCCCTAGGCGTACTTGTATGCATGCTAGGGATGTTATAAGAATGGCGTAGTCTAATTTATTTTAGAATGGAAAATAATTACGGATTAACATTGGTAAACTCCGTAATTGTAAATATAAAATAAATAAATATGTAGTTGATGTGACAATACGTAACAGTATTATTTCAGGAAGTAATATTTTGTAATTTTATTATTTTAATTATTAAAAAAATATTTAATTGTATTATAGGTTAATGTTATTAAAAATAAGTGAAATGTGTGTCTAACGACATCTCGTGTAATCAGGGACTCGTATTCTTGAACTTAAGTATATAGCTCTGAAAAGCTCATAATAAGAACGAAATGCGCATTAGGTGTTCTTTCGTGCGTGTATGCTACTGTACAGGATATACTTGGTTTTATCGACTCGAGTGTTAATTGAATTAATGTTATGCTTAGATATCGATTTGCATTTAAAACATTTATCCGTCGTTACAGTTATCTGTTGGCAATGTTTAGTTTGTTATTAAAAATGTTCGACGTATTATTTATAAATTTCACTTATTTTTTATTTTGCTTTATTGCAACTTATTTTAACCTAATCGCCTCATACCACCGATTTCCTTTTCGTAAAACCACCAACAATACCAATTACTACATTTTTCTTTAAATTATTTTGTAGTCCCAACACAATTATTGATATTCTATTAAAACATACAGCAACAATTGTCGTTTAAATAATATTGAACAAATGTGGCATGAGACTAATATTGACAAGAAGTTTCTAAATCGTAAAAGAAAGAGATTTTTTTTTTATTTTAAAAGTATTACTTTCACATAATAAAATGAAAAAATTTGTCTAAAAAGCCAATTGTTTATTTTCTTCATACTTTCAAATTATTATTTTTTAATTATAAGCGTTTTTGATCAAGTCATTACTCAAATAGTGTTGAGTTATAAACCACTAGAAAAAGCTATAATTTTTGAAACGACTGCAGAAAATCATTTCGTTACTAGTAACGGTATATAAAATTAAAGTAATATAAGGTTCCTTATGACTCATCTTAAATAACTGCCTGAATTAATTTTTATAAACGTATTGCAGTGAAAAGTATTTATAATCGAAAATGATCAATAAAAGATTTATAATAAATGATTCCATTTAAATGAGATGTAAAATTAAATTTATGTATAGTTTACAAATTTCTAAAAGCCAATCCATATTTTTTTATAGAATAATTTAGTTGTACATAAATAATTATTTTTTGTTTAGATAGATAAGTAAGAAAATGTTTTGTAAGTAAGTTCTAACTGTAGCGATAATTAGCATAATGAAAGATTGACATTCTGTGAAAATAAAGTGTTATCAGAATTAGTTTTTGTAAAAGATTAAATAACTTCGTGTGTGAGTCAATAGATGGTAAAATTGCGTTAAGTCGATGACGGTCAAAAACGAAACTTAAATGTGCAGGGTTACAAATAATTGTTATGTGTTAGAATGGATACAAGTGATTGGAGAAAAGGACAAAACAATTTAAAAATTATAATGCCAGACATTGAAGGGGTATGAAACGAAAAGAGGGGGGCGTGTTGAGACGGGATGTTAAAGGTTATTCAAGAATCATTGTTTTGAGTTTGAGCATCAAAGTAGGATAGTCTCGAAATTAACAATTAACATAAAATTACATACTTGTTAAATATTTAATTGACTTTGATGGTTTATAAAATAAAAAATCTCATTGCTAAAATTAATTATTTAATTTATTTGCGGATCTTTTTAAACCATCGTAGTATGTTGACAATAGTACGATTTTTTTGTACTAATTTTTGTATTGACAATAACAATTAATTATGGTACATTTATCAGATGTCGCTCATTTTATTTAATTTCCTGTATTAATGTCTATAGATTATGTAGTTATAAACGTACTATTTTTTGAATTCTTGAAAACTGAAATAAAGTTAAATGCAGTTACTTATACAGAAGATATTAAACCAACAATCAACTGAAAAATGTCAAAATATTAATTAAGTTTTGAGTTACGATTATAATTGTCGCATATATTAAACATATCAAACTGAAGTTTCTTTACTCTTTTTTTTTCTAGCACACATGAATAAAGAGAAACAGAGTATTGTAACACAATTATTATAATATGGTACATACGCAAGCTTAACTGATTTTAACTATATATACCAAAATTGGCTGAATGTAGCTGCTTAAGCTGATTGGTTGCTTGTTTCGATTTGTCAAAACGACGTTTACACTTCAATTACAAAAATGAATGGGGCCAAATTCACCACTAACACTCAAGTATAACTTTCGTTGCCAATTATTCCCCAAATAACATTTTTCTATTTTGGGTCGCTTACAGTGCTATAAAAGCACCCAAATGAGTTCTTTTATAGAAATTTAAGTTCTTTTATGGAAATATAACAATTTTTATTCCGAACGGTGGTAACACTGATAACGTCCAAGCTGTCATTACGTTCGGTGTGCATTAATTTAAATCATAACTAATCTTCAGTAGATTTATTTATCTATTTATTTTTTTGCTACCCATTGTTTTTAATAAAACATATGATAAATGTACTAATTAAACTTAAATTAGCATTTATACCAAAGTTTAATGAAAATATTGCCACCTTGGCAATTACACTTCAAAATTCCCTAAATTTAAAAACTCGCGAAATTTTATTTTAAAATCAATCTGAAAAGCCCAAAATAGGAAAAATAGTATAAAGAATTCGTTTCAGAAGGCATTTAGCGACTCGTACTTGCAAAAACTCCCGCTTCGCGGCCCGTTTTCGAAACTGTACTCGTCTTATAAAATGCGTCTTTTGAAACTAGTTCTTTAATATACTATTTTTACATATTCGACACTCAAACATAATTCAATTTAGTTACTTATTTTTCATCGTTTCTAAATACCAAAGGTTAGGTGAGGTAGACTCTACTAACTTGAGTCGAATATGAGTGATTAGTCCCTTGAGTGTAAGCGGAGAAAGCTTTCTCAATTCGGTTCAAGTGTTCAGCATTAAGAATAAAAAAATGTTTGGTAGTCACGAAAAGTAGGACAAATCCAGACGAATAGGATATTTTCAGTAGCTAGTATATATTTCCTTGTATATATAAATAATTAATATTAAATTTCTAAATGGACCAATAAATGGCAAGTATTTCCAAGTCTAATTGAGAGTAATTTTGTTCTAAATGTTTTAACAATCAAGACACGAAAGTACGTTTAAAAATATTGCAGTCATCCAACAATACTTACATCGGTTGTCAGAATAACTGGGAACTCTGGATTACATGGAATTAAAGCTTTATCAGAAGATACTTTACTCTTGAGTCGAATAAATGCAAATTCACTCACAATTTGCTTTCCAATGAAATTTACTGTGCCTTTAAGCACTTGTCTCCGTAGAAAAGTAATTCTTAAAACATTAGTTGTAAAACGACTATAATACCAAATGAGGTTAAACTCTGATCGTAGAGCTTCTTGTTTAGAAATGATAACCGATAGAAGAGCCGAAATTGTTTGAATATGTCCCGATTTTTTATCAATAATGACATACAGGTAAGGTAAGCTTTATAAAAATTTAAAGTGCAATTATACTTTAAGTCTCAGGACTTATTTAAAATTTCTTCAATTGGTGGGATTGGACAATGTGCCCATTCGATTTGAGAGTTTACAGCAATTTGGTAATCAACACACAGTCTGACTTTGTCACCTAGTTTAGGGATTACTGTTATTGGTAAACTCTAATTTCCGTGCCCTACAGGTGTTATTATGCCTTGGTTTTTCAGATTTTGTAACTCTTCTTTAGCCTTTTGAGGTAAATCAAATGGTACGTCACGTGCTTTTAAAAAACAAGGTTAGCGTTTTTCTTGAGTCGGTAAGAGCATGCAAGTCCTGGTTGGTTGTCTACTTTCTGTCAAAAAACGTACAATAAAAAACAATATAATAACACATAACATTTGTTAATACTGTTTTTAAAAAAGTTAATTTGATAAAGCGGTAAAGTCAAATCTCTATCGTATTTCTATTAAAATGTCGAATGATCCATCAGCAACAATTTCAAAAATTATTTTTTTAAACTGTTAAACAAAATCATAATCACAACCGGCTCAAAATTTTTTGTTCAAGGCACACACGAATCAAAATATAATAAAATCACATCTTTTGTGTCACAAAATCCGCACACCGCCGATATTCATTCAACATTAACCGTCCTCAAATTAATGATCCTTGTACTTTTTGATTTTCATCCAAAGTCCAAGTGAAAATACGTGTACGATCCTAAAAACACTTTTCTATTGTATTACTTTAGCCACGTATTTTGGGGTTGGGCACAAGGTATACCAAGGTACACCAATTCTCATGTCTGAAGTAAATCCACACACTTAATCCACTTCTCACGCATGAGCAAGTTTGATAAGTACTTGCTGGTATATTGCAAAAAAATCGCCTGACGTGTTTATTTTCACAGAAATAGCAGGTATAGCTCAACTACTTCATCTTATGATGTGGTTTGGTCTTATAACAGATTCCGGATCGTAAGGATTAACGGAACTAGAATTTATTATATTTTTATCGGCTTTGAACAGAGTCAAAAGCGTTGTGTCTTTAAAAAATTTATCTACAATACCATCATCAAACATTTCTTGACCACTTTAACAAAACGATCAGTTGCTCCAGACAAGCTGGGACCTGCACGACTGAGAAGATCTACTTGATTTCCTAAAAATTCTCTTTGCCCTTTAAACACCGCTGCAGTTTATTTGGAGATTTCTACAAAACTAGTACCACAACAACGGATCTTATTTTAAATACTCCGGACTGGATTACTAACAATCGTTACGATGAAAGTTGATCTTAAGGTCAAATCTTGTGGCAAATTAGTCACGATTACCTTTGTTGATACCCACCTCTAATCCTTTAAGTTTGTGCTTTCTTGAATGTCGCCAAACTAATTGGCAACAAATTCCTTGAAGTTTTCGGACTCTAACCAAATGCTGTTAAGCATAGATCACACTATACCGTGCGACGACAAATTGAATTTTTGAGACACCATTTTCGCTATCCGTGTTTCAAGTATGACAGCTTTGAGTTTAAGTTTTGGAATAGTTAGTTTCTTCAAAAGAACTACTAGAACTTTTGAACAAACAAAGGACACGTGAATTTCATTTCTATACTTGATCTTTAAATAACACAGAGCAGCCATTAATCACGAGGCAGAACTTTGCCATTTTGTTTGGGTTTGTTTTTCCAATATGTGGAATATACAACATTCTTTTGTTATTAACTTCAATTTTGACTTGTTTCAGTTTTTTTATACAATACATACGTTATCATCGCGCCACATCAATCTCATTTCTCAACAATTATCAATCTTTGGTGTAGTTTCTTTCAATATTTGATAGTTATTGACAATCTAACAAGACACTTTCTTTGCCATTTTCTCCGTGACTGAATCTTAATTTATTCCTCTATAAGAGTAAAGACAGTTTTTTCTTTGAAGCTCGAGACTATCTCATAAATCCTTTGTAATTAAACTTCTACTTGCTCAACTATCTAAGAAAGCATACGCATGTCTCTCTCCTACTGCTCTTTGCAATTTTACTAGCACAATGGGAAGTGGACTGCCGCATCTAGATATAACGGCAATATATCTTGTTGTTGTTTTAATGTTGCCATTATCAAACACCTGTGTGGTCCGAGAATGTTCAATTTTGCTTTCAGATTTCCTCACTGAATTATCCTTTTTTTTCAATTGCTTACAGTATTTAGATATGTGCAAACTCTCAACTCGCATACCATCTTCCATTTGCCATCAACGTTCATCTTGGGAAAGATCCAGTAGGAATCTAGTGTCCTTTCCCCTTGCATCAAGCGCACACACCGTATTTAGTGGTTTTACTAATAGTTGCATTAATTCATCATACCCTCTGTTTCCGTTTTTTATTTTTTTCTCCTCTGACGCCTCCTCAAATTTTGTTTTACACCTTTTATAGGCAGTGTTGAGCCAAATTGTAAGCCAGCTATTAAAACAGCTTAAGTGTTCATCCCGAGAGCTGTCAGTATATAACCACTCATATTATTTTGTACATAATTCTGGCAAAAGCTTTGTCATCATCGAGTCCAACAGTTTCGCACTTGTCAAATAACATGTCTGTTTGAAACTGAAAGCATTTAACACTAAAGCTTGTACTGCTAACCCAAAGTCTGTAATTGTTTCTGGATTAGCAATTATGAGCGCTGAAGGGCCGCCCATAGTGCATTGAGCACAAACTTTTGATTTTAAAAGTTCTGTTTAAGCGCATTCATAAACACTTTGACATTGTTTACATTTGCAAGGAGATGATACACGGTGTCTTTTGATACACCCATCAAAGCTTCCCGAGTCTTATAATGTTCTTCACGTCATTATACTTATACTTCTTGTTTGTGCGCTCAAACTCTGATTGAAAGATCATCCAATCCTCCGGTCTTTCTCAAAACTTGTCCACCGATGTCTTTATAACGACGGTGTTGTTTCTGTTGCCATTCCCAAACAAACACTAAGGGCAGTAACATGTTTTCCCATCACATCCTCTTATCTTTTGACAATGGAGTGTTGGTTATTGAAATGAATTTTTAATTTGAAATTTTTAATTCTCCTGCTTGAGAGATAGTATTTTTCTGGGTAAACTCTTCTCATATGACCAACATCGTTATTGGGTTTTTTAAATAAGGCTTTTAGTTAAGGTGTCAAATTTCAAATAAGCTTTAGTTAACGCTTGAGTTAGAATTATCATTCAAATTAAGAATTAGCTGTTATTCAGGCTTTGTGTACACATATCAATTACACACGGCGAGTTACACTAAATCTAAACTAGAATAAGAGGGGTAAGTACCTCCAACAACCCAAAAGGCCTTTTGTGTCCGTGACAACCGCTCCAAATTAAGCGCCCGTATTGAGCTGATTGAAAACAAACTTTCGCTTGAGGAGAGTACACCGAATAATGTCATATGTACTTGAGCTTCATACACATTATTATTATTATGAACAAGTGGTTTAAATACTAAAACTTTGCTGTAATTCTCGAATGTAGTTTCGAGAATGAAAGTACTCTGCTAGCGACGGTATTGACAGTTCGGGGAAGTTAGATAAACCCAGGGATTCCTCTAGGGGAGGTGTGTGAAGAAGAACAGCAAGCAATTGATTCCGTCGCTGGAAGTATGCAGCACACCATCCTCTGTAGACGGTGTATTCACCGGTGGTCTGCAGCTTAATCAATGCGAAATCGTGGTGTTGTCTTTCATTTATAGGGAAGGTTCTTAATTAGCTACCCCAGCACCCTTAAAAGTTATCCCAGTACAGTACACAACGAGCACATAATGTCGAACGCAACGTTCTAAAAACATATGCAGCAATCAGAATTAAAACAAATAGGAAAGAACCCAAAATATTTACGGTGAATCTAGCCGGATTAAACGTAAACGTCAATTTGTATTAGAAATTGTGAAACCCACATTAAATAAGTTTTGGTGAGAATTTCACTTTAGAGAAAATGCTAAAGACACCCGCGTGTATCAAACGAGAAAGGAAAATGTCCGCTGTCCGTCTAGAAAATTCAGTCCAATTTAATTTCCAGCAATAGAAAATTAGCCACATGCGCGTCAAATACGACGTTCATCGCAACATACCACTCGCGACACACGTTTTAAGGCGGCTCACGAAATACGTCTTAATACGGGAAATAAAACCGTAACAGATTATCAACCCAATATTATGTGTTCTGTGGCCGTTCTCACTATCATTTAAATATAAAACTAAATCATCTTATTCTGTTCTAATTTTTTTTTGTTTTATTATCTGTATCTGGTTCACACTATTCTTCTGAAGGAGACTAATTTTCGTAATCAATTTTTGGTGTGAAAATCTTCCTTTCAGTGCTTTTTATGAATACATCGGTTTCTTTGTTAAAACTTTTCTTATCGACCCCTACTTCAGCAATTTTCTTGTTTGACAACTGCATGAGATTCTTCCTCATCTATGTCACTTCAAGTAACATTTGCGTTTTAGATATCTTCATCTGGATTGTTTGATGTTGTTAATTGGCTGCAAATTCCACCTCCTACCTCTTCAGGAATATTATGCTTTTCTTTGAGAATGACTTCTGATATAATTAACAATTAATAAATATGTTTATTTTTTACATCAAAGGAAAGGAAAGATATGTCATTCCTCTGTTTTTTGTGGTTGTAAATAAAGTCACAACCTAGTTTTAATAAACTTTAAATTATTGCAATTTTGAGAGAACACTCTTATACCTACGTAAAAGTTGTTTGAATGAACAAATTCAGTTTTACGGCTTTATCGATTTGTTAAAACACAAACTTATACATCAACAACTTTGCTTAATGTAGATTTCAGCAGTTAATTTAATGAAATACTTTGCATACTACACTTGAACGACCAAACTGAATTTGTCGAACACGTTTTCGTTAAACCAATAAATCTATAAACAACATGTTCATATGCAGCTACACAATATAAATTTATGAAAATTCAAATTTATTGTACTCTGACCAGTTTATTTTCTAAGAAGAATAAAATTGGTAATCAATAATTTACATACACTGACAGTATTTCTGTATATTTATATGCGGATGTACTGTATATCTATTAATAGTTTAATCACACTCATGGTAGTCAATTTCATTCAATTCGCTTACTATAAAGTCAAATAAGTTAATGGTTTAGGGTGTGCATTACAAAGCAAAGCTTTTTTATTTTATTTGTTTTTTATGACAACTCTAGTAATAGGTAAGTAAAATTGTTCCTATTTCTGTTTGCACGCGATGCTATAGTAATAAAAAACTAATAATATTAAGTTGCAAAATTTATTGTTGAAAGTTTCTTATTCATTACGTACGCTTAACAAAAATCTATACAAAGTTATAATCTACTATAATAAATATTTAGTGCAGGTTTAAGAATATTTAATGACTCTTTATTATTAAAGTAATTTTTCTTAAAACATTTTGTTAGATAACACTCTAGGCATTTAGAAAACTCTCAAATCTGTGAGAGATTTAAGTTAAAAACGTGATTAAAATATGAAGACTTTATAAAGGTCGAGTTTTTATACATTTTATCTTAATTTCGTATTAATGCGTGTTTCATTCAAAGGAGAATTTTTGGATTTTCTAAGATATGTGGTACAATTTATTTTAGTGTCACGGATTATTTTGATGGAACAAGCATGTTTAATTCATTAACTATTGGGTCACGGTATAGATTATTTATAGAGTCATTGATATTGCATACATTGTTTTTAAAATAACAATCTTTTCTGCAATCCTTTTTATGATGCGTTTGTGTAGTGTAGTGTACATAGAACATCAAACGCTATTGAATTTAGTATTTTAACGTGTATCCTGTAAGTCCCACTAAAAAGTTGACAGGCATTTACTAAGTTAAATTAAAAATTAACGTATATCTTTTTTCTGACACAATTCGAACACAATATTATTATATGTTGAAAAGATAAAAAAACAAATTGATGTAATAATAAATACTGGAAGCGTATTTTACTAATAAATCAGTAAAATCAGTTATTTTTTGTGAAATTTTAGTTATTATTTGAATTGATTAGCATTTATTAAGCGGTCTTTGTGGACGAATTGGTTTATTTGTTGACTAGTAAACTTATTGCGCTTTTTCACTAGAGTTCGATTCCGATTGCAGTATTTTTTTAATTAATTTTATTTTATAATAATTCAACAAGAAATTTAACTTTTTTTATAAAAACAAACTCATTTTGTAAAAATTCTTACTATTTTTTTCCGTTTTAAACAAGTTGTTACGGTCAGTTCTTAGGAAAGTATGCCCCTCAGTGGAGCGTAGGGTGTGAATTAGGAAGATCAACGTTATTCCTGGAACCTATAGAAAAATATAATTAAAAAGGTAAGGCGCCAGGTTCGAGTAACGCTGTAGAGAAGAATCTGACCCAGAACCAAAGGTTAGCAGCTAACTGTCCGCAGCAGAATATACAGAAAAAGATAAACAAATCAAAAAAAAAATTCGACATAAAGTCAGAAAAACCTTCACACAAAATTTATTCACCCCAATACACAAACGAATTTGTGATAGGTCACAGCATTTAATAGACACATATATATTACAAATACACACGAGCTAAAACGGGTAACGTACAGCATTAAACATTCAGGTAACACGAAAATAACTAGAGCTACACAGAATTACAAGTTAAAGTAAAGAGAATTACCCAAATATTTACCACTGCTACACCACTGTCTCGTATAGGCAATTAATATTTCGCGTACTGAAGGTACGCCTATGATGAACTTAACCTAGAATGTATGTCAATTTATAGTACTGAGTAACGTTACAGATTACATGAATTTAAGGAAGACGTGTAAGGGAAGTTTTAAGACTAATTCAGTCTAACTTGAAACGAGCTCGTACCGGAAGGATCAATGGAACTAAATGCGTTCGGCTTAACTACGATTGAGATTTAAATTCTTACACGACTTATACACCACGTAGGTATTAAATACTCTTATCTATGACTAGTTAACGTTCTAGGTATTATTATGCAATTACACATTCGAGCGACAAATAATCCGCAATGGATTTTATACGTTCGCGCCTGATAGTTGGTGTCAAGGGTGACTTCTACTTGAGTGATAGGTCGACTGCAAGTTCACGCGCAATTAAAAAGATATTAAAACCTCTGACCTTCCACGCAGCACTAGGAGTGTTACTCTTGCTCTCAATATTACTAACGGTTTCTGGACGCAATAGCCGTACAAGTTGACGAAGGAACAACCGGAAGAGAATGTAATTTTAATAGAGAGACATAAACTACCCTCTCTGATGCAAAACGTCCCCTAGCCTAAAGAATGCAGGACGTGCTTATTGAACGGTTCAGGTGGAGCACAATCTTTTAGCAAATTTTTAATATCCGATTTTATGCGGTATCATATGTTTTACCATCATCCTGATTACCCCATAAAGCGAGGAAATTCTCAGATGAGAGTTTATCTTCTCCCTCGTAAACGGTTGATTCAGGACAAGCTTTCCGGAAGCGTTAAAATGCAGCGGACCAATCGTGGACAGTTTCGAGTTATCAACGCCGGAAACCAATACAAAGTTATGCCCGCAAAATTGAGTTAAGGAAGTGTGTACACAGGAGGAGCGTTTACACTTCGTTACAAACTCCCCCCTCCCCACAAAACTTTAAGCTCCGCGCAGAAAAATAAATAAAAATTTGTTAACATATCTTGTTGATCTAGAAAGGAAGAAGGAAAAGGGAAAAATGTTAACCACATTTTCAGAGAAAATCTCTAATTCAAGAGATGACCTATAGATACCCAACCCCACACTTATAAAACCCTACGGAAACCCAACCCCGAAGAGACAGACGGTTTGTCGAACTAAGAATAGCCAATCTGTTGACATCTGTACAAAACTCGCATGAAGCGTTTGATGTATCCAGCAACCAGGTCAACAACAACCAAAAACAGATACATTGAGAAAAGGTCGTTCGTCACCACGAACACTAGCGAAGATAAAGTTCAAAAGTAATTTTTGTGAGTTATCCAGGTCATCAAAGGAGGTATCCGAGGATGTAAGCAACGTAGAACCTACGACTCGGTTTGCGGGTTTGATAAGCGTTTCCCTGAGGAGAACACTGAGAGAATTTAGGCTTGGTAACACCTGCCTTTCTACAGCCATAACAATAGAGGATCTGTGGGTTTAAACATCGAGGAGAAACATGCCCTCTATTTCTGCAATTCCAACATCGTATACGTTCCCTCGAAGGACCAGAAGGACAAGCTGCCGGAGTTGAGCTAACTGAAGAACAAAAACGTTCAGAAGAGACAAAAGTTTCAGGAGCGACATAAGCCAAGTTAGGTTCCAGCAAAAAACTAGTGCGTTTGGCCGGTGGTGGTTTGAAGGATTAAGTTAAGAATTGACTATGTTCGATCTTTTTCCCAAGCAACAGCAGTTGAGACATTGACGAAACGTCGTGCTGTGTCAAAGTCGTTTGGAAGTACGGTGTTTAATTTCGTCTAAGGATACGAAGTTGTTGTTGTTCAGTAAGAGGTTCGCTTAGTCGCGAGAACAGACTCTGCATAGTCGCCATGTAGATACTAAACCCTTCATGAGCACCCATGGTTCGTGCCTTAATTTTGTCCAGCAGTCGGTCGTCGTAGTCGTCTGGAAGAAATTCTTATTGTAGTAGTTGCACCACGTCTTTCCAGGAAGTTAAGTACTGTCGATGCGCCCTGAAGAGAAGAAGAGCTTTCCCAATTAATAACTGTGAAGCACCATGAAACAATTGCGTTAAATAAATTCCCTAAGCTGTACTTAATTCATCTAAACGGGTGAGGAATTCAGTTAACGATGTCTTGCCGTCCCCGGAGAAAGTCAAATTTAGCTTCGCTGTAGCAACAGATTTAGAAAAAAACGAAGTACTAAATGAAGCAACAGGAGTCGATTCGGGTTCAACATCAGAATCGGAAGATAATAGCCCAAGTTCTTCTTTAGCAGCCGCGGTCTTACGACTAGAAGTGACAGCTTGACTGAACCCAAAAGTAGTATGTCGTTGTTTCTTGATCTTCGAGTCAATAGTATGGTGTAGAACAGTAAGAGAAAGCAAGAGAACATTCCTATTAGTAGCTTCTTCGGTTGAGGTGGCAACCATTAGATTGCACCTGCAATTAGTATGTGTCCAAAGGGTAGAAAAACGAACAAAATCGGAAGTAGAAAAGTTTCCATCGAAACTTTCAGCAAAAGTATTAAGCTCCTCTCGAGATGAAGTGACAGCAGCTACGTCGGTTTCGTAAGCAATGTTGTATTTAATGTGTGAAAGAGATTTATTAGCCTTCAACTGAAGAGCACTACGTACCAGTACTTGCAATTGCATATTTAAACGTAGTTTTTAATTCTGCTTAACTTTTTTTAATAACATTTTCCAATATTGTTAAATTTAAAGGTACTTTACTCTTTAGTAAAATTCATATTTTTTGACAAACCTTGTATACGACTGAAAAATTTGATATTTGATGACTGTATTTTAGATTTTAGAACATGCACAACTTTTTATAGAGAATAACTTTTTTTCCTAAAATTAATAATAAAAGTTTACCATATGATTCCAACTTAGGGACATATTGTATATTGCCCTTAAAATAAATCAGTTCGAAATATTTTTTTAAAACCAACAGAGATTACAATTTAAAAATATATACAAAATGTCCCATTTTCGTAAACAAATTGTCAATTTTGAATGAATGAATTGCTTTGCTTTCATAGCTTGACAAAAGTTCCTTTTATTGTATTTCAAAGTAAGAAAACCAACTTCTAATAATATCTAAAAATGTTCATATTCTAGAGCCTGTCCGTGTAGTACGCGGACTTTTGATATTGCATTTAAAAAATTGTTTTGATCATTTTTTTAGGTACAGAAGCTACAGTATAAAAATGATTTAACTATAAGGTTGTTTTTCTTTCACGGACCATGTAATAATTTTGACATTAAAAAAAAGTTATTATAAAATTTAAAAATAAAGTTAGTAATAGCTTTGAACCTTAATAAAAATAATGAAAAAATGCCAAGTTAGTTATAAAAATCGGAATATTGAAAATGTAGCATACAATGTAATCCAAGTTACAAATATTGCAATATTGGGAATTCAATATTGTAGACCATACTTGGGATAAATGTCACACAAGTATTCATGCATTTTTGGTGCAGGATGGTTATTCCTATTGAATGTTAATACAAATGATTAGTTATCTGTAATAATTTTTAATTAATATTAAACTGATTTATCATAACGTAAAATCGTTAACCATTATTACAAAATTAAAGATAAACTTAGTAATAATTTGAATGTAGACAAAAATAATAAAATGCAATTTTTTTCATAAAATCGGTAATGTAATCCAGGTTAAAAATTTACAATATTGTGATTTCAATATTGCAGAACTTATTTGGGATAAATATTACAAAAATATTAATAATTTTTGTTGCAGAATGAATATTTCAATTGAATGTCAATACAATGATTAATATTTATAAATGATTTTTAATTAATATTGATCTGACATTGTAATGCAATGTAGTCAAAATGAAAATTTAGTGTTAATGGCACCTGTCGTCTTTAGGTTCTACTCGTAGCAAAAACTAATTCTAATTAGCCAAATCAAAAATAATGCAAATGATTCATTATAACGTGAAATTGTTGACAATATATTATTAAAATTATGCACTGAGTTAACTTACTAACACATCAAGATGATTTAACTCCTAAATAACACATTACTAATAATTTTACTTAATAATGAATGAAGTGCTTTGATTTCATAAGTTAGCAATATTGTTTTTTATTGAATTTCAATGTAGAAAATTGCCAACAATATCTAAATATGCTCACATTCTACAGCCTGTCCGTGTAGTACGTATTTAGGGTAAATATTTCAAAATATTAATTAATGTTTGCTGCAGGATGTATATTTCTATTTAATGTTAATACAAATGATTAGTTGTTTGTAATAATATTTAATCAATATTGATTTGATATTGTAATACAATGTATCACAATATTGTCGACATAAAAATTTTTGTGGTAATGACAAATTGTTAATATTATTTATGCATTGTGTCAGCATTCTAAAATATCAAGACAATTCAATTTGTAAATAACACATTATTGACGATTTATTTAATTATAAATTAATTGCCTTGTATGCATAAGTTGATAATATTGCTTTTTATATTGTACTGCAATTGTAACAATATCTGAAGATGTTTACATTATGCAACTTTTAAAAAATAAATATTATTAAAGTCAATTCTGACAATTTTTTTAGTTCTTACAAAATCTACAATACAATTGATTCATAATAACACAAAACATTATTACAACATTAGTAATAATTTCATTTAATTAAGAATCAATTACTTTGCTTGCTTAGGTTGGTAATATTACCTTTCATGGTATTGCAATGAAAGAAAACCAACACTAACAATATCTGCAAATGATCACATTATGCACCCTATGCGTGTAGTACATGGACATTTGATATTGCTATTAAAAAGTAGGTTTTAGTAAATTTGGTGTTAATAGCACTCCTAGTGTTCATCTTTAACTTGTAGCAAAAACTTAAACAACAACAGTAAACTTTTGACGGTTGCATTTTAACGTGTACTTAATGTTTCGATAAGGGTCGATGTGTATTTTTAATAAAAAAAAATAGTTTGACAACTCACAGTTGAGTTTTGATAGACAGACATATATATATATATATAGCAAAGTTGTAGAATATTTTATTCTACGTCGAATTAGGAACAAATATACAGGATGTTTTATTTGATTTTATCAAGATATTTAATATTTTCGATTAAAAATTTTAACATTTTTTTATCATATCCTGTATAACCGATGTTAACTTTTAAATCATGTACAGATAGAGTCGTTACCGTTATCAGAAGCTTCTCAAGCTCGCTAGAACTAAACAAGTGTAAACTCAATACTTCTGGTCCGAACACATCTTTTAATCAGTTGTAGAAAGACCATACTTACTCTGATTAGTGGGAAGAAACAATTGGGGTTCTAATTCCTAAACTAAATAAATTAAAACATTTGTCTTACAAGTCGTCATTTGACTAGTCTTAACTTATTATATAGGAAGATATAGACGGTTTGCTTAGAGAAAGATAGCAATATGGTGGTGTGAGTAGCTGTAGCTAGGGCGTAGCAGTTTCGCGCCGAAACCATTTCCATAAGAAATGTATGGCGCAGAGATATTCTTCAATTTAAAACTGTGAAGATACCACACTCATTAATGTTATTTGCAAACGTGATCGCATTAGATAATTCCCTAAATTGTTTAAATATGCTAAAGCTCTGGAGAAAACTTACACGATTGTTTTTAAAAAAAATACTTAAAAGTATGACAAACGCTAACTTTCGTTTACTGCAGTTCTTTGTTTGTGATTTTATTCATAAATACCTTGTCTTGCAAATTTTAGTATAATTTATATCAATGACCTGGTTATACAGTATTGTCATTTTCGTTAATTTCAAATTCACTGATTGATTTGTTACATATAAATATATGGAAGTATTACTTGAGCCAAACCGTAATGCTACTTCTCTATTTGATGACGTCACATAAAGTGACGAGGATCAACTTAAGTAAAACGTCTATTTCAGAGAATGGATAATGAGAGGGTCTAGAATTACCTACAAAATAATAAGTGACACAACAAGCGAGTTACACAAAGAATAGATCAACCGATGATCATTTGTGAACTTTGTAACGGTTGCAGTTTACCAATAATAATAGATAAAAATAAAGTGACGGCTCTAGCGATACAACCTAGTAAAGAAAGAACACAATAATATTGGGCTCAAAGTAGCGCACCAAATGCTTGGAAGATCTCGTATTTATAAGCGTTAACACAGCAGTGTCCGGCTGAGTCGGTGAGAAGGGGAAGGTCTTTAGGAGAACTAAAAGAAATAACTGCTGCATAACGAGGCGCAACCTGCTGGGTAAAACAAATAAAATAAAAAATAAAACCGATCAACAGGAATTCACTAGGTTTTACTTAAAGTCTAACACGCTACAACAAACAACAACAATCAAAGATAGACAAAAGACATATAAATATAGCACATAAAATTTAAAATATTAGGAGTATCTAGGAGAAATGATAGAGTCTGTGGCATGAAACTTACGTACATTAGCAATAACTAATTAATTATAGTTCGCATTTAAATATGTCGCAATTCAGTTAAGTTTTTTGTTTATAAACCCCAAAATAGAAGTAGCGTACCAATTTAGAATTGGTGAGTAAGGAAACTCGACGTACACACGCGGTGACTTAAAAACTAATAGTACATTTGTTCTAATACGGAATGTAGCTCTCGCCATTTCCAAAAGGCATTTTGTTTTAGCTTACTCCGCGATATCAAGAACGCCCCCAACTCTGAATAAGTTAGTGCCAACAACAACGAGTGTGGGTAGGTGGAGACTACCCCGTTTGATGTCGGGTGTACTCAAGTTTCAAACGCATACAAATATGAATTAGTTCTTTAAAACGATAACTTAGCTGCATATTGTTGCACGTAGTTCTGATAAGGAAGGTCCTTGTTAACGACAGCCAGTTGGCAGCTACTCGAAGATCCGTATGATTTCGTTAGGAAGAAATAGAAAGCCCAGTTCTAGGAGCAGATGCCTTTGTGAATAGTAGGCGCACCGCGTGCGTAACCCCCAACTGTTGATAGATGTTTGGCCGTGTATCCTCGAGGTCGACGACAGCGCGATTGTAGGCACGTTTTGTGTCACAAAAGGGTTTCTAATGGCTCGTTCCAACGCTCTCCAGGAATTTTTCCAACAGTCAATTATGAGTCGAATATGAGATCCAGACACGTACTAAGGCATACGTTGTAATTAGCAATTAATACAACCACTAAATTAACCAAAGGAATAGCAAAGAAAACCACTTACGGCGTAAATTGGTCGGATTTATATTTTCACACTAATTTATCGTGCAATTATGGAAGCTGCATTAAAATTTTATATGTAGTTTTGAGCTTTGTACCGCACCACCAACCGCCCAAGATAAAGAGAAAGTTTTCAAGATGTCGGCCCGTCGCTTTAATTAAAACCCCGAAAATGCTGATCTTCTAATAGGAAAATTCGATTCAATGTGCGCTAAATTTGATTCTTGAATATTTTGGACAGTAACAACTTCTAAAATGACAGTTCGATAGCGTAGCAATGATTAGTATCATTTTGCTAAATTACTAACATGAACTAGAAGTTTATGATATTTTAATATTTATAAATAATTTAGATTTTTTTCTTTTACAGTTTTATCTTGGAAAATAAAGTGGTAAGTACACTACAACATACTTCTTTGAATGTAGAATCTGGCTTAGTTAACAAGTTTATTACCTGTGATATTATTGGGCACAAAATGTTCATCATACGGATACTGCTTTGAAACGGTCCAATCCCGAAAAAAATTATTGTGTTAAATATTTATTCATTTATTTAATCAATTAACGGACTTCTAATATTTAAATCAAAAAATTATGTAGTGTTACATAGTTTTATTGAAATTATTGGTAAAAAAAGTAACGTAGATTAAGAAACTATACAAAAATGCTTAATAACTGTTATGTTCATTGTAACACCCTGTAAAAAATTTGGTTTATGTTAATTATTTAAAAGTTTTACATGTAGAATTGTGAAGTCACATCAGAATTTAACAAAAGTTTTTTTTCAATCAAATTGACGCAATCGAATTTAGCTTAACTGCCCAAGAAGACAAATTTCAGTTTATTAATAGAGAGTAGAATATAATGACTCCCTAAGGAATAAATTTATCTGGACCTTTTTCCGTTAAAATAAGTACTTGTTCGTCTGTTAAAATTTGCATGAATGAATAAATAATGTATTTTTAAAACTCGCGCAGCGTTTAAAAAGTAATACATCAAGAAAGTTTATGAAGTCATAAGTAAATTCAAGTTTAAGTACTATTTACATATCTTTAAAATAAAGGGTCCAACGGAAAAAGAATAAATACGGTTTCAATTTTTTATTCTTTTTAAAGTGGACAAGAGGAATACCTACCGAGTTTATTTTAAACAAATATTAAAGCAAAATTACATTAAAGAAAATAATTTTTTAATAAAAACAGCATTTTTTCCCAAAAGATTATTTGTCTTTGTCACTTTTTAATCTAAAATACTTTTGTGGTAGTTTCAGTTTCCGTTCTAAACACTATAGATCCATCATTAAACGTATTATCTCTCCTATTTTCTTTACATGGCAATTTTGTGCACCTGGGACACTTTGTGAAAGAATAATCCTAATGGACCGTGATCATTATTATTCATAAATAAACTTCTGTTTTTAAAAATGTCCAAACTTTCACAAGAATCAAACAATGGAAAAAACACTGGTAGTAATATTTTTGAGACTCATAATTGACATTCAAAATTCTTTGGTACATTGAAAAAGGTCGCACACACGGCAACCGAAACGTCAGATAGACGTGTATGTTTTCAAAGTAGAATTCTTCGGCACACTTTTTAGTGAAGGCTTAACTTATGTTAGGAAATTACCTACAACTTAAACAATTGAAAAAAATGTTTGAAAATGAAATCGATTGTAAAATTTAAATGTTGAGATCCGACAACGGCAAGAAATATGTCAATGATTTTTTTTTTCACGTACACCAAATCCTGTAGAATTATTCATCAGTTAACTGCGCCATACACCTTTAAACAAAATGGTTTAGCAAAACGCATGATCAAAACGTTGCGTTGGTTGAACATGCGCGGTGATGCAAAATTAAGAACCAAGTTTTGGGAAGAAGCGATTAACACATCAGCTTACTTAGTCAATCGATCACTGTGTTGTGATGTCCTGGGTAAAACTCCCTTAAAAAGTTTGGAATGGTAAAAAACCAGAGTTATCTCATCTTAAAGTGTTCGAATGTAAAGCTTTGGTGCATATTCCAAAAACTAAGCACAAGAAGTTTGACCAAAAATTGTGTGATGGCATCGTGGTTGGATATTCAACGGAGAGCTAAGCATATCGTGTTTACGACATGTATAAAAAAGAAATAACAAATTGCCGAAATCCTGTGTTTTTGGAAAATGAGCGATCGAAAGAGAAAATGGATTTTTGTAATGTAAATAATCATTTTCATTTTTTTAACGACGACGTCGTTGAAGTGGAGGATAGGCAGTGTACGATTTTTTCATCTCAGCAACAAATGAATCATTCGGGCCACGATGATAATTGATTCTAGTCATGGAAATCAACCATTAACGCTCAATCTTAACAATCAGGTTCAGAAAGTGGAAGAAATTGAGAAAATTTTTAAACCAGAAGAAACATCGGCTTCTTCAAGTATTTACATAGATGTTAAAGATAATATTTCAGAGAGAGTGTAAAAAATTTTTATGAATTTGCAAACCAGTTGTGAATCCGGATTTCATCTCATACATGGTCTGTGCACCCGATAATCTAGATTCAGTGGAGGGAAGCTACGGAGTCACCTAATGCTCCTCATTGGAAAATTGCAATGAAAAACGAGTATAATTCTTTAAACCTAGAACCTAGACTTTGGTGGAACTACCAAACGCAAAGAACTTGATTATGAAAAGACGTTCTCTCCTGTAGTACGTTACTCTTCAATTGGTTTTTGATTGCGTTGGCTGCTAAGCTGGGATTAAAAATCGATTAAATGTAAGTAGTGACGGCGTATCTGCATGGCGACTTCAAAAAAGCAATATATATAAAACAACCAAAAAAAATTAGAGACTGTTCCGGAAGGGTATGTTTGCTAAAAAAATTGTTGTATGAGTTAAAGCCAGCAGGTGGGGTATGGAATCAAAAACTTGAAAAGTTTTGGGTTACAAAGCTTAAAGTACGACACATGAATTTACTTTGACAACACTGATGGCAATAAATTCTTAATCCTTGCTGTTTATGTGGACGATTTGCTATTATTTAGTAATAGTAGCTCAAAGAAGGAGAAACTGAAATCTTTCTTAAAATGTCATTTTGAAATGAAAGACAGTCCAGCAAAGGAATGCATATTTTAGAAAGTGCATAGACGTTGTTTATTAATCAAAGTCATTACATAGGAAAGATTCTAGAGAGATTTAAGCGAATGTAATACTGTGGCCACGCCTGTGGACGTTAACCAAAAATTAACTTTAGGTATGTCACAAAATTTGTAATTATTAACAATAAATACCGTGATAAAAACGTTGTTATGGTGAAGAAGGTACGGCCACCTAGGTACGTGAAGTTGGACAAACGCATTTGTTTTTGTAAATATCATTTTAAATGCACTAACACAAAATTTTTAATTATTAGCAATAAATAGCACAAAAATAGCACAAAATTCTACTGTAATAAAATGTCAAATTGATCGAAGGGGTACGACTGAACGACCACGTGAAGTCGGCCGTACCCATTTGTTTTTGTTAATAACTCTAAAAACTACTAGTACAAAATTTCATTATTAGGAATAAATAGCACAAAATTATACCATAATTAAAATATTAATTGATCAAGTGGGTACGGCACGTGAGGTCAGCCATATCCATTTGTTTTTGTTAATAACTTTTCAAATATACCAGCAGAAAATTTTTAATATCAGCAAAAAATAGTACAAAATTAGCAAAAATTTTTAGATAAAATATTTTTAAATTTGTCAACTGGGTACGGCTAACTTCACAAACCTCTTTTATACAGCTGCACCACTTTTAGGTTGAAGTAGCTACCAAATGCTAGAGCAGTCAACCACTCGAAGAAAGATGAATCAGTTTAGTTTGTTTCTTATCACTTCGAGAAAACCTTCTAAATTAATTGGTAATTTCTGAAATATCTAAAATTATTTTGTTATTACTTCTAATTGTAGAAGTTACTATTATATTTATTAAACATAAAATAAATATAAAAATGATGAAAGTTAAAAATTAGTTCACCGGGCTGTGTCTTATATGATAATTAAATTTTCTTAAAATAGTTTGCAATTTTTATGTAGATAGTAGGTACTATTTGTATGAAAATATGTTATTCCAAATTATTGGATAAATAAACAATAACATGTTACGGTTAATTTGTAACCAAACTTAAAAATTAGTAAGCATTGTTGAAACCTGATCAGCAGCTTGAGTTGTCGAAGAGTGGCCGTGTGTTAACTTAGAACGAAGACTTTCACACTGCGAATTTAATTTATGAGGGCGCTACCTTGTAGAAAGAAACCGTAGGATTGTAGTATAGTATATTAAAGAACTAGTTTCAGAAGACGCATTTTATAAGACGAGTACAGTTGTACAGAGTCGTTAAAATGCCTTCTAAAACGAATTCTTTATACTATTTTTTTATTTTGGGCTTTTCAGATTCATTTTAAAATAAAATTTTGCGAGTTTTTAAATTTAAGAAATTTTGAAGTGTAATTGCTAAGGTAGCAATATTTTCATTAAACTTTGGTTTAAATGCTAGTTTAAGTTAATTATTACATTTATCATATGTTTCATAAAAAAATGGGTGGAAATAAAATAAGTAGATAAATAAAACTACTGAACATTAATTATGATTTAAATTAATGCACACCGAACGTAATGACAGCTTGGACGTTATCAGTGTTACCACCGTTCTGAATAAAAATGGTTCTATTTCTATAAAAGAACTTAAATTTTTATAAAAGAACTCATTTGGGTGCTTTTATAGCTCTGTAAGCGACCCAAAATAGAAAAATATAATTATAGAATGACTAGGGCTCAATAACAAAGACATATGAATATAGGCACAAACAAATAAAGAGATAAAGCACAATATAAATTAATCAAGTAAACGTTCAATATAACAATTTTTATCAAGTAATATAGACAAAAGAGCCCAAATATGCATTTGCCGAATTGTTAACTACCGATTGCATCTACTGATAACTATTGAAAAGCTAAACACCTATTCGTGTAGCAATTAATGACGTTAAATTAAATCGAAAAGTTAGTACTTGGGCACCGGCACCCCAACAGCAAATCAAAAATTGTCCGATAGCGCAACATATAAAACGAACTTTAAATGATCTTTCAAATTTACAATTATTCAACAACAAAGCGCAATAATTATGTTGGTAAAAGCACGGGCGCAACCGCAATTGCCTAAACTTCCGAATTTCTCTTTTATTCATTTATTTAATCAAATTTCTCGTATTAGCCAAGAAATACTGTCACAAAGAGAAAACCACTCTGATGGTCAATGTTATTACCAACACCTTTGTTGCCACGAAAAACCTTACAAATCTAAAGATATAGCAAACAAAACATTTTAAGGAACATAATATTAATTGTAATATTTTTCAATCAAGTGCTTTGTTAACTAAATTGATCAAATACACGTTGTTAATTGAATTACTTTACGCCAAATGTTGTGTTAATATAAAGACAGTAATTATAATCTTGTTAACAACATAAGCGATCAGGTGTGCTTTTAGTGCCATTTCAACAGAAACATTTTATCGTTTAGTATAGAGTTAATAGAAAAGCTAATTATAAAAGATAATTCGGAAGCTAGATCGTCTTCGTTATAAAAGAAAAAATTTATAAATTTTTAATTTTGACAATATGTATTTGTTAATAGTAATTAGAAAAAATAAGCATTTTTGTTTTATATTTTAGTAAATGCAACGGATTTATGCAGTATTGTGTCTTTAGTTAGTCTTTATTGTTAAGGAACAAAACAGAGTCCAATAAATTCTAATCATCTATATTAGTTCAACTGTTCAACTCTCAGCCAAGTTTAAATTAATGGAAATTTATGCCATACGTAAGGTGCTGCCAGAAGGATCTATAATCCCGCACTAATAAAATTACACTTACAGTATCTGCACACAGCACATAACGCTTAATTTAAAATTGCGAGATACTTACAAAATGTATTCAAATCTAATAATAAAGAGACAAAACATTTTTATTGAGTGTATTTTTATAACAAAATGTTTCACGTACAGGTAAACGAATAAAAACAAATTAAATTTGCATTTTTAAGACAAAAACGAAGAAAGTAAAGTAAATGTGCACAGGAAACAGGAAGCTTTTGTGTGTTGTAGTAATGGTGGTAGTTAGTGTAGAAATTCTACAAATGTCCCATCGATTTAACCGATACCTTGACACAAAGCTTACTCGACACGTTCACAATGTAATAGTGTTAATTCAGCAAGATCATCAGATATTTAACAATGATAGGTATCACAGTTATTCTTTAATCAACCCATTCCAGTTCGCCCTTTTAAAACTACGTTCCTATTTAAAATGAATGTAGACCAAATCCGATGAGAAATGTTTTTGACGAGAATGAATAAAATGTAAATATTGAATAAGATTCCATTTTTGGATAAAAGATTTATATCGTGTGAGAATTGTAGAATGTGAGGTGTGTGCGTAGCATTTCTTAATTGACTTTTTCGATTTCAGCAATTACTGAAGTATGTGCGACCATCTAATCGCTTGTGCGAGATTTGTAATCTAAAATTTTAAATCAAAACTTTTTCTAAAGAAAAATTAAAATAAAACCTTTATTATGATTTAAACTTAAAACTTTGTTAGAGTGAACGGTACCGTGGGCTTTTCATATTACAACTTTCATTTCGAAAATACTAAACAGCTTGCTACTGAAAAACGTATTCAGTTAAGAAAGTTGTCTGTACAAAAGCAGTGTATATTTTAATTCTCAACTCTGTCAACTTTAAAATAATTTACCTCAAGTTTTCTTTGAACGTCTCCAGGCTACAACTTTTTATCAAAAAATTACAAACGCCAAAGACAGTTAACATTTACGCATCATTCCCCATACACAAAATGTACCTTTTTTAAACATAACAAAAAAACACACTTTCCACCAATTTTCACAGTAAAAGATATTATAATACGCAACAAGTATAGAAATGTGGGGTTTTCCTAAATGAATGAGGAGCACTAAAAGCATGGTACTGGCAGTTATGTCTGTTATACTAGACCTTGTGCAAAGTAACAGCTTTTCACCACCGGTGGCTAGTTTCAGTTCTTACATAGACTTGAACCTCTACGCTCACCAATAGTAGAGATTTACACGTATTGCATCTTAAACGTGAGATTAAAAATTAACGTCTTTCCTTGCTCTTTCCTTTATTTGCTCTTCGGGTTAATTTAAATTAATTAGTTGGCAGAACTAAAGTTAATTAAAACTAAAGTAGTAAGTGGTAATTTCAAAAATATAATAAAAACGTTTTCAAAAATGTCTTTTCTGTAAAACCTAATTGAAGTTAAATCAATTACGAGCAATACAGCTTCATTTTGAGCACAATGGATATGATTAATAAAATGACATCTCTTCTTAAAATAGAAAAATCAAAATCAATACCGAAATTAAAAATTACCGTGAGCACAGAGTTAACAAAGCTTTTTAATTAACAAAGGTTTAATAACTTACTGGTTTGTGCACTAAAACAAACTTGTAAATTTTACTGTTGTATTTGCGTACAAAATAAATGCAAATAACCAAAGGTTTCAAGCATTTTATAAATGTCTTCAACAGCCTTCAGTTTAAAAAGGTTACTTTTTTATTAATAAAATGGTAAATTATGTATTACTTGATTAAAAACCGGTCTGCAGACCGGCGGACGACTTGATTAAGAACCCATATAGCACTGTTAATAAAAATGTCATTTCATTTAAATAAATATATGAAAAGTCAGAGGCGTCTGCTAGATTAAGTCATACCCACCCAGGGCAGGAAAACTTTTTTTTACGATTACACCTTTTCAGGTATTTTTGAAAAAAAATTGTCATGCATAGTCAGACCGTCATTTTAAGGTATCACCACATGAGTGGTCGTATTTAAAAAAAAAGGCGCCCCTCAGGCCCCATCCACATAAATGTAGAAAAGTGTTTTTTTATTAGGTGTCGTTCAGCCCGGGGCATGCCCAAGAAATGTAGCTATCACAACTTGAGGTCGGGCACACCCTCACGATGTGTATAGAAGGAGAACACCAGGAGAATTAACTCAATTATTTATAAGGATGCTCACCTGTAATTTGGCGATCTTTATATTCGACAACGTTGTTATGTAAAAATACGATACATACGGTATTAAGAATTGAAGGTTTTTTTAGATACTTTTTCTACGCATGTCGATAGATGGCTACACTTGCGTTTCCTTTAATTCGTCACGTAACATATTAATGGATTTCATTTTCAAGCTGTTAGTGGTGGTCATGTCAACTTTCTCTTAAACAACTTCTAGTGCCAAACTTAGATATTTATCGTTAATTATTTCCGGCATCGGAAGTAATCCGATTTTTCTTCTGATTGATCTGGTTTTGTTGGGATATTGTTAAATTTTCTAATATTTCGTTCGGCGACCGTAAGTATTTTTTGAAACTACACCGACTTTGTTTTATACGCACGTTTCGTTTTTTATTTTGTAGACTATGGTTAATACTACGATTTAGCTTATGTTTACACCATTGTATACGTTACTGTTTAAGACTACTTTTTAGATAAATTTCGGCATGAGTGCCTTTTGGATGAATCTATACATGTAAGCCGAACGGAATGATTGCACGGTAATCAATACGCTATTTCCACGACAAAGATTCTGCATTTATGGTTTGTGGCTGAGAGTATGGCTAATGGTGGAAACAATCCGACAATGTCAGCATTCACAAGTTGTATTATAATTATTAATTAACATCTTGTAAAAACGTTGCTCTGCCAAAATTTGTTGATGCAGATATAAGGTCCATGCCTGTTTCGTAGAACTTGAAAAGGTTTTTGACGACATCTAGTATGAAAAACTAATAAAATATCTTAACAGCAAAAATATACACAAAAACATCATCATAGATAATTTGTATTGGAACCAAACAACAAAGATTTATTAATGAAATATCCGGGAAATAGAAATCCTTTGGGGTGTGCCACAGAGATGTGTAATCTTGCTCTTATTCTTTAATATGTATAAGAAAACCATATTTTAGGATACTCTAGAAGAGGTAATAATTAATGGAAAAATTACCAAGAATATAAAATTTGCAGACGATACGGTTGTACTTAACAGACGTTTGTACATTATCTGATACAAACATTAATCCACAACTAAAGGAGGACGGTTTAAATATGAGTTTGAACAAGTCCTAATCTAAATATTATTATCAGTAACATAATAATAGAAAAAGTAGATACATACAAATACTTACAATCATGGGGAACAAATATCGCAAACCGTCCACTCCAAAGAAATAAAGACAAGAATCGAAATAGTCATAAATACTATTGTAAAATTCAAAAGTTTGTTTTTTAGTAAAATCTTTGTTACAGTTTGTTGGTATTAAAACATGAAGTTAAACGGCAGTGTAGAAAACTTGACCTGCAGCTCTGCCAGTAGAATAGGGATTGTGGGTGTATTTTGAAGTAATTAAGTCGAAGAATTTTACATTGCAAAAGAAGTAATAAAAAGAGCGTCACCTAGGAAAACACGTAGTAAATACAGAAAATGCACAGAAACGAACCGCTATACTGTCGAAAAACAATGTAAAACGAATGGACCAGTAGTAGGCACAAAACACATATAAAATACACAACAATTGCGTGTAGAAAACTTCACAATACAATTTATTTTAGTAATAATTAAATAGAACCGTTAAACTCAGTAACGACTGTTCTGAACGATACGTCACTGGTTAGGCTTAATTGCCGGATAATTTAGTAATCAGTGGACCTATACTTATACACAAATAAGTGTGGCTTTTAGTGACGTTAAATATAAACACTCAAATTGTGTAACAGTACTCGACAATAAATCTAACAGAAAACTAAAGCCGCAATTACATTATACTAATATTTGAAAGATCTTTAATCACATCGCAAATACAAAGCGCAAAAATTATGTAAGTAAATTGACTTCAAACACAGATACAACCGCGTTTTAAATAAAATTGTAAGGTTTTTTATAATTTCAATTTATTTGACTTACTGATGACTACGATAAAGGGTAAGTTTGTTCGTATTTCAAAATGGATGAGTAGTAACACGGACAGGTAGAAGAGAGAAACAGAATCAAGATGTCCTTAACAATATAGATAGATAAGTGTAGGTGATAACCTCTATGTCACCGGTTTATCTTTGATGAACACTTTGAATGGACAAGTACTAGTCGGTTTTAAAAAGCAGAAAGATATCAACGGTTTTCTGAGTTCGTGTTGATATTATTTTCCAGATCAGCAACTATAATTGTGATAAATTGCCTCGTATTTATTCATTCCAATCAACTATACTCGGGGAAATCCTAAAACGTGGATAAGATAGCGATAAAAATTAAATGTTTATAATTGTTATATAGTCAAGAAATCCTACTTACGACGTAGAAGATGTCGGTTAATTAACCCTCAGAAAATATTAAGAACTTGACGTGGGGTTTATTTCCATTACAAATTAATTAATAGTGGTATTTAATCAAATTTTCCCCATTTAGAACTAGAAGTTTACCACAATTTCGTACGTCAACGGCACAATTAGAAAGAAATAAACCGTTTAAGTATGGGCCGTGATTAAACACAGTTCAGATTAGCCAACTTTATAGAAACTCGAAAACTCTAACTTCAGTTACCTAGCTACATGCGAATTTATCCTCTCAATTTGTGTAAAATTATTACATCAAACTAGTAAACAATCAAGCGAAGTAATGTAAAGTCCAACATTTTGCAGAATAGAAAAAAAACCTTACATCTTCAATTTAAATTTTAGAATAAGAATATCATACTGCTATTCCTTCTCAACCCTACTTTATGGAGCAGATTCTTAAACCGCGCGCGAGAGAGAAAAGAGATTGAGAGAGAAAATAGAAAACTTTGAGAGATAGTTCTATAGAAAAACGCTTCGTATTTCATGGGTGAACACAAATGCCGCTGTCTTGCAAAGAATGTGCAAAAAAAAAGATGTAGAACAAACAATGAAACGGAGAAAGATAGAATACTTCGGAGACATAATTAAGGGCAAGATATATAAAAAGCTAAGACTAATAACATAAGCAAAATACAAGGGAAGAGAAACGTAGGAAGACAGAAAATGTCTTGGTTTAGAAATCTTAGAGTGGGGTTCCAGATGACATGGACACAAATCTTCAGAAACAGATTCTACATAAGTATAACGATCTCCAATCTCCGCTAGGAGGCGGAACAACAAGAAGAAGTTTCCTACTTTTATTGACAAACTGCAGCTAATCGATTATTTTTTTTTTCAAGCAAATGTTTGTATTTTGTTTCATATGACAATAAAATGAATATAAATATTGGGAAGGCAATCAACAAAAAGTTGATTGTTTAAAAAATTATTTTTAAAACTTTTGTTAAAATATATCAATACAATTAAACACAACTACAGCTAAATTTAGATAGAGTATTAATTAGTAATTTTAATTACTTTCATTTCTGTTATAATTTCGGAGCAACCCATTTTAATATTAATTTGTTAAAACTTTTTGCATAAATAAATTTTAATTTTCTGGAGAAACTTTTAATTTAATTACGTATTATTACAACATTTTGATATTCCTTTTAAATTAGCAAAAGTAGGTACTTTATAAATTAACAAAGTTTTTTGTAAAACATGTTATAAAAGTAATCGTGAAAAGAAACTGTTTTAGTAGAATAGGTTTTACTTACATAAATTTTTATAAGTTAGTAATCAAATGTAACGGTTATAGTTTACAAAATATTAAAAGAAGCGACGGCTCTAGCGGTACAACCTAGAAAGAAAAAAAGTAAGGGAATTTGGCTCGATGTAGCGCACTAAATTAGTAGAGGACAAAAATATTTATAGTAGTTAGAGCAGCAGCGTCCGGCTTCGTTGGGGAATTGCGTGGATTTCTGAATAGTTATAAGAATTCTGATTGCTGGTCTAACAAGGCGCCCCCTGCTAGGTAAAGAAAAAAATAAAACCGACCAACAGGAGATAAATCAAACACAAACTAGAGAGAGAGAGAGAGAGAGACAATACAGTATCACAAACAAATCTTAAAAATAAAAATAGTAGGATGATGTGACAGAAATAAAGAGACTGTCGCATATAGTTACGTACGTTAGCAGTAATCTCACTTCCAATAAATTAGGTTTTAGTTAAGATGTCGCGTTGCAGGTATGTTTTAGTGAATAAGTTCTCATTCAAATTAAACCGAAAAAATAGCTGCTATTAAGGTTCTGCGTAGACATTTCATTTACACACGACTGGTTACACTAACTCTAAACAACAAAAGAAATGGTAAGTACCTCCCGCAAACCTAAAAGGCTTTTTGTGTCCGCAACAACCGCCCTAAAATTCAACACCGCAGCTATTATTGAGCTTATTTAAAACAAATTTACGGTTGGCGAGGATACACCGAATAACGTTACTTAAATGTTAACTATCGAGCCGTTTATGTCATCTGTACTCGAGTAAGTGATTTAAATACTAAAACTTAGTTGTAATACGTTGAGTGTAGGTCCGGGAATAAAATTATTTTGCTAGGGAAGGTAAAAAGACCCAAGGATTCCTCTAAAGGTGGCGTACAGAGAAAAACAGCACACCGGTGACTACCTCGCTGGAAATATACGACATAACCAACCTCTGACGACGTGGTACTCTTTGTTAGCCTGCGGCTTCATTACTGCGGGGCCGTGGTGTTGTCGTGCATTAATAGGGAAAGTTCTTAGTTAGCTACTCCAGCACCCTTGAGAGTTATCCCAGTAACGTTTATAATGAGTATAAGATGCCAGAACACAACGTGTTAAAAGCATTAGTAGCAATCAGAATTAAAACAAGTAATAAAAACCGAAATACTCACGGTGAATGTAGCCAGGTTAATGTAAACGCCGATTTATATTGGAAATTGTGAAACCCACATTAAATAGTTTTTGGTGAGAATTTCACTTCAGTACACCAACGAGAAAGAGGAAATGACCGCCGTCCATCTCCAGAAAGTTGATAAAATTAAATTTCCACCAATCGCAAATTAGTAGCGTGCGCGCCAAATTCGACTTTTCGTTGCACCGTACTACTTGCAACACACGTTCTAAAGCGGCTTACGACTTATGTCCTCAATACGAGAAATAGAACTGTAACACAAAGTATCACCCTATTTTAGGTAAAGTTTCTCCACACTATTTGCTAATAATATAACAAATAAGTATATAAAGATAAAATATTGGTTTAGTCAGAGCAAACTAGTTTTGAGGAAAGAGAGCGCTTGTTGAACGTGGAATTTTGGTACATCCCTCATCTTCCAGATTACAGATTTTTTTCAGTCTTAAAACGAATAGACAATACGATTAATTATAACTCGATCTTGTAACGTAAGCTTCCAGAAATGCTTGAGCTCGTTAGATGTACGGGTGAGTCAGTTTAGTTTTGCTTGGGGGTTCGACCACTTCCGACATTAGGAAAAGTGGTCTAACAGGGTGTCGAGCTTCGACTTTTGAGAAAATTTGAATGCCGCAAACCGCATCCTGCTATATCTTAAAATGTAAAAAAGATATACAGGGCGTTTTTTCGACATTTGGTCCAAAATAATAAAAACTGCTCATAACTTTTATTTATAAAAATTTTCAAATCTGTTTGCGCATTATAAGGGCATCTTTTTTAAATACAAACCAGTGGGTAGTCAGAAGATCTTTAGTCATTTTTATTGCTTATTTATTATATTTGTTTTTTTTTATATGGGAGCCATATGTAATTTGTGTGTTCATGAAATTTCTCAGTTTTGTAGAATAAAAAATGTAGGATATTCATGTGTTTTGTTTGAAAAATTAGTAAAAACCAATATTTTATAAACAAAATTTTTAAGGTGCAGGCGTTGGCTTTATAGAACAAAAATATATATCATGGTATTATTACATTACCATTAAGAATAGAGAATAAAATATATATTACCTTCCTCACCCTAAAAAATTTTTTTTTTTTATACAAAAATTGTTTTACTAACTTTCTTCAATTAAAAAACCATGATATATAGTGCATTTTTTTAATTTACAAAATAAAAATATCTAATGATAAACAAAATTAAATATGCCTCCCCATATAAAAAAAAAAAAATTAAATTTGATAAATAAGCAATAAAAATTATTTTTAAGAATATTTCTGGTTACGCCACTAGTTTTGTATTTAAAACGTGCTTGCATAATGCGCAAGCAGATTTAATAAAATTTTATGAATAAAGAAAGTTATGAGTAGTTTTCGTTTTGGACCAAATGTGAAAAACGCCCTGTATCTTTTTATTTGAAAATATAGCTGGATGCGGTTTGCGGCATTCAAATTTTTCTCAAAATTCGAGCTCGACACTTTAGTTACTTTTTCTGTAAATGTCGAGAAGTGGCTGAAACCCCGAAGGGAACACCTAAACTGACTCACCCTGTACATATTCCAAAATTAGTTAACGTGGATTTAAAAGTGATACCTTTGTTGAATGTTCCCCAATATATATGTAATATATTAAATGTATTACTCTGCCAGAGATATCACTACTAAACTCTGTTACGAATATGTAGTGAGGGAAAGATTTTCAGGTGTACAAATTTTTCCAAAACCAAAGTGGATATGGATTGTGAGTTATTTGTAAAATAATACCGTCTAGCACACGTTTGTATACTCGGTGTAGCAGCGAAACAGTATACTACCTGACAATCTCTCATTTATTGTTTAATATATGTAGATGTAGGTAAACTTGTTATAGTCACGAACTCTGTAAGATGTCGTCCATAACGCAGTTATCGAACCGCAGAAGATCCTTGAAGTAAAGGCGTTGAACTTCCCAATCTTAAAATACACACGTTTGTTAGTTCGATTTACCTTGTTTCCCTCGTAAACTCTAAACTCAACGGCGATCTTTAAAAGTTGACTTAATGAACAGTTTCTTGTAGGGTAGATCGGAACGAAATCAAATTTGACTCTGTCCAGTCCTCCCAACCGTTTCTAACCTCTGCAATGTGTTTAAAACGGGAGTGACAGTTGGCAGTTTGGCTTCAACAGATAGGCGCTATTCCACAGCCTCTTTACTGGAAGGCTTTTAGTGGGCTTTTTCTTGGATCCGTAACTAAACCAGAGTCAGAAAACCTTTTTCTGGCAGACCAGGTTAAACATTTTGTTCTGCCAACTTTATGGTCAGAGTATATTATTAGCTACAACATCATCCGCATGCAGAATAAAATCCCTCATGTCTTCACATGGCATGATTTCTAACAGGTTGTGCTGTTTAACACTCTAAGTCGTTGTTATAATTGACTGGGTGACCAGCCTTATGTACTGACGTATACTAGTTCGTGTCAAAATATTAATTGCAGACAAGGTAGGTTGTATGGCCCCCGTTGTTGAAATTCTTTCTCCACTTGAAGACAGCTGCTTCGTAAGAGTGACTTGTTCCAATCTATTTAGAAAGTCGCTCTAGACTACAGGAGGATATTGCTAAACACACAAGAAGAGAGTTATAATTACTGGAACATCAACATTATGCTAAAAAAAGAAAACTAGCCTCAAGCCAAATGTGCAACGTAAATATTGCTGTTTAAATAAGAGTAAATTATTTTTTGTAGAAAACTATACTATTTTTAAAATGTATGTAAAAAATTTAAAAAACATTTATTTACATCAACCGCCCTTCCTAAGTTTGTATATATTATTAGTAAAGTATAAAAATTTTTAAATTTTGGTAAATGTGATTTGCCATGAGTCTGTCTCTTAAGGGATCGTAAGTCCTAAAAGTATTTTGCAAAAAAATTGTGTAATTTTTTTTATGTATTACTGTTTCAGTATGGTCATTTAATTTTGAGTCACCCTGCATTGTTTAAAACAAATTTGATGTGCACTTATGCCTATCGAATTTTAAGAGCCTTTTTCACTGTGTTGACGTGGATCAATTTTTAGGCAAATTAAGCAATAAGTAATGTTTATAATTCTAAACAACATATCAATGAATAAAAATACTTATATTTTTTAAAACGAAAATATTTGATCTGAAAGTTATGGCCATGAGCGATATTATAGCCCATATGTAGAGTACGTTCGAGGGTAAATTTTAACGTGTTGGCGTGGATAGATGTTTAGGCAAGTTTAACAATAAATTGTTTTTATAATTAGAAACAACATATTAAAGAATAATAATCATAATATTGTTCAGAATAAAAAATATTTGATAGCAAAGTTCGAGGGTGAATTTGAACAAGTTGGCGTGGATAAATTTTTAATCTATTGACGTGTATTGTTTAATTTTAATTGTGTCGATATTGATAGCTACTTAAATCCACGATACTCTAGTCAGGTGCTCTATCAAATTGTTAGTTAGACTCCTTGATGAAGACAGAACTTTTTGTCGAAACGTTGGCGAGAATAGCTCTTATGGTGTATACTTGATTCAACACCAGCATATGCTTCTGCAAAAGGTTCAACTTAGTTTGAGGCACTAAGAAATTGGTAAATTTAAACGTGTTGACGTTAATCAATCTGCAATAATAAGTTTTATATTTATAAGCAACATATCAAAAATAAAAATATTAAGGAATTATAAGGGCAACGGTTTGTAAATACTATCTACACTAATATAAAAGATTGTGTGTCTGTCTGTCTGTCCGTTTGTTTGTTGCTTATGGTTTCCTAAACGGATTATCTCCCTATGGCTGAAAATTGACTTGCATTACCAAAATTTTTTTGGGAGTAACCTAGGTTAGGTCCCATCCCTCTTTGACTTAATCTGAGTAATGTTAAGAAGTGTGTGAAAAATTGGAGCGATTGGTACTATAGGTTATGTTTGTGTTTGGTTTGTTGACTGAGTATTTTGTGATAAATCACAAATAGAGCCAAATAGTAAAATTTACAATGTGTTTTAGTAATGTGGTTTTAAGAATAAGGGGAAAATTAAAAGTAGAATTTTAGGCGTGGAAGTAAGGATTTTTTTAAGCCCAATGTTGTTTTTAATATAATATATAAAGAGATATGTAAAATTACTATAGAAGCAACAGATAAGAGGAATAAAGATCGGAAAAAAATAGTAGTATTGTTGGAACATCCAGATGATATAGTGATTTTAACAAAGAAAAAAGGAGAGGTGAAGAGGTAATAAGAGCTATAAGGAGAGAGAAACACTATGGAAAACAAAAATTATAGAAATTAGAAAGAGAAAGGGAAGAGAGAAAGAAATAAAGTGGTGGTGAAAAGGAAGATAAAAAAGTAGATAAATTTAAATCTCAGGATTTATTATAATAGACGATAACAAAGGTATAAATCACATACAAGAAATACAACATAAGGGATACAGAATATTAAGGCAAGAATAGGGAAT
Organism: Abscondita cerata; assembly: GCA_030710515.1. Classification (NCBI taxonomy): domain Eukaryota; kingdom Metazoa; phylum Arthropoda; class Insecta; order Coleoptera; family Lampyridae; genus Abscondita; species Abscondita cerata. Next base: position 970 of record JALBCR010000587.1, on the reverse strand, counting down.
TGGAGAAAGGATACTTGGGAAAGGCAAAGTGGTTGTTTGAAAAAGCTGGTAATGTACATGACAAAAGTATGAGGGTAGACGGAATGAGAGGAATTGCAGAGGATTTAGTAAAAATACTAGAGATGGATGTTAGAACTTGAAAAGAAATTTCAAGATTCCTACTAGAAGAGGAAGTATAATTACAAAAGATAAGAATTCAAAGAGGTCAAAGGCATTAACAAATTACAGTACGTATGTTGGAAAAAATAAAGTAGCTTAAAAACAAAATACAAGAAAAAAGATTCAAAAGTAAAGAGAACAATACGGAAAAAGGAAATAGAAAAGTTTATGAAGTGAAGATTGAAAGGTAAAAGAAATGAATTACACAAGAAAAATTAACGACAAATACAAAGATTTAATAGTAGACAGAATTTCAAGTATTTAATAACAAAAATATTACCCAACTTTAGATTAAAAAATGAAAAAAATGTAAACAAGTATTAGAGAACGGATGAAGAGAGAATGTGTGGAAAAAACTGGGAAAACATAAAACATCTGTCAGGAGGAGTACAGTGGAGTAAGAATGAGTGGAAGACACTACTGGGAGAGAATGCTGAAGTAGCAGAATGGATGAGTGAAATGGTCAAAAGGAAGAGATGGCTAGAAAAATTGTTAACGTTAGAATAAGTTATGAAAACTTGAAAAGATGTTATGAGGTAGCGAATTATGAGATATATTTGTTTATTTTAAAAATATTAATTTGTTATGTATTTTGTGAATAAACTTTTGGTTTTATTTTAATTTGAAAACTGAGAACATATTTACTGTTATTCGTTAAAATAAATTCAGAACATAAAAAATGTAAAAACAAAAGTAAAGTAAACACTGCAGCAGACAGCATATACAAATTAGTTAAATTAGTTAAATATAATAAGACATTATTAATTCTTAAATTATATATATTTATTAGTGGTTCTCCTCTTAATTAATA